>JAUPTC010000011.1:13281949-13297456 GCA_030762895.1 Sophora flavescens | reverse complement strand
ACTCGGACCAATTTAGCCTTTGATTTGGCCTAATTTGACAATTCTTGTAAACTCGAATCCATATCTCGTAGCTCAAGTTATGCTGTTATGCTCGCGAAGGCAACAAGGTCGATGAGAAAAATAAAAAAAATTAACAATATTTAGCAATTAAGCACAATAATGTAAAACCAAAAACAATGATTGTAAAGTTGCTCAATTTCCGCCACTATCCGGCTAGTGCGATCAGACCGCTAGTTATGCTTATTAATCCTGACAATCCCTTGACCAAATTAAGTGCCTCGAATAACCTTTCAAACAAGGTATCATATGCCTTAATTTGGCTTAAGATGAGTTGGTTAGGTCCATTTAAGTGAAGGAACATCAAGGATCACAGACGATCCTCGCCAGAGAACTTCTGACCAAACTTAGCGTTGATTTTAGCCTTTTGACAATTCCCGTGACACCTGAAATTGTAGGTCTCTTCCTTATCTTTCTGGGACAGCAAGATCACCAAAATCCGATATCTAGCTCTAGTTATGCTCGCGCACGGCAACGAGGTCGATGAGTGAAAATAAAAAAATTAACAATGTTTAGCAATTAAGCCCAATAATGTAAGAGCAAAATCACCAAGATCACCAAAAATCAGATACATGTTGCTCTAGTTTTGCTCACGCAAGGCAACAAGGTCGGATGAGTGAAAATCCGAAAATTAACAATGTTTAGCCATTAAGCCCAATAATGTAAAAGCAAAAACAATGATTGTAAAAGTTGTCTAATTTCTCGTCTCTCTCTGGCTTGTGCGGCTGTAAACCTGCTATTTATGCTTATTAATCCCGACCTAACCCTAGACCAATTTAAGGGCCTCTGAATAAGCTTTCCATCTAGGTATCATATGCCTTAATTGAGCTTAAGTTGAGTAAGTTAGGCCTATTTAAGTGAAGGAACATCATGGATCAGCAGTGATCCGCGCGCAGAACTCGAGACCCAATTTAGACTTTATTTTGGCCTAATTGGACAATTCTTGTGAAACCTGAAATTGTAGGACTCTTCCTTATCTTTCTAGGGACAGCAAGATCACCAAAATCCGATATCCGTAGCTCTAGTAATGCTTCTCGCAAGGCAACAATGTCAAGATGAGAGAAAAATCCAAAATTAACAACGTTTAGCAATTAAGCCCAATAATGTAAAAGCAAAAATAGTGATTGTAAAAGTTCTCTAATTTTTGTCTCTCTGGCTTGTGCGGCTGTAAATTGCAATTTATTCTTATCAATCGTGACCTATCCCTAGACAAAATTAAGGTCCTCTGAATAACCTTTCCAACAAGGTATCATATGCCTTAATTAGGCTTAAGATGAGTAAGTTAGGCCCATTTAAGGGAAGGAACATCATGGACTGGGCACTGATCCGCGCCAGAGAACTCGGGACCCAATTTAGACTTGATTTTTGGCCTAATTTGACAATTCTTGTGAAACCTGAAATTGTAGGTCTCTTCCTTATCTTACTAGGGACAGCAAGATCACCAAAATCCGACATCTGTAGCTCTTGTTATGCTCTGCGCAAGGCAACATGGTTAGAATGAGTGAAAAATCCGAAAATTAACAATGTTTAGCAATTAAGCCCAATTATGCCCAATAATGTAAAAGCAAAAACAATGATTGTAAAAGTTGTCTAATCTCCGTCTCTCTCTGGCTCGTCCGGCTCTAAACTGCTATTTATGCATATTAATCCTGACCAAACCCTAGACCAAATTAAGGGCCTCTGAATAAGCTTTCCAACAAGGTACCATATACCTTAATTGGGCTTAAGATGAGTAACTTAAGCCCATTTAAGTGAAGGAACATCATGGACAGTGCACTGATTTACGCCAAAGAACTCGGGACCCAATTTCGCCATGATTTGGGCCTAATTTGACAATTCTTATGACACCTGAAATTGTCAGTCTCTTCCTTATCTTTCTAGGGATAGCAAGATCACAAAAATCCGATATATGTAGCTCTAGTTATACTCTGCGCAAGGCAACAAGGTCAGGATGAGTGAAAAATCCGAAAATTAACAATGTTTAGCAATTAAGCCCAATAATGTAAAAGCAAAAACAATGATTGTAAAAATTGCCTAATTTCCGTCACTCTCTGGCTTGTGCATTTGTAAATTGCTATTTATGCTTATTAATCGTGACCTAACCTTAGACCAAATTAAGGGCCTCTGAATAACCTATCCAACAAGGTATCATATGCCTTAGTTGGGCTTAAGATGAGTAAGTTAGGCCCATTTAAGTGAAGGAACATCATGGATCACAGACCGAACCGAGCAGGAGCAGAACTCGGGACCCAATTTAGCCTTGATTTTGGCCTAATTTGACAATTCTTGTGAAACCCGAATCCAATATCGTAGCTCAAGTTATGCTCTGCGCAAGGCAACAAGGTCAGGATGAGTGAAAAATTCGAAAATTAACAATATTTAGCAATTAAGCCCAATAATGTAAAACCAAAAACAATGATTGTAAAAGTTGTCTAATTTCCGTCACTATCTGGCTAGTGCGACTGTAAACTGCTAGTTATGCTTATTAATCCTGACCTAACCCTTGACCAAATTAAGGGCCTCTGAATAACCTTTCAAACAAGGTATCATATGCCTTAATTTGGCTTAAGATGAGTTGGTTAGGTCCATTTAAGTGAAGGAACATCAAGGACTGCGCACTGATCCTCGCCAGAGAACTCGGGACCAAACTTAGCGTTGATTTTAGCCTTTTTTGACAATTCCTGTGACACCTGAAATTGTAGGTCTCTTCCTTATCTTTCTCGGGACAGCAAGATCACCAAAATCCGATATCTGTAGCTCTAGTTATGCTCTGCGCAAGGCAACGAGGTCAGGATGAGTGAAAAATAAAAAAATTAACAATGTTTAGCAATTAAGCCCAATAATGTAAGAGCAAAATCACCAAGATCACCAAAATCGGATACATGTTGCTCTAGTTTTGCTCTCGCAAGGCAACAAGGTCGGGATGAGTGAAAAATCCGAAAATTAACAATGTTTAGCCATTAAGCCCAATAATGTAAAAGCAAAACAATGATTGTAAAAGTTGTGTAATTTCTGTCTCTCTCTGGCTTGTGCGGCTGTAAACTGCTATTTATGCTTATTAATCCTGACCTAACCCTAGACCAATTTAAGGGCCTCTGAATAAGCTTTCCATCTAGGTATCATATGCCTTAATTGAGCTTAAGTTGAGTAAGTTAGGCCTATTTAAGTGAAGGAACATCATGGACTGCGCAGTGATCCGCGCCAAAGAACTCGAGACCCAATTTAGACTTTATTTTGGCCTAATTGGACAAATCTTGTGAAACCTGAAATTGTAGGTCTCTTCCTTATCTTTCTAGGGACAGCAAGGTCACCAAAATCCGATATTTGTTGCTCTAGCTATGCTCTGTGCAAGGCAACAAGGTCAGGATGAGTGAAAAATCCAAAAATTAACAACGTTTAGCAATTAAGCTCAATAATGTAAAAGCAAAAATAATGATTGTAAAAGTTGTCTAGTTTCCGTCACTCTCTGGCTTGTGCGTCTGTAAATTGCTATTTATTCTTATTAATCGTGACCTATCCCTAGACCAAATTAAGGGCCTCTGGATAAGCTTTCCAACAAGGTATCATATGCCATAATTAGGCTTAAGATGAGTAGGTTAGGCCCATTTAAGTGAATGAACATCAGGGACTGCGCACTGATCCGCGGCAGAGAACTCGGTACCCAACTTAGCCTTGATTTTGGCCTAACTTGACAATTCCTGTGAATCCTGAAATTGTAGGTCTCTTCCTTATCTTCCTAGGGACAGCAAGATCATGAAAATCCAATATTTGTAGCTCTAGTTATGATCTGCGCAAGGCAACGTGGTCAGGATGAGTGAAAATTCCGAAAATTAACAATTTTTAGCAATTAAGTCCAAATAAGCCCAACAATGTAAAAGCAAAAACAATGATTGTAAAAGTTGTCTAATTTCCGTCTCTCTCTGGCTTGTGCGGCGGTAAACTGCTATTTACGCTTATTAATCTTGACCTTACCCTAGACCAAATTAAGGGCCTCTGAAAAAGCTTTCCGACAAGGTATCATATACCTTAATTGGGCTTAAAATGAGTAAGTTAGGCCCATTTAAGTGAAGGAACATCATGAACCGTACCGATCAGCGCCATAGAACTCAGGACCCAATTCAGCCTTTATTTTGGCCTAATTTGACAATTCTTGTGATACCTGAAATTGTAGGTCTCTTCCTTTTCTTTCCAGGGATAGCAAGATCACCAAAATCCGATATTTGTAGCACTAGTTATGCTCTGCGCAAGGCAACAAGGTCAGGATGAGTGCAAAACCGAAAATTAACAATGTTTAGCAATTAAGCCCAATTAATCCCAATAATGTAAAAGCAAATACAATGATTGTAAAAGTTGTCTAATTTTAGTCTCTCTATGGCTTGTGAGGCTGGAAACTCCTATTTATGATTATTAATCCTGACAAAACCCTAGACCAAATTATGGGCCTCTGAATAAGCTTTCAAACAAGGTATCATATGCCTTAATTGGGCTTAAGATGTGTAAGTTGGACCCATTTAAGTTAAGGAACATCATGGAATGCACACTGATTCACGACAGAGTACTCGGGACCCAATTTTACCTTAATTTTGGCCTAATTTGACTATTCTTGTGAAACCTGAAATTGTAGGTCTCTTCCTTATCTTTTTAGGGACAGCAAGATCACCAAAATTCGATACATGTAGCTCTAGTTTTGCTCTGCGCAAGGCAACAAGGTCGGGATGAGTGAAAAATCCGAAAATTAACAATGTTTAACCATTAAGCCCAATAATGTAAAAGCAAAAACAATGATTGTAAAAGTTGTCTAATTTCTGTCTCTCTCTGGCTTGTGCGGCTGTAAACTGCTATTTATGCTTATTAATCCACCTAACCCTTGACCAATTTAAGGGCCTCTGAATAAGCTTTCCATCTAGGTATCATATGCCTTAATTGAGCTTAAGTTGAGTAAGTTAGGCCTATTTAAGTGAAGGAACATCATGGAATGCGCACTGATTCACGTCAGAGTACTCGGGACCCAATTTTACCTTAATTTTGGCCTAATTTGACTATTCTTGTGAAACCTGAAATTGTAGGTCTCTTCCTTATCTTTCTAGGGACAGCAAGATCACCAAAATCCGAAATCTGAAGCTCTAGTTATGCTCTGCGCAAGGCAACAAGGTCAAGATGAGTAAAAATCCAAAAATTAACAACGTTTAGCAATTAAGCCCAATAACGTAAAAGCAAAAATAGTGATTGTAAAATTTCTCTAATTTTTGTCTCTCTCTGGCTTGTGCGGCTGTAAATTGCTATTTATTCTTATTGATCGTGACCTATCCCTAGACCAAATTAAGGGCCCTCTGAATAAGCTTTCCAATAAGGTATCATATGCCTTAATTAGGCTTAAGATGAGTAAGTTAGGCCCATTTAAGGGAAGGAACATCATGGGATCATGACCGATCCGCGCCGAGAACTCGGGACCCAATTTAGCCTTGATTTTGGATTAATTTAACAATTCTTGTGAAACGTGAAATTAGAGGTCTCTTCCTTATCTTTCTAGGGACAATAAGATCACCAAAATCCGATATTTGTTGCTCTAGTTATGCTTTGCGAAAGGCAACAAGGTTAGGATGAGTGAAAAGCATAAAATTGACAATGTTTTGGAATTAAGCCCAATAATGTAAAATAAAAAACAATAATTGTAAAAGTTGTCTAATTTTAGTCTCTATCTGACTATTTCGGCTGTAAATAGATTTTTAAGCTTATTAATCTTGACCTAACCATGACCCAATTACGGTCCTCTGAATAAGCTTTCCAACAAGGTATAATATGCCTTAATTGGGCTTAAGATGAGTAAGTTAGGCCCATTTAAGTGAAGGAACATCATGGTCCGCGCATTAATCAGCGCCAGAGAACTCGGGACTCAATTTAGTTGATTTTTGCCTAATTTGACAATTCTTGTGAAAGCTGAAATTGTAGGTCTCTTCCTTATCTTTCTGGGGACAGCAAGATCTCCAAAATCCGATATTTGTAGCTCTAGTTATGCTCTGCTCAAGGTAACAAGGTCAGGATGAGTGAAAAATCCGAAAATTAACAATGTTTAGCAATTAAGCCCAATAATGTAAAAGCAGAAACAATGGTTGTAAAAGTTGTCTGATTTTCGTCACTCTCTGGCTAGTGCGGCTGTAAACTGCTAGTTATGCTTATTAATCCTGACCTAACCCTAGACCAAATTAAGGGCCTCTAAATAAGCTTTCAAACAAGGTATCATATGCCTTAATTTGGCTTAAGATGAGTAAGTTAGGCCCATTTAAGTGAAGGAACATCATGGATCATGACCGATCCTCGCTGCAGAGAACTCGGGACCGAACTTAGCGTTGATTTTAGCCATTTATGACAATTCCCGTGACACCTGAAATTGTAGGTCTCTTCCTTATCTTTCTCGGGACAAAGCAAGATCACCAAAATCCGATATCTCGTAGCTCTAGTTATGCTCGCGCAAGGCAACAAGGCCAGGATGAGTGAAAAATCAAAAAATTAACAATGTTTAGCAATTAAGCCCAATAATGTAAGAGCAAAAACAATGATTGTAAAAGTTGTCTAATTTCCATCACTCTACGGCTTGTGCAGCTGTAAAACTGCTAGTTATGCTTATTAATCCCGACCTAACCCAAGACCAATTTAAGGGCCTCTCGAATAAGCTTTCCATCTAGGTATCATATGCATTAATTGAGCTTAAGTTGAGTAAGTTAGGCCTATTTAAGTGAAGGAACATCATGGATCGCAGTATGATCCGCCCGGGAGAACTCGAGACCCAATTTAGACTTTATTTTGGCCTAATTGGACAATTCTTGTGAATCCTGAAATTGTAGGTCTCTTCCTTATCTTTCTAGGGACAGCAAGATCACCAATATACGATATCTGTAGCTCTAGTTATGCTCTGCGCAAGGCAACAAGGTCCGGATGAGTGAAAAATCCAAAATTAACAAAGGATTAGCAATTAAGCCCAATAAGGTACATGCAAAAATAATGATTGTAAAAGTTGTCCAATTTCTGTCTCTCTCTGGCTTGTGCGGCTGTAAATTACTATTTATACTTATTAATCGTGACCTATCCCTAGTCCAAATTAAGGGCCTCTGAATAACTTTTCCAATAAGGTATCATATGCCTTAATTAGGCTTAAGATGAGTAAGTTTGGCCCATTTAAGTGAATGAACATCGTGGATCGCAGACCGATCCGTGCCAGAGAACTCGGTACCCAATTTAGCCTTGATTTTGGCCTAACTTGACATTTCTTGTGAAACCTGAAATTGTAGGTCTATTCCTTATCTTTCTAGGGACAGCAAGATCACCAAAATCCAATATCTGTAGCTCTAGTTATGCTCTGCGCAAGGCAACGAGGTCAGGATGAGTGAAAATTCCGAAAATTAACATTTTTAGCAATTAAGTCCAAATAAGCCCAACAATGTAAAAGCAAAAACAATGATTGTAAAAGTTGTCTAATTTTCGTCACTCTCTGGCTAGTGCGGCTGTAAACTGCTAGTTATGCTTATTAATCCTGACCTAACCCTAGACCAAATTAAGGGTCTCTGAATAAGCTTTCCGACAAGGTATCATATGCCTTAATTTGGCTTAAGATGAGTAAGTTAGGCCCATTTAAGTGAAGGAACATCATGAACTGCGCACTGATCCTCGCCAGAGAACTCGGAACCCAACTTAGCAATGATTTTGGCCTAATTTGACAATTCCTGGGAAACCTGAAATTGTAGGTCTCTTCCTTATCTTTCTAGGGACAGCAAGATCACCAAAATCCGATATCTGTAGCTCTAGTTATGCTCTGCGCAAGGCAACAAGGTCAGGATGAGTGAAAAATCGAAAAATTAACAATGTTTAGCAATTAAGCCCAATAATGTAAAAGCAAAAACAATGATTGTAAAAGTTGTCTAATTTCCGTCTCTCTCTGGATTGTGCAGCTGTAAACTGCTATTTATGCTTATTATTCCTGACCTAACCCTAGACCAAATTAAGGGCCTCTGAATAAGCTTTCTAACAAGGTATCATTTGCCTTAATTGGGCTTAAGATGAGTAAGTAAGGCCCATTTAAGTGAAGGAACATCATGGACTGAACACTGATCCGCGCAAGAGAACTCGGGACCCAATTTAGTGTTGATTTTGGGCTAATTTGACAATACTTGTGAAACCTGAAATTGTAGGTCTCTTCCTTATCTTTCTAGGGATAGCAAGATTACCAAAATCCGATATCTGTAGCTCTAGTTATACTCTGCGCAAGGTAACAATGTCAGGATGAGTGAAAAATCCGAAGATTAACAATGTTTAGCAATTAAGCCCAATAAAGTAAATACAAAAACAATGATTGTAAAAGTTGTCTAATTTCTGTCACTCTCTGGCTTGTGCATCTGTAAACTGCTATTTATGCTTATTAATTCTGACCTAACCCTAGACCAAATTAAGGGCCTCTGAATAAGCTATCCAACAAGGTATCATATGCCTTAATTGGGCTTAAGATGAGTAAGTTAGGCCCATTTAAGTGAAGGAACATCTTGGACTGCGCACTGATCGGAGCCAGAGAACTCGGGACCCAATTTAGCCTTGATTTTGGCCTAATTTCACAATTCTTGTGACACCTGAAATTGTAGGTCTCTTCCTTATCTTTCTAGGGACAGCAAGATCTCCAAAATCCGATATCTGTAGCTCAAGTTATGCTCTGCGCAAGGCAACATGGTCAGGATGAGTGAAAAATCCGAAAATTAACAATATTTAGCAATTAAGTCCAATAATGTAAAATCAAAAACAATAATTGTAAAAGTTGTCTAATTTCCGTCACTCTCTGGCTAGTGCGGCTGTAAACTGCTAGTTATGCTTATTAGTCCTGACCTAACCCTTGACCAAATTAAGGGCCTCTGAATAAGCTTTCAAACAAGGTATCATATGCCTTAATTTGGCTTAAGATGAGTAAGTTAGGCCCATTTAAGTGAAGGAACATCATGGACTGCGCATTGATCCTCGCCAGGGAACTCGGGACCCAACTTAACGTTGATTTTGGCCTAATTTGACAATTCCTGTGAAACCTGAAATTGTAGGTCTCTTCCTTATCTTTCTAGGGACAGCAAGATCACCAAAATCCGATATATGTAGCTCTAGTTATGCTCTGCGCAAGACAACAAGGTCAGGATGAGTGAAAAATCAAAAAATTAACAATGTTTAGCAATTAAGCCCAATAATGTAAAAGCAAAAACAGTGATTGTAAAAGTTGTCTAATTTCCGTCTCTCTCTGGCTTGTAGAGCTGTAAACTGCTATTTATGCTTATTAATCCTGACCTAACCATTGACCAAATTAAGGGCCTCTGAATAAGCTTTCCAACAAGGTATCATATGCCTTGATTGGGCTTAAGATGAGTAAGTTAGGCCCATTTAAGTGAAGGAACATCATGGACTACGTACTAATCTGCTCCAGAGAACTCGGGACCCAATTTAGCCTTGATTTTGGCCTAATTTGACAATTCTTTTGAAACCTGAAATTGTAGGTCTCTTCCTTATCTTTCTAGGGACATCAAGATCACCAAAATCCGATATCTGTAACTCTAGTTATTCTCTGTGCAAGGCAACAAGGTCAGGTTGAGTGAAAAATCCGAAAATTACCAATGTTTAACAATTAAGCCCAATAATGTAAAAGCAAAAACAATGATTGTAGAAGTTGTCTAATTTCCGTCACTCTCTGGCTTGTGCGGCTGTAAACTGCTATTTATGCTTATTAATCATGACCTAACCCTAAACCAAATTAAGGCCCTTTGAATAAGCTTTCCAATAAGGTATCATATGCCATAATTATGCTTAAGATGAGTTAGTTAGGCCCATTTAAGTGAAGGAACATCATGGACTGCGCATTGATCCGCGTCAGAGAACTCGGGACCCAATTTAGCCTTGATTTTGGCCTAATTTGACAATTGTTGTGACACCTTAAATTGTAGGTCTCTTCCTTATCTTTCTTGGGACAACAAGATCACCAAAATCCGATATCTGTAGCTCTCTGCGCAAGGCAACACGGTCAGGATGAGTGAAAATCCCAAAATTAACAATGTTTAGTAATTAAGCCCAATAATGTAAAAGCAAAAACAATGATTGTAAAAGTTGTCTAATTTCCGTCACTCTCTGGCTAGTGCGGCTGTAAACTGCTATTTATGCTTATTAATCCTGACCTAACCCTAGTCCAATTTAAGGGCCTCTGAATAAGCTTTCGAACTAGGTATCATATGTCTTAATTGAGCTTAAGATGAGTAAGTTAGGGCCATTTAAGTGAAGGAACATCATGGACTGCGCAGTGATCCGCGCCAGAGAACCCGGGACCCAATTTAGACTTGATTTTGGCCTAATTGGACAATTTGATAAGCTTCTGCCTCGTCTAGTTTTATAACTAGTAAGACCATGGTTTTTGTACTAATTATTCGAGTTTAATCTCGTTTTCGCCCAAATTTGGATTTAATTGTCCTCAAACAACATTTTGAGTCTCTTAAATAGTTTTAGGATATTTTAGTTAATTTTGAGTCAAATAAAGCATTAACTGCTATTTCATATTTTCAGGTTAATGAGAAGAGCAAAAAGGGAAGGACACTTAAAGCAAAAGCCATCACGCAGTGTCACGGCCGTGATGAGCTACCCATGAAGACCAAAAAGCATCACGGCCCAGCCGTGATACCCATCACAGGAGTGATGAGAAGACCCTGAAGATCAGAGATCATCACGGCCTAGCCGTGATGGAGGTCACGGTCGTGACAGATCAGCACCCATGGACAGAATTGATCACGGCCGTGACAGACTAGAATTTGAATGCGCGCCCTTGGCAGAACACATCACGACCGTGATGGCCATCACGGCCGTGACGTGCACCTGATCTATAAAAAGGCACCAGGGCAGACAGAAAGGGGGACGATTTTCACTATTTACGAATTATTTCAAAAGTTTTTATTACGTTTGTGATGGAGAACTAATCACCAGGGATTAGTCTGCTGTAATCGGTTTCCGCCGAAACTTGAGGTTCCATAATTCCCAATCAAATTGCTTATCCCTTTCAATATTATGCTATATGCCTTGTTTGCTTAATTCAAGTTATATAGAACAAGTATTGATTAATTTCGATGATTCTATGTTCATTTACCTTGATCGCGTTTGCTTAATTCGCGTGTGTTTGATCGTGTTTGCTTAATTCACGATAGCTTTAATCCGTCTGCTTAATTCGGAAATTAGGAACATATATCTCGTAGTGTCAATTGCGCTTGGTTAATTGCTGCTACATTCGAAAAGGGATTAGAATCCGCTTAGGGCATGGAAATTATATGAATCAATGATAGTTGGGAAACCGAAATAGTAGATTAATCGTTCTAGCTTATTGATAATCACTTAATTGCACTGTTTTCTTAATCGAATCTTAAACCTAAAATCCCCCCCCCCCCCCCCAAAATCGATTTGTAGGTTAATAATAATCCAAGAGTCCTTGAGATACGATACTCGAGTTGTCGTTCCATAACTACAGTTTTTTTCTAATTACTCGTTTTTGACCCGTGTACGACAGCGGATCAAATTGGCGCCGTTGCCGGGGACTTTTGTTGTTATTAACAGATTTGTTGATGCATTGCTGAATTAGTTCTGGCTACTAGGTCTGGTTGTTCCGACCTGTTTGATTTTGATCCTGAAATTGAGAGAACCTTGCACACACGCCGTAGAGCAATTCAGGCTAGCACTAGTTCACCAACCAATAGTGATAACATGGCTGATCAAAGAACATTAAGACAGCTTGCTGCTCCTAATGTTAATTACAATGGTTTAGGTATTGAATATGTTGATGTCGTTGCTCCTTTTGAATTGAAATATGGTTTAATACACTTGTTGCCAAGGTTTAGTGGTCTTGCATGTGAGGATCCGCATAAGCATCTGAAAGAATTCCAGGTTGTTTGTTCTACACCTTTGAGACCTGAAGGAATAACAGAAGACCATATCAAGCTGAGAGCCTTCCCATTCTCACTTCAAGGTGCTGCGAAGGATTGATTGTATTATCTTGAGCCGAATTCCGTTTCAACCTGGAATGATTTGAAGAAAGTCTTCCTAGAGAGATACTTACCTGCCTCCAGAGCTGCATCAATCAGAAAAGAGATATGTGGTATTAGACAAGGCAATGAATCATTGGCCGAGTACTGGGAGAGATTTAAGAAGTTGGTGTCCAGTTGTCCTCAGCACCAGATTTCCGAGTAACTGCTTATTCAGTACTTTTATGAGGGATTGCTATCAATGGATAGAAACATTTTAGATGCTGCTAGCGGGGGAGCACTTGTTGATAAGACCCCAGCTGCTGCCAAGTCATTGATTGAGAACATGTCACTCAACTCCCAACAGTTCATAACTAGAAACAATTTTGTCGAAACAAAGGGTGTGAATGAGATCCATGTTTCTTCTTCCAACAAAGCCCTTGAAACCAGACTTGATGAGCTTACTTCTTTAGTGAAACAGTTGGCAGTGGATAAAGCTCAAACAGCAAGGTTGTGTGGTATTTGTACTTCTCCTGAACACCTGACCGATACATGTCCCATTCTGAAAGATGAGTCGGTCACTGAGTTGCCTTAGGCATATGCAGCCAATCTTTACAATCAAGGAAACAATCAGAACAGGTACAACATTCCTGACCTTTCCACTAATAAGTACCACCCCAGCTGGAGAAACTATCCAAACCTTCGGTATGGAAACTCATCCACACAACAACAACAACTGATGTTACCGCTGACACCACCACAGAACTCTCCCCTAGTGACCACCTCTGCACCTTCCGGACCTTCACTAGAGGACCTTGTCAAGTAAATGGCTGTAAACAATCTCCAGTTTCAGCAACGAACTGATTCTAGTATTCATACTTTGCAGACACAGATTGGATAGCTTGCCACTTCGATGAATGCCAATCAGCAAGCTCAAGGATCGAACCAACTACCTGCACAAACAGTAGTGAATCCTAATGTCCCTAATCCTAATGTGAGTGTAATTTCTTTGAGATCCGGGAAGGTTACAGAACCAGCCCATAAAAAAATAAAAAAATTGTTGAGGTAACACCTGAACCTTCTGTTGTTATTGAGGTTGAAAAAGAGTATGTGCCACCAATTCCCTTCCCGCAAAGAGTACTGAAAAATAAAAAGATTGATGAGGAAGACAAAGAGAGAGAGATTCTGGATGTATTCAAAAAAGTGGTGGTAAACATTCCGCTTCTTGATGTGATTAAGCAGGTTCCGAAATACGCGAAGTTTCTGAAGGATTTGTGCACACACAAGAGGAGGTTGAAGGGAAATGAGAGAGTCAATTTGGGACGAAATGTTTCAGCCCTCATTCAACCTAAACCTGCACCTGAAAAGGTTACCGTTTCAGCCCTCAATCAGGCAATGCCACAGAAATGCAAGGATCCGGGAACTTTTGCTATTCCATGTACCATTGGGGATAGTAAATTCGATAATTGCATGTTGGATTTAGGAGCTTCTATTAATGTTATGCCTACTTCTATTTTTAACAATCTTGATCTTGGTCCTTTGCAGCATACAGGTCTTATTATTCGACACAACGGACCAATGCTCGCCCCATTGGAGTAGTAGAAGATGTGCTTGTTCAAGTTAATGACTTGATTTTCCCTGCTGATTTTTACATTCTGGACAAGGCAGGAGAAACGAATTCAAGAAGATCACCAATCATTTTGGGCAGACCGTTCATGAAAACGGCGAAAACAAAGATTGATGTTGACGATGGAACCATGTCCATGGAATTTGGTGACATTGTTGCGAAATTCAACATTTTCGATGCTATGAAGCATCCCTTGGAAGAGCATTCTGTTTTTCAAATAGAGTTGCTTTCTGAAATTGTTGATGACACTTATTATGATTTGGTTGCAGCTGCTGATTTTCCATCTTTTTCTGGTTTTGATGATGTTTACTCATGTGTTGATTGTACTAACACTGACCTTTGTGCTGTTTGTCTTTGGAGATTGATGTCGCCTTGCGGGGTGACAGTGTAAATGAAGCTGTTTATTCAGCTGAAGTTCTTGACAGCACGGCTGCCCCAAACATACCATCTATTGAGCAGCCACCCTCCTTAGAGCTTAAGCCACTTCCTGAAAATCTGAAATATGCTTATTTAGAGATGAATGAAAAACTTCCGGTTATAATTTCCTCTAACCTTGATTTTGACCAAGAAACTAAGCTCTTGCAGGTTTTGAAGAAGCATAAGAAGACGATTGGGTGGACCTTGGCCGACATACCAGGTATTAGCCCATCCAGGTGTATGCATAGGATTATGTTGGAGGATGGAGCTAAAACAGTTAGGCAGCCCCAAAGGCGGCTTAACCCCTTGAAAACAATGAACTTGTTCCCACTAGAGTTCAGAATAGCTGGAGAGTTTGTATTGATTACAGGAGATTGAACCAGGCTACTAGAAAGGATCACTTCCCTTTGTCGTTCATCGATCAAATGCTTGAACTGCTAGCTGGTAAATCACACTATTGTTTTCTTGATGGTTTTTCAGGTTACTTTCAGATCCACATTGCACCAGAGGATCAAGAAAAGACAACTTTTACGTGCCCTTTCGGCACTTTGGCTTACAGGAGGATGCCATTTGGTCTTTGCAATGCTCCTGGCACATTCCAGAGATGCATGATTAGTATTTTTACTGAATATATTGAGAATTGCATGGAAGTGTTTATGGATGATTTTACTGTTTATGGTTCTTCATTTGATGCATGCTTGAATAGTTTGAATCTGGTTTTGGAGAGATGCATTGAAACTGACCTTGTTTTGAATTATGAAAAATGCCATTTTATGGTTGAACAGGAAATTGTTTTGGGGCATATTATTTCTGAAAAAGGTATTTCAGTAGATCCTGCTAAGATTGAGGTGATTTCTACACTGCCTTACCCATCTTGCGTTCGCGAGATTCGCTCTTTTCTTGGTCATGCAGGTTTTTACAGGCGCTTCATAAAGGATTTTAGCAAGATAGCTTTTCCTCAGTCAAACTTGTTGAAGAATGATGTCATTTTCAACTTTGATGACAACTGCAAAAAGGTGTTTGATTTCTTGAAGAAAGCATTGACCTCTACTCCCATCATCCAGCCTCCTGACTGGACCCTCCCTTTTGAGATTATGTGTGATGCCTCTAACTATGCCGTGGGGGCGGTCCTTGCACAAAGGGTGGACAAGGCTGCCCATGTTATTTATTATGCTTCTAGAACTTTAGATTCTGCACAGGCTAATTACACTATTACTACAGAAAAGGAACTTCTAGCTATTGTTTTTGCTCTTGATAAATTCAGATCATATTTGCTAGGTTCCAAGGTTGTTGTTTTCACTGACCATGCAGCTTTAAAGTACTTGTTGAAGAAACCAGAAGCAAAACCGAGATTGATTCGGTGGATGTTGTTGCTCCAAGAGTTTAGTGTGGAGATTA
>JAUPTC010000011.1:13231150-13281449 GCA_030762895.1 Sophora flavescens | reverse complement strand
ATAGAATAAGTGTTTTATTTAACTCTAAATCAACTAAATTAACCTAAAAATAGTTTACAGACTGAAAATACCACTTAAAGACAATCAAGTCTAATTTGGGTGAAAATGATATAAAATTAGCACAAAGCCAAGGTTTTTACTAGTTATAAAACCAGTCAACCAGAGGCTCATCACTAGGAAGGAATTCTCTGTGGGCCAACAGGTTTTATTGTTTAACTCCCGCCTGAAAGTGATGGCTGGGAAACTTCGATCCAAGTGGGTTGGCCTATTTGTTGTCACTGATGTTTTCCCTCATGGTGTGGTTGAAATAAAAAGTGCAGGTAGCAACAAGGTTTTTAAGGTTAACGGGCAACGCTTGAAGCTATTCCATGAGAGCTCGATGCCTGAAGATGCTACTGTTGAGGAGCTCTCCTTGGGAAAGCCCACCTACACTACAACTTGATCAGGGAGCACCTTCTCCTTTCCCTCACTCTGATTTTATATTTATGTTCTTTCATTGAGGACAATGTATGTCTTAAGTGTGGGGGAGGGAACCAATTGTTTTGTTTTTGTTTTGTCTTCCTTGTTTGTGTGCTTTGTGTCGTATGTGTGTTGAGTCTTGTGTCGGCAAGCTTGATTGGGTTTTGTCAAATTCTACATAGATGGACTGCATGATATGTGTTGACTGTTGATGATTTTCCCCTAGGTTTGAAAAATTGAAAGTTGACCTCATGTGAAAAATTGAAAGTCGAACTTTGAGATATTTTGTTGTGATTGCATGATCTATGATAAGTTTGGGGTGAAGGGAAGCACACAGTAGGGATTGAATCTCGGTCAAACAATCTGCAAAAATGTCCAGGTGAGGATTTGAGCCTCCAACATGTTTTTAATTGTGTGAATCACTTTTAAGTTGCACTTCCCCGAATTTGCTTGAATCTCTTCATGGTTTGCATGTTTATGTGCTTGCATCAAATGATTTAGGCAATTTTCTTTGATATAACTACTTGGCCTAAAAAGAGCCATCCCTAATGCATGTTCCCTAGTTAGTCACGTTGAGCCTAATAAGCCTTTTGTTTCTTGATGACCTCATGTTATAAGCCAAAAATCTGGAAAAACCATGTTAACCCGATCTTAGGATTAGGATAGCATGGAAGCTTAGCAAGAGAAGGGTTGCAAGAAACTAAGTTTGGGGTGTCTACAAGGATATGATGTGTTGTTTGGTATTGAGAAAAATAAAAAAATAAAGGTTGGAGCCAAAGGCAAAAAGAAATAAAAAAAAAGAAAAAAAGAAGAAGAGAAAAGTGCAAAAATGTCAAAAAGGGTATTAGAAGAAAAAAGGTTGTAGTCACCTAAGGCAAAAAGAAGAATGGAAAAAGGAACTTGAGTGGGAATTCAATATGTCAAAATACTCATGCTCTCTTAGTTCCTAGGGACTTAAGCCTAGTACCTTTGAATATCCTACCTTTAGCTAGGCCCCATTACAACCTTTAAAAGATCTTCTGATGTTGCATGCATGTTTTCGTGGGAACTTTGTTTGAGATGGAAATCAAATTCATGGGAAGTGTTCTTGAAATGTGAAATTGAGTGAAAAATTCATAGCCTAGACAAACTGAGCGAATGAGTGAAACATTAAATGCCCTTGTGAGGAAGCAATTGTTTGAATTTGGTGATCTCCCTTTTGTGTGTGACTTGGATCCTCAACTTAGATTAATGATTGCATGAATGATGGAATTCTCAATGTTTTAAAGTAAATGAATGTGGGGGTTACATTGTTACAAAGGGGGGGAAACATTGAAGAGAAATTGTTTTGTTAAAATGCATGAAGTTTGTGCGAAATTGATTGAATCCTTTGAGCTTGCCAAGTTTGAGTCTTTTTGAGTTTTAGTTTGCTTGGGGACAAGCAAAGTTTAAGTTTGGAGTATTTTGATCAGCCTCTGGCTCGACTAGTTTTTAACTAGTAAGACCATGGTTTTATTCGAGTTTAATCTCGTTTTCGCCCAAATTTGGATGTAATTGTCCTCAAGCAACATTTTGAGTCTCTTGAGTAGTTTTAGGGTATTTTCATTGATTTTGAGTCAAATAAAGCATTTACTGCTATTTCATAGTTTTAGGTTAACTTAGAGTCAAGGAAATGAAGAAATAGTGGAGAATGCAATTCTGGAAATGTTCGCCCCGCGAGAGGCTACTCGCCTCGCGAGACTGAAGACCAGCCTGAACAACAGGATGTCATCCTTTCTGTCTCGCCTCGTGAATCACCACCTTGCCTTACGAGCCTGAAGGCTGACTGTGCCAGAGAATGCAACCATTTGTCTCGCCTCGCGAGCCTGAGGACCAGAAGCCATCACGCCCAGGCCCTGATACTCATCACGGGCGTAATGAGAAGACCCTTTCTGTCTCGCCTCGTGAGCCACTATTCGCCTCGTGAGAATCCAAATTCAAACTGGATTCTTAATATTCGCGTCGCGAGAGGCTATTCCCCTCACGAGCGGGCGCAGATCCTGAAGGTTATAAATTGTTGTTTTGGGCAAATTAGAGGGGACTTTTCATTATCCACTGTTTACGAATTTTCTAGGCTGTATTACGTTTTTGATGGAGAACTAATTTCCTTGGATTAGTCTACTGTAACCGGTTTCCGCCGCACTTGAGGTTCTGTAATTCCAAATTGATTTGCTATTCTCTTTCAATATTGTTCTACGTGTTCTGTTTGCTTAATTCAAGATTGCATGGAATATGTATTGATTTATTTCGATGATTGTGTGTTCCAATACATAATCGCGTTTGCTTAATTCGCGTGTGTTCAATCGTGTCTGCTTAATTCAAGAGAGCTTCACCCCGTTTGCTTAATTCGGGAATTAGGAACATAAACCTCGTAGTGTCAATTTCGCTTGTTAATTGCTGCTACAATCGAAAAGAGATTAGAATCCGCTTAGGGCATGGAATTTATATGAACCGATGATAGTGGGAAACCGAGAACAGTAGATTAATCGTTTCAATATATTGATAATCACAATTTCCTCAATTGCATTGTTTTCTTTTAATTGAATCCTTCAAATCTGAACCCCCCCCCCCCCCCCCACCAAACTAATTTTTGAAGTGAATAACAATCCAAGAGTCCTTGTGAGACGATACTCGAGTTGTCGCTCCCTAGCTACAAATTTTTACAAACCACTCGCTTTTTGACCCGTGTGCGACAGCGTGTCAATGTCCCTAGAAAGATAAGGAAGAGACCAACAATTTCATGTTTCACAAGAATTGTTAAATTAGGCAAAAATCAAGGCTAAATTAGGTAACGAGTGATCTGATGCAGATCAATACGCAGTTCATGATGTTCCTTCACTTAAATGGGCCTAACTTACTCATCTTAAGCCCAATTGAGGCATATGATACCTTGTTGGAAAGCTTATTTAGAGGACCTTAAATTGGTCTAGGGTTAGGTCGGGATTAATAACCATAAATAGCATTTTATAGCCGCACAAGCCAGAGAGAGACGGAAATTAGACAACTTTAACAAACATTGTTTTTGCATTTTCATTATTGGGCTTAATTTGGCTTAATTGCTAAACATTGTTAATTTTAGGATTTTTCACTCATCCTGACCTTTTTGCCTTGCACAGAGCATAACTAGAGCTACATATATTAGATTTTGGTGATCTTGCTGTCCCTATAAAGATAACGAAGAGACCTACAATTTCAGGTTTCCCAAGAATTGTCAAATTAGGCCAAAATAAAGGCTAAACAAGGTCCCGAGTTCTCTGGCGCGGATCAGTGCGCAGTCCATGATGTTCCTTGACTGAAATGGGCTAATTTACTCATCTTAAGCCCAATTAAGGCATATGATACCTTGTTGGAAAGCTTATTCAGAGGCCCTTAATTTGGTATAGGGTTATGTCAGGATTAATAAGCATAAATAGCTGTTTACAGCCGCACAATCCAGTGAGAGACGGAAATTAGACAACTTTTACAATCATTGTTTTTGCTTTTACATAATTGGGCTTAATTTCTAAACATTGTTAATTTTCGGATTTTTCACTCATCCTAACCTTGTTGCCTTGCGCAGAGTAAAACCAGAGCTACAGATATCGGATTTGGTGATCTTGCTGTCTCTGGAAAGATAAGGAAGAGACTAACAATTTCATGTTTCCCAAGAATTGTTAAATTAGGCCAAAATCAAGGCTAAATTGGGTCCCGAGTTCTCTGGCACGGATCAGTGCATGGTCCATGATGTTCCTTCACTTAAATAGGTCTAACTTACTCATCTTAAGCCCAATTAAGGCATATGATACCATTGTTGGAAAGCTTATTCAGAGGCCCTTAATTTGGTATAGGGTTAGGTCAGGATAAATAAGCATAAATAGCTGTTTACAGCCGCACAATCCAGTGAGAGACGGAAATTGGACAACTTTTACAATCATTGTTTTTGCTTTTACATTATTGGGCTTAATTGCTAAACATTGTTAATTTTCGGATTTTTCACTCATCCCGACCTTGTTGCCTTGCGCAGAGCATAACTAGAGCTACAGATACCGGATTTTGGTGATCTTGCTGTCCCTAGAAAGATAAGGAAGAGACCTACAATTTAATGTTTCACAAGAATTGTCAAATTAGACAAAAATCAAGGCTAAAATGGGTCCCGAGTGATCTGGTGCGGATTAGTGCGCAGTCCATGATGTTCCTTCACTTAAATAGGCCAAACTTACTCATCTTAAGCCCAATTAAGGCAAATGATACCTTGTTGGAAAGCTTATTTAGAGGCCGTTAAAATAGTCTAGGGTTAGGTCGGGATTAATAACCATAAATAGCATTTTACAGCCGCACAAGCCAGAGAGAGATGGAAATTAGACAACTTTAACAATCATTGTTTTTGCATTTTCATTATTTGGATTAATTTGGCTTAATTGCTAAACATTGTTAATTTTAGGATTTTTGACTCATCCTGACCTTTTTCCTTGCATAGAGCATAACTTGAGCTACAGATATCAGATTTTGGTGATCTTGCTGTCCCTAGAAAGATAAGGAAGAGACCTACAATTTCAGGTTTCACAAGAATTGTCAAATTAGGCCAAAATAAAGGCTAAATAGGGTCCCGTGTTCTCTGGCGCGGATCAGTGCGCAGTCAATGGTGTTCCTTCACTTCAGTGGGCCTAACTTACTAATCTTATGCCCAATTAGGGCATATGATACCTTGTTGGAAAGCTTATTCAGAGACCCTTAATTTGGTCTAGAGGTACGTCATGATTAATAAGCATAAATAGCAGTTTACAGCCGCACAACCCAGAGAGAGATGGAAATTAGACAACTTTTACAATCATTGTTTTTGCTTTTACAATATTCAGCTTAATCGGGCTTAATTGCTAAACATTGTTAATTTTCGGATTTTTCACTCATCCTGACTTTGTTGCCTTGCGCAGAGCATAACTAGAGCTACATATATCGGATTTTGGTGATCTTGCTGTGCCTAGAAAGAGAAGGAAGAGACCTGCAATTTCCGTTTCACAAGAATTGCCAAATTAGGCCAAAATCAAGGCTAAATTGGGTCCCGAGTTCTCTGGCGTGGATTAGTGCGCAGTCCATGATGTTCCTTCACTTAAATGGGCATCTTAATTTGGTCTAGGTTTAGGTCAATATTAATAAGCATAAATAGCAGTTTCAGCCGCACAAGCCAGAGAGACATGAAAATTAGACAACTTTTACAATCATTGTTTTTGCTTTTACATTATTGGGCTTAATTGCTAAACATTGTTAATTTTCGGATTTTTCACTCATCCCGACCTTGTTGCCTTGCACAGAGCATAACAAGAGCCACAGATATCAGATTTTGGTGATCTTGCTGTCCCAAGAAAGATAAGGAAGAGACCTACAATTTCAGGCTTCACAAGAATTGTCAAAATAGGCCAAAATAAAGGCTAAATAGGGTCCCGAGTTCTCTGGCGAGGATCAGTGTGCAGTCAATGGTGTTCCTTCACTTAAATGGGCCTAACTTACTAATCTTAAGCCCAATTAGGGCATATGATACCTTGTTGGAAAGCTTATTCAGAGGCCCTTAATTTGGTCTAGAAGTAGGTCATGATTAATAAGCATAAATAGCAGTTTACAGCCGCACAAGCCAGAGAGAGACGGAAACTAGACAACTTTTACAATCATTGTTTTTGCTTTTACATTATTCAGCTTAATTGGGCTTAATTGCTAAACATTGTTAATTTTTGATTTTTTCACTCATCCTGACTTTGTTGCCTTGCGCAGAGCATAACTAGAGCTACATATATCGGATTTTGGTGATCTTGCCGTGCCTAGAAAGAGAAGGAAGAGACCCGCAATTTCTGTTTCACAAGAATTGCCAAATTAGGCCAAAATCAAGGCTAAATTGGGTCCCGAGTTCTCTGGCGTGGATCAGTGCGCAGTCCATGATGTTCCTTCACTTAAATGGGCATAACTTACTCATCTTAAGCCCAATTAAGGCGTATGATACCTTGTTGGAAAGCTTATTCGGAGTATCTTAATTTGGTCTAGGGTTAGGTCAATATTAATAAGCATAAATAGCAGTTTCAGCCGCACAACCTGGAGAGACACGAAAATTAGACAACTTTTACAATCATTGTTTTTGCTTTTACATTATTGGGCTTAATTGGGCTTAATTGCTAAACATTGTTAATTTTTGGATTTTACACCCATCCTGACCTTGTTGCCTTGCGCAGAGCATATCTGGAGCTACAGTTATCGGATTTTGGTGATCTTGCTGTCCCTAGGAAGATAAGGAAGAGACCTACAATTTCAGGTTTCACAAGAATTGTCAAATTAGGCCAAAATAAAGGCTAAATTGGGTCCCGAGTTCTCTGGCGCGGATCAGTGCGTAGTGAATCTTGTTCCTTCATTTAAATGGGCCTAACTTACTCATCTTAAGCCCAATTAAGGAATATGATACCTTGTTGGAAAGCTTGTTCGGAGGCCCTTAATTTGGTCTAGGGTTAGGTCAGGATTAATAAGCATAAATTGCTATTTACAGCCGCACAACCCAGAGAGAGATCGAAATTAGGCAACTTTTACGATCATTGTTTTTGCTTTTACATTATTGGGCTTAATTTCTAAACATTGTTAATTTTTGGATTTTTCACTCATCCTGACCTTGTGGCCTTGCGCAGAGCATAACTAGAGCTACAGATATCGGATTTTGGTAACCTTGCGGTCGCTAGAAAGATAGGGAAGAGACCTACAATTTCTGGTATCATAAGAATTGTCAAATTAGACCAAAATCAAAGCTAAATTGGGTCCCGAGTGCTCTGCCGCGGATCAGCGCGCAGTCCATGATGTTCCTTCACATAAATGGGCCTAACTTACCCATCTTAAGCCCAATTAAGGCATATGATACCTTGTTGGAAAGCTTATTCAGAGGCCCTTAATTTGGTATAGGGTTATGTCAGGATTAATAAGCATAAATAGCTGTTTACAGCCGCACAATCCAGTGAGAGACGGAAATTAGACAACTTTTACAATCATTGTTTTTGCTTTTACATAATTGGGCTTAATTTCTAAACATTGTTAATTTTCGGATTTTTCACTCATCCTAACCTTGTTGCCTTGCGCAGAGTAAAACCAGAGCTACAGATATCGGATTTGGTGATCTTGCTGTCTCTGGAAAGATAAGGAAGAGACTAACAATTTCATGTTTCCCAAGAATTGTTAAATTAGGCCAAAATCAAGGCTAAATTGGGTCCCGAGTTCTCTGGCACGGATCAGTGCATGGTCCATGATGTTCCTTCACTTAAATAGGTCTAACTTACTCATCTTAAGCCCAATTAAGGCATATGATACCATTGTTGGAAAGCTTATTCAGAGGCCCTTAATTTGGTATAGAGTTAGGTCAGGATAAATAAGCATAAATAGCTGTTTACAGCCGCACAATCCAGTGAGAGACGGAAATTGGACAACTTTTACAATCATTGTTTTTGCTTTTACATTATTGGGCTTAATTGCTAAACATTGTTAATTTTCGGATTTTTCACTCATCCCGACCTTGTTGCCTTGCGCAGAGCATAACTAGAGCTACGAATCCGGATTTTGGTGATCTTGCTGTCCCTAGAAAGATAAGGAAGAGACCTACAATTTAATGTTTCACAAGAATTGTCAAATTAGACAAAAATCAAGGCTAAAATGGGTCCCGAGTGATCTGGTGCGGATTAGTGCGCAGTCCATGATGTTCCTTCACTTAAATGGGCCAAACTTACTCATCTTAAGCCCAATTAAGGCAAATGATACCTTGTTGGAAAGCTTATTTAGAGGCCGTTAAAATAGTCTAGGGTTAGGTCGGGATTAATAACCATAAATAGCATTTTACAGCCGCACAAGCCAGAGAGAGATGGAAATTAGACAACTTTAACAATCATTGTTTTTGCATTTTCATTATTTGGATTAATTTGGCTTAATTGCTAAACATTGTTAATTTTAGGATTTTTGACTCATCCTGACCTTTTTCCTTGCATAGAGCATAACTTGAGCTACAGATATCAGATTTTGGTGATCTTGCTGTCCCTAGAAAGATAAGGAAGAGACCTACAATTTCAGGTTTCACAAGAATTGTCAAATTAGGCCAAAATAAAGGCTAAATAGGGTCCCGTGTTCTCTCAGCGCGGATCGGTGCGCAATCAATGGTGTTCCTTCACTTCAGTGGGCCTAACTTACTAATCTTATGCCCAATTAGGGCATATGATACCTTGTTGGAAAGCTTATTCAGAGACCCTTAATTTGGTCTAGAGGTACGTCATGATTAATAAGCATAAATAGAAGTTTACAGCCGCACAACCCAGAGAGAGATGGAAATTAGACAACTTTTACAATCATTGTTTTTGCTTTTACAATATTCAGCTTAATCGGGCTTAATTGCTAAACATTGTTAATTTTCGGATTTTTCACTCATCCTGACTTTGTTGCCTTGCGCAGAGCATAACTAGAGCTACATATATCGGATTTTGGTGATCTTGCTGTGCCTAGAAAGAGAAGGAAGAGACCTGCAATTTCCGTTTCACAAGAATTGCCAAATTAGGCCAAAATCAAGGCTAAATTGGGTCCCGAGTTCTCTGGCGTGGATTAGTGCGCAGTCCATGATGTTCCTTCACTTAAATGGGCATCTTAATTTGGTCTAGGTTTAGGTCAATATTAATAAGCATAAATAGCTGTTTCAGCCGCACAAGCCAGAGAGACATGAAAATTAGACAACTTTTACAATCATTGTTTTTGCTTTTACATTATTGGGCTTAATTGCTAAACATTGTTAATTTTCGGATTTTTCACTCATCCCGACCTTGTTGCCTTGCACAGAGCATAACAAGAGCCACAGATATCAGATTTTGGTGATCTTGCTGTCCCAAGAAAGATAAGGAAGAGACCTACAATTTCAGGCTTCACAAGAATTGTCAAAATAGGCCAAAATAAAGGCTAAATAGGGTCCCGAGTTCTCTGGCGAGGATCAGTGTGCAGTCAATGGTGTTCCTTCACTTAAATGGGCCTAACTTACTAATCTTAAGCCCAATTAGGGCATATGATACCTTGTTGGAAAGCTTATTCAGAGGCCCTTAATTTGGTCTAGAAGTAGGTCATGATTAATAAGCATAAATAGCAGTTTACAGCCGCACAAGCCAGAGAGAGACGGAAACTAGACAACTTTTACAATCATTGTTTTTGCTTTTACATTATTCAGCTTAATTGGGCTTAATTGCTAAACATTGTTAATTTTTGATTTTTTCACTCATCCTGACTTTGTTGCCTTGCGCAGAGCATAACTAGAGCTACATATATCGGATTTTGGTGATCTTGCCGTGCCTAGAAAGAGAAGGAAGAGACCCGCAATTTCTGTTTCACAAGAATTGCCAAATTAGGCCAAAATCAAGGCTAAATTGGGTCCCGAGTTCTCTGGCGTGGATCAGTGCGCAGTCCATGATGTTCCTTCACTTAAATGGGCATAACTTACTCATCTTAAGCCCAATTAAGGCGTATGATACCTTGTTGGAAAGCTTATTCGGAGTATCTTAATTTGGTCTAGGGTTAGGTCAATATTAATAAGCATAAATAGCAGTTTCAGCCGCACAACCCGGAGAGACACGAAAATTAGACAACTTTTACAATCATTGTTTTTGCTTTTACATTTTTGGGCTTAATTGGGCTTAATTGCTAAACATTGTTAATTTTTGGATTTTACACCCATCCTGACCTTGTTGCCTTGCGCAGAGCATATCTGGAGCTACAGTTATCGGATTTTGGTGATCTTGCTGTCCCTAGGAAGATAAGGAAGAGACCTACAATTTCAGGTTTCACAAGAATTGTCAAATTAGGCCAAAATAAAGGCTAAATTGGGTCCCGAGTTCTCTGGCGCGGATCAGTGCGTAGTGAATCTTGTTCCTTCATTTAAATGGGCCTAACTTACTCATCTTAAGCCCAATTAAGGAATATGATACCTTGTTGGAAAGCTTGTTCGGAGGCCCTTAATTTGGTCTAGGGTTAGGTCAGGATTAATAAGCATAAATTGCTATTTACAGCCGCACAACCCAGAGAGAGATCGAAATTAGGCAACTTTTACGATCATTGTTTTTGCTTTTACATTATTGGGCTTAATTTCTAAACATTGTTAATTTTTGGATTTTTCACTCATCCTGACCTTGTGGCCTTGTGCAGAGCATAACTAGAGCTACAGATATCGGATTTTGGTAATCTTGCGGTCGCTAGAAAGATAGGCAAGAGACCTACAATTTCTGGTATCATAAGAATTGTCAAATTAGACCAAAATCAAAGCTAAATTGGGTCCCGAGTGCTCTGCCGCGGATCAGTGCGCAGTCCATGATGTTCCTTCACATAAATGGGCCTAACTTACCCATCTTAAGCCCAATTAAGGCATATGATACCTTGTTGGAAAGCTTATTCAGAGGCCCTTAATTTGGTATAGGGTTAGGTCTTGATTAATAAGCATAAATAGAAGTTTACAGCTGTACAATCCAGAGAGAGATGGAAATTAGATAGCTTTTACAATCATTGTTTTTGCTTTTACATTATTGGGCTTAATTAGGCTTAATTGTTAATTTTTGGATTTTTCACTCATCCCGACCATGTTGCCTTGCGCATAGCGTAACTAGAGCTACAGATATCGGATTTTGGTGATCTTACTATCCCTAGAAACATAAGGAAGAGACCTACAATTTCAGGTTTCATACGAATTGTCAAATTAGGCAAAAATCAAGGCTAAGTTGGGTCCCGATTGATCTGGTGCGGATCAGTGCACAGTCCATCTTGTTCCTTCACTTAAATGGGCCTAACTTACTCATCTTAAGCCCAATCAAGGCGTGTGACACCTTGTTGGAAAGCTTATTCAGAGGCCCTTAATTTGGTATAGGGTTAGGTCTTGATTAATAAGCATAAATAGCAGTTTACAGCCGCACAATCCAGAGAGAGACGGAAATTAGACAACTTTAACAATCATTGTTTTTGCTTTTTCATTATTGGGCTTAATTGCTAAATAATGTTAATTTTAGGATTTTTCACCCATCCTGACCTTTTTGCCTTGCGCAGAGCATAACTAGAGCTACAGGTATCAGATTTTGGTGATCTTGCTATCCCTAGAATGATAAGGAAGAGACCTACAATTTCAGGTTTCACAAGAATTGTCAAATTAGGCAAATATAAAGGCTAAATTGGGTCCCGAGTTCTATGACGCAGATCAGTGCGCAGTCCATGATGTTCCTTCACTTAAATGGGCCTAACTTACTCATCTTAAGCCCAATTAGGGCATATGATACCTTGTTGGAAAGCTTATTCAGAGGTCCTTAATTTGGTCTAGGGTTAGGTCAGGATTAATAAGCATAAATAGCAGTTTACAGCTGTACAATCCAGAGAGAGACGAAAATTAGATAACTTTTACAATCATTGATTTTGCTTTTACATTATTGGGCTTAATTGTTAAACATTGTTAATTTTTGGATTTTTCACTCATCCCGACCTTGTAGTCTTGCGCATAGCATAACTAGAGCTACATATATCGGATTTTTGAGATCTTACTGTCCCTTGAAAGATAAGGAAGAGACCTACAATTTCAGGTTTCACACGAATTGTCAAATTAGGCAAAAATCAAGGCTAAATTGGGTCCCGAGTGATCTGGTGCGGATCAGTGCACAGTCCATGATGTTCCTTCACTTAAATGGGCCTAACTTACTCATCTTAAGCCCAAGTAAGGCATATAATACCTTGTTGGAAAGCTTATTTAGAGGCCCTTAAATTGGTCTAGGGTTAGGACGGGATTAATAACCATAAATAGAATTTTACATCTGCACAATCTAGAGAGAGACGAAAATTAGACAACTTTAACAATCATTGTTTTTGCTTTTTCATTATTGGCCTTAATTGGACTTAGTTACTAAAAATTGTTAATTTTAGGATTTTTCACTCATCCAGACCTTTTTGCCTTGCGCAGAGCATAACTAGAGCTACAGGTATCAGATTTTGGTGATCTTGCTGTCCCTAGAATGATAAGGAAGAGACCTACAATTTCAGGTTTCACAAGAATTGTTAAATTAGGCAAAAATAAAGGCTAAATTGGGTCCCGAGTTCTCTGGCGCAGATCAGTGCGCAGTCCATGATGTTCCTTCACTTAAATGGGCCTAACTTACTCATCTTAAGCCCAATTAGGGCATATGATACCTTGTTGGAAAGCTTATTCAGAGGCCCTTAATTTGGTCTAGGGTTAGGTTAAGATTTATAAGCATAAATAGCAGTTTACAGCCGCACAAGCCAGAGAGAGACGGAAATTAGACAATCATTGTTTTTGCTTTTACATTATTGGGCTTATTTGGGCTTAATTGCTAAACATTGTTAATTTTCGGATTTTTCACTAATCCCGACCTTGTTGCCTTGCGCAGAGCATAACTAGAGCTACAGATATCATATTTTGGTGATCTTGCTGTCCCTAGAAAGGTAAGGAAGAGACCTACAATTTCATGTTTCACAAGAATTGTTAAATTAGGCCAAAATCAAGGCTAAATTGGGTCCTGAATTCTCTGGCACGGATCAGTGCACAGCCCATGATGTTCCTTCACTTAAATGGATCTAACTTACTCATCTTAAGCCCAATTAAGGCATATGATACCTTGTTGGAAAGCTTATTCAGAGGCCCTTAATTTGGTAGAGGGTTATGTCAGGATTAATAAGCATAAATAGCTGTTTACAGCCGCACAATCCAGTGAGAGACGGAAATTGGACAACTTTTACAATCATTGTTTTTGCATTTACATTATTGGGCTTAATTGCTAAACATTGTTAATTTTCGGATTTGTCACTCATCCTGACCCTGTAGTCTTTCGCAGAGCATAACTTGAGCTACAAATATCGGATTTTGGTGATCATGATGTCTGATCAGCCTCTGGCTCGACTAGTTTTTAACAAGTAAGACCATGGTTTTATTCGACTTTAATCTCGTTTTCGCCCAAATTTGAATGTAATTGTCCTCAAGCAACATTTTGAGTCTCTTGAGTAGTTTTAGGGTATTTTCATTGATTTTGAGTCAAATAAAGCATTTACTGTTATTTCATATTTTCAGGTTAACTTAGAGTCAAGGGAATGAAGAAACAATGGAGAATGCAATTCTGGAAATGTTCCCCCCGCGAGAGGCTACTCGTCTCGCGAGACTGAAGACCAGCCTGAATAGTAGAATGTCATCCTTTCTGTCTTGCCTCGTGAATCACCACCTCGCCTCGCGAGCCTGAAGGCTGACTGTGCTAGAGAATGCAACCATTTCTGTCTCGCCTCGCAAACCATGTCTCGCCTCGCGAGCCTGAGGACCAGAAGCCATCACCCCCAGGCCCTGATACTCATCACGGGCGTAATGAGAAGACCCTTTCTGTCTTGCCTCGCGAGCCACTATTCGCCTCGCGAGAATCCAAATTCAAACTGGCCCCATTCTTAATATTCGCGTCGAGAGAGGCTATTCGCCTCGCGAGCGGGCGCAGATCCTGAAGGTTATAAATTGCTGTTTTGGTCAGATTAGAGGGGACTTTTCATTATCCACTGTTTACGATTTTTTTAGGTTGCATTACGTTTTTGATGGAGAACTAATTTCCTTGGATTAGTCTACTGTAACCGGTTTCCGCCGCACTTGAGGTTCTGTAATTCCCAATTGATTTGCTATTCTCTTTCAATATTGTTCTACGCGTTCTTTTTGCTTAATTCAGGATTGCATGGAATAGGTATTGATTTATTTCGATGATTGTGTGTTCCTATCCATAATCGCGTTTGCTTAATTCACGTGTGTTCAATCGTGTTTGCTAAATTCACGAGAGCTTCACCTCGTTTGCTTAATTTGGGAATCAGGAACATAAATCTCGTAGTGTCAATTTCGCTTGTTAATTGCTGCTACATTCGAAAAGAGATTAGAATCCACTTATGGCATGGAATTTATATGAACCGATGATAGTGGGAAATCGAGAACAGTAGATTAATCGTTTCAATATATTGATAATCACTATTTCCTCAATTGCATTGTTTTCTTTTAATTGAATCCTTCAAATCTGAACCCCCCCCCTCCCCCCCCCCCCAAACTGATTTTTGAAGTGAATAACAATCCAAGAGTCCTTGTGAGACGATACTCGAGTTGTCGCTCCCTAGCTACATATTTTTACAAACCACTCGCTTTTTGACCCGTGTGCGACAGCGTGTCAAAATTGGCACCGTTGCCGAGGACTCTTGTTTGTTATTTTCTTAGTTTCTTTTTGATTTTCTGCTGAATTAGTTCTGGCTACTAGGTCTGATTGTTCTGAATTGTTTGAAATTGATCCTGATATTGAAAGAACTTTGCACGCACGCCGTAGGGCAATTCAGGCTAGCACTAGTTCACCAACCAGTAGTAATTCTAATTCTGCACCTGTTTTTGATAACTTGGCCGATCAAAGAACATTAAGACAGCTTGATGCCCCTGATGTTAATTATAATGGGTTATGTATTGAATATGCTGATGTTGTTGCTCCCTTTGAATTAAAATCTGGTTTGATACACTTGTTGCCAAGGTTTAGTGGTCTTGCAGGTGAGGATACACATAAACATCTAAAGAAATTCCAGGTTGTCTGCTCTACACCCTTGAGACCGGAAGGAATAACAGAAGATCATATCAAGCTGAGAGCCTTCCCATTCTCAATTCAAGGTGCTGCGAAGGATTGGTTGTATTACCTTGAACCGAATTTTGTTTAAACCTGGAATGATCTGAAGAAAGTATTCCTAGAAAGGTACTTCCCTGCCTCCAGAGCTGCATCAATCAGGAAGGAAATATGCGGTATTAGACAAGGCAATGAGTCATTGGCTGAGTACTTGGAGAGATTCAAGAAGTTGGTATCCAGTTGTCCTCAGCACCAGATTTCTGAGCAGCTACTTATTCAGTACTTTTATGAGGGATTGCTGCCAATGGACAGAAATATTTTAGATGCTGCTAGTGGGGGAGCACTTCTTAATAACACCCCAGCCGCTACCAAGCAATTGATTGAGAACATGTCACTCAACTCCCAGCAGATCACAACTAGAAGCAATTCTACCGAGACAAAGGGAGTGAATGAGGTCCATGTTTCTTCTTCCAACAAGGCCCTTGAGACCAGACTTGATGAGCTCACTTCTTTGGTGAAGCAGTTGGCAATGGATAAGGTTCAACCAGCAAGGTTGTGTGGCATTTGCACCTCTCCTGAGCACCTGACCGATGCATGCCCCATTCTGAAAGATGAGTCAATCACTGATTTATCTCAAGCTTATGCAGCCAATCTTTACAATCAAGGCAATAATCAGAACCGGTACAACATTCCTGACCTTTCAACAAATAAGTACCATCCCAACTGGAGGATTCATCCAAACCTTCGGTATGGGAACTCATCTGCACATCAGCAACAACCAATGTTACCGTTGGCACCACCACATAATTCTCCCCAAGTGACCACCTCTTCACCTTCTGGACCTTCACTAGAGGACCTTGTCAAGCAAATGGCTGCACAAAATATCCAGTTTCAGCAGCGAACGGACTCTAGTATTCATGCCTTGCAAACATAGATTGGACAGCTTGCCACTTCGATGAATGCCATGCAGCAAGCTCAAGGATCGAACCAACTACCTGCACAAACAGTGGTGAATCCTAATGTTCCAAATCCTAATGTGAGTGCAATTTCTTTGAGGTCCGGGAAAGTTGTAGAGGCAGCCCCTGAAAAAGATAAGGAAACTGTTGAGGTAACACCTGAACCTTTTGCTGTTGTTGAGACTGAAAAAGAGTATGTGCCGCCAATCCCCTTTCCACAAAGAGTGCTGAAAATTAAAAAGATTGATGGGGAAGACAAAGAGAAAGAGATTCTGGATGTGTTCATAAAAGTGGCGGTAAACATTCCGCTCCTTGATGTGATTAAGCAGGTTCCAAGATAAGCAACGTTTCTGAAGGATTTGTGCACACACAAGAGGAGGTTGAAGGGTATTGAGAGAGTCAATTTAGGGCAAAATGTTTCAGCCCTCATTCAACCTAAGCCTGCTGATAAGCCTCTCGCTCATCTAGTTTTATGGCTAGTATGACCAGGGTTTTGTGCTAATTATATCTCATTTTCACCCAAATTAGATTAGATTGTCCTCAAGCAAGGTTTTGAGTCTCTAAAGTAGTTTTAGGTTAATTTAGTCAGTTTTAAGTCAAATAAAGCACTTATGGCTATTTTATTGTTTTCAGGTTAACTTAGAAGTTAAGGGAATAAAGAAGCAGGGGAAAATTTCAATCCTGGAGGTTTTTGTCTCGCGAGAGTCTTCTCGCCACGCGAACCTGAAACCAGCCTGAGCAGCAGAATGTCATCCTCTCTGGTTCGCCCCGTGACTCCTCTTCTCGCCTCGCGACCCTGAACACTGACTGTTCCTGAAAATGCAAACCATTCTGTGTCGCCTCGCGAATCCATGTCTCGCCTCGCGAGACTGAAGACTAGAAGCCTTGACTCTTCCGTTCCTCGCTACGCGATCCGTACTTCGCCCCGCGAGAAGACCAAACGTTAAAGACTGTTCATAATATTCGCCTCGCGAGCGAGTGTTCGCCTCGCGAGAAGGCGCAGTTCCTGAAAGATATAAATGGCTGTTCTGGGAAGATTAGAGAACAACTTTTCATTCTCCATTGTTTTTACATATTTTCTGGTTGTGTTTCGTTTTTATGGAGAACTAATTTTCTTGGATTAGTCTACTGTAATTGATTTCCACCACACTTGAGGTTTTGTAATTCCTGTTTTGTATGCTTTTCCCTTTTCAATACTATGCTATATATTTCTGTTTGTTTAATTCAGGAGTGTATAGTGTTGTGTTGATTTATTTCGGTGATGTTATGTTCCTATATTGAATCGCGTTTGTTTAATTCGCGTATGTTCGTTCATGTTCGTTTAGTTCATGAGGGCTTAACCCCGTTTGTTTAATTCGGGAATAGGAACATATATCTCGTAGTAGCGATTTCGTTTGTTAATTGTTGCTACAACCGAAAGGGGATTGGAATCTGCTTAGGGCTTGGAATTTACATGAACCGATGATAGTTGGGAAATCGAGAACAGTAGATTAATCGTCTTTAGCTATTTGACAATCCTTTAAACTGCCTTGTTTTTATTGCTCTGTGTTTCCTTAATTGTTTTCTTATTTGCATTCAAATCCAACCCCCCCCAAAACTGATTTTTGTGGTAAATAACAAGTCAAGAGTCCTTATGAGACAATATCCGAGTTGTCGCTTCCTAAAGTACATTTTTATAAACCCGCTCGCTTTTTGGCGCGTGCGCGACAGCGCGGCCAAAAATTGGCGCCGTTGCCGGGGACTCTTGTTTGTTATTTTCGCATTTTTTTTGTTTCCTTTATTTTCGTTTTTTGTTTTGAATTAGTCTGGCTACTAGGTCTACTTGCCCGGACTTGTGTGATTTTGATCCTGAAATTGAAAGAACACTGCACACACGCCGTAGAGTAGAGCAATTCGGGCTAGCACTAGTGGTGATTCTAATTCTGAAATTGTTTTTGATAACATGGGTGACCAAAGGACATTAAGACAACTTGCTGCCCCTGATGTTAATTATAATGGCTTGTGTATTGAATATGCTGGTGCTGTTACTCCCTTTGAATTAAAATCTGGTCTAATACATTTGTTGCCAAGGTTTAGTGGTCTTGCAGGTGAGGATCCACATAAGCATCTCAAGGAATTCCAGGTTGTCTGCTCTACACCCTTGAGGCCAGAAGGAATAACTGAGGATCACATCAAGCTGAGAGCCTTCCCGTTTTCACTACAGGGCGCTGCAAAGGATTGGCTGCTCTATCTTGAGCCAAACTCTATTACCACCTGGAACGATTTGAACAAGGTTTTCTTAGAGAGATATTTTCCTTCCTCCAGAGCTGCATCAATCAGGAAGGAAATATGTGGCATCAGACAAGGAAATGAGTCATTGGCTGAGTATTGGGAGAGATTCAAGCAGTTGGTATCCAGTTGCCCTCAGCATCAGATTTCTGAGCAACTTCTTATTCAGTATTTTTATGAAGGGTTACTACCGATGGATAGAAATATTTTGGATGCTGCTAGTGGGGGAGCACTTGTTGATAAGACTCCAGCTGCTGCCAAGAAATTAATTGAAAATATGTCACTGAATTCCCAGCAGTTTACAACCAGGAGAAATTCTGTTGAGACAAGGGGTATGCATGAGATCCATAGCTCTTCTTCCAACCAGGCCCTTGAGAATAGAATGGATGAGCTCACTTCTTTGGTGACGCAATTGGCAATGGATAAGGTTCAGCCGGCAAGGTTGTGTGGCATGTGCAGTTCTCCTGAGCACCCGTATGAAGCATGCCCCATTCTGAAAGAAGGGTCAGTTACTGATTTGTCTCAAGCTTATGCAGTCCATCCTTACAATCAAGGCAACAGTCAGAACCGGTACAACACTCCTGACCTCTCCACAAATAGGTACCATCCCAACTGGAGGAATCATCCTAACCTTCGGTATGGGAACTCATCCCAACAACAACCGATGGCAGCACCACAGAATCCTCCTCAAGTGACCACGTCTGCACCTTCCGAACCTTCCCTAGAGGACATGATCAAGCAATTGACTGCAAACAATCTCCAGTTTCAGCAGCAAGCAAATACTAGTATTCAGACTTTGAACACACAGATTGGACAGATTGGACAGTTTCAGCAGCGAACGGATGCTACCATTCAAGCCTTGCAGACACAGATTGGACAGCTTACCACTTCCATGAACAACATACAGCAAGCTCAAGGATCAAACCAACTACCTGCACAAACAGTGATAAATCCCAATGTCTCTAATCCTAATGTGAGTGCCATTTCTCTGAGATCTGGAAAAGTTGTTGAGGCAGCCTCTGAAAAAGATGAAGAAACTGTTGAGGTAACTCCTGAGCCTTCTGTTATTGTTGAAGCTGAGAAAGTGTACATACCACCGATCCCCTTCCCACAAAGAGTACAGAAAAATAAGAAGATTGGTGGGGAAGACTGATAAGCCTTCGGCTTATCTAGTTCTATAACTAGATGGACCGTGGTTTTTGTGCAAATTATTCGAGTTCACTCTCGATTTCGTCCAAATTTGCCTTGTTTTGTTCTTAAGTTGGACTTTGACTCATTTTGCGTCTTTTGTGTAGTTTTTAGCTTATTTTGGATAGAATTATGCTTTTGGTTGCTTTTGGTGTTTTCAGGTCAATAAGTGAAGCTCCGGGAGTCAAGGAAAGTCAAGAAGCAGTGGAAAAAAGCACTTCTGGAGATGCTCGCCTCGCGAGTGGATGCTCGCCTCGCGAGCCTGAACATCAGATAAAGCAGAAACAGTCATCACTCTGGTTCGCCCCGCGAACAGTCTGCTCGCCACGCGAATCATGAAGACCTGCAAGACAGAGACTATCACGGCATAGCCGTGATTAAGGTCACGGCTGTGACAAATTTAGGGTTGAAGACTCGCCCCGCGAGAGCAAGTTCGCCTCGCGAGATCCTGAAGACCCTGGAAGACAGAGACCATCACGGCCCAGCCGTGATGAATGTCACGGCTGTGACAGATTAGGGTTTGGAGACTCGCCTCGCCAATCACAATTCGCCACGCGATCATTCAAACTCAGGATGGAGCCAAAACTACAATTCGCCTCGCGAATATACTCTCGCCCCGCGAGATCCAAGATTTGAATGCGCGCCAAACTAAAATTCGCCTCGCGAAGTAGTGCTCGCCCCGCGAGCGAGCAAGATTTAGAATCCTTATTTAAAGGCTGTTTCAGATCAGGTTTGGGGGAGGCTGGAGGACTTTTGGAGATCCGAATCCTAGTAGGGTTTTTCCACTGTAGAGTGGTGTTTAGGCCAGATTTTCTTTTCTCTTTGGAGCTGCGTCTCCCTTTTTCTTTTTGTTTTATTTTACGATGGTGATTATGTCCGAGTGTTTGTCTATGAGCATGAGGAACTAATTCCGTTGTCCGAGGGATCAATGAAGCCACCCATGGCGGTGTAGGGTTCTTGTGATGTATGTTTTTCTCCCCTTCTCTTATGAATGTCTTCCAATTCTGTTTTGATTGCGTTGATCATATGTGTAGCGTGATTAACTAGTTAACGTGTTTGAGGCCGAACGGCGATTCGCGTTTTAGAACTTGAATTGGAATCACTAATTGAATAATAAACACGAAAGTGGATTTAGGAGATTAGTGCAACCTTATAGGGAACAAGAATTAACAGAATTCGGGATTAGGGTTATGAGACAGAACAAGTAATTAATCCAATCTTTGAATACGTCCTAATGAGCACGACAGTGGATTTAGGAGAATTTAGGGGTCCCGGTTGACATTGTAATTGAACTTAGGGAGGAATTCATCATCACTTGGGAATGCATATTGGGTAGGTGGATTTGCGACCTTGGACATTTTAATTTCAGATTTTTAGTTAATTATTTTATTAGATTTGTTAATTGAATTTCGATCCTCTTCTCTCTTCTCTCTCTCAACCACCTTCTTCTGTGACTTGACCAAACGCATCGGATTTCCCGCGGATTAGTCGAATTGGTAGCCCAATCCCTGAGTTCGACCTCGGTAAATACTTACCGTGTTTCTTTTATTACTTGCGACGACCCGGTACACTTGCCGGCGTCACCCACAAAGTTTTTGGCGCCATTGCCGGGGATTGGCACAACCAATTTTCCTAATTTTTAGGAAATTTGATTGATTGGTTAAGTTGATTTTTATTTTTATTTTTTCTGTTTTATCTCTCTACTTCTTTGATTCCACTTGGTCTTGCCGTGTTTTTGTATGCGAGGTACCCTTTCACAAGAGGACTTGCTATTCGATTCAGAGATCACCAGGACCGAGAGGCAATTAAGAAAAAAGGCCAGAGAAAGGAAGAGGTTGGAAGCAATTAAAATAGAGGACATGGCCGAAGAAAATCCTCCTCCTCCTCCTCGTTACAAGCCTCTCTTCGAATACGATCTACCCAGCTTGAGAGATTGTGACTCTTCTATCGTGAGGGGCAACCTGAATACAGACTCTTTCAGAGTGGAAGCATGTGTCACATTCCAGATCCGGGAGAATCAGTTTGATGGGAGTGGCAAACAGGACCCTCATAGACACATCACTCGCTTCCTTGAAGCTTGTGACTTACAGAAGACAAGAGGAGTCTCACAAGATGAGTTTCGCTTGCGACTTTTCCCTCTCTCTCTTAGGGATGTCGCTCGCGATTGGGTTGACAGCTTGGATAGGAACAACATCAGGACTTGGGATCAAATGGCACAAAAGTTCCTAACCAAATATTTTCCTCCTCAGAAAGCGGCACAAGCAAGAATAGCCGTTACGTCTTTCAGGAAGACAGAGGATGAAACATATAATGAAGCTTGGGAGAGGTACAATGGCTTATTGAGAAGATGCCCTTCAGCGTTCTTTGACCCCGTCTCCAAAGTTCAGTACTTCTTTAATGGGTTGAGGGGACGCTATCAGATGAACTGTGATGCCGCAGCTGGCGGTTCTTTTTCCTACTTATCAGCTGAGGATGGATGGGCATTATTGGAGAAAATGTCATATAATGATTACAACCGTGGAAGGGAAACCTCAAATGGAATCAGTTCGGGGGCAATGGAGGCCATTCTTGAGCAAAACAGATTGTTGAAGATGCAGATTGAAGCTTTGTCTGGGAACAAGAAGGTAAACGTGATACATGAGGGGATGCCTCCGGGTTGTGACAACTGCAATGGGGATCATGACACTCAAACTTGCTCGCTGAATTTCTCTCAGGAACATGTGGATTCATGCCACAACTTCTATGACACTGTGCCCCAGAACAATTATCAGAGGAATGACGTGAAATGACTACAATGTAATCGGAATAGAGGGTATATGAGGAGAGACCATCCGGGTTTCGCTTGGAGTAATGCTAGTGGTGGTCTATCCGGGCAGCAACATCCTCAACAGAATTGGCAACAACCTCCACAGGGTCTGAGGCCAAACATTGGAATCCAGCAGTGCAATACTCAGCAGGCTCTTCCAGGGCCTAATTAGTTGCAAATAAAAGATGGTGGAAGACAACCGTGGGAGCTGGCTTTTGAGAAGTTGTCAACCTTTACAGGCACAACTTTTGAGAAGATGAATGCAGCAATGGAGAAATTGTCAATCGACACAAATACTGCCATTAACAAGTGGACAACGCATACAGGGGCGGCAATTCACAATCTAGAGACACAGATGGCCCAACTCGCAAAGCAACTAAATGAGCGTCTCCCAGGCACTTTCCCAGGTAATACCGAGAACAACCCCAAGGGACAATGCAACGTCATATCTACTAGAAGCGGAAGGGTGTTGGAACCTAACAGGGGTGCAACTAGTTCTCAGGATGACAAGGCCCCGAAACAACCACATGTTGAAGAAGAGCAACCTGAAAAAGAGAAGTTAGCAAGTGACAAGGAACCAGAGCAAGGGGGAAGGCTGAAGCTTGTGGATGAAGAGTTCCGAAAGAAGAAGTGGGTTGAACCCCAAGACCTCCCGCCCTACATGAAGGTACCGTATCCTGAAAGATTGAAGAAGCCTCAACAGGATAAGCAGTTCAATAAGTTCCTTGATGTCTTCCGAAAACTTCAGATTAACATTCCATTTGCGGAAGCCTTGGAACAGATGCCATCATATGCCCGGTTTATGAAGGATCTTCTCACCAAGAAGCGGAGAATAGAGGATGAGGAAACGGTTGCTTTGACCGAGGAGTGTAGTGCCATCCTTCAGAGAAAACTCCCTCCAAAGTTGAAGGATCCCGGTTCCTTTTCGATACCATGTACCATTGGGAAGATGACTGTAGGGAAGGCATTATGTGATCTAGGGGCAAGCATCAACTTGATGCCCCTCTCTATGATGAAGAGGTTGGGGATCCAAGAAGTCAAGGATACACGGATGTCGCTCCAACTGGCCGACCGCTCTATAAAATATCCTTATAGGGTGGTCGAAGACTTGTTAGTGAAGGTGGACAAGCTTATATTTCCGGCGGACTTTGTAGTGCTCGATATGGATGAAGACGCCGAGATCCCTATCATATTGGGTAGGCCCTTCTTGGCCACTGGGGGTGCCTTGATAGATGTGCGACAAGGGAAACTCACTCTAAGGGTGCAAGATGAGGAGGTAGTCTTCAATCTCTTTGAAACAATGAAGCACCCTGCAGAGAGGACGGAAGTGTATCGATTGGATATGGTGGATCCAACTGCCAAGGCAAGGGCAACTAGAGAAGCCCATGGTTCTTCACTTGCTCAAGTGTCGGTAAAATCCCATGATGGGGACAGTGAGAAAAAAGGCCCTTTGGGGGATGAGGTCTATCTCGAGTGGTTGAAAGACATGGAAGCCTTACCGAGTCTCCCAGGGGAAGAATGTGCAAAGAAGGAGCTCAGCAACAAAGGCAAGAAAAAGACGGGTAAAGCACCGAAGTTGAAAGGTGGCACGACCGTGGTGGTCAATAAAGACAACGAGTTGATCCCAAAAAGGACCATCACGGAGTGGAGAGTTCGTGCTTGATTATAGAAGGATCTTTGGACTTAAATGAGCTGTCCGGGAACAGTAGGAGAGCTTATGAAAGGGCAAGAGCCTACAGAATACGGACTGAGGCATGGAATGGCAAGCAAGATCTACGTCCGGATTAACCCTTAGGGGTGACTTGAGTCAGGCTCGGGACGTTAAACAAGCGCTACTTGGGAGGCAACCCAAGCTAGTATCCTTTATTGTTAGTTTCTGTCATTTTCACATATAAAAAAAAAATTTGATTCGCCACGCGAATCCACATTGGCCGCGCGAGACAGAAGCCCTGAATCTCTGGGGTTGCTCACTTTTCTGTCTCGCGTCGCGAGGGCTTATTTCGCCTCGCTATTCTAGACATCATCAGCTGCTGGAATTCCAGATTCGCCTCGCGAGTTGCTACTCGCCTCGCGATTCTGGAAATTGTGAAAACAATTTTTCCAGATTCGCCTCGCGAGTGGTCTATCGCCTCGCGAATCTGCACTTAAGGTTTTTATTTCCAGGAGTTCTTGCAGGATGATATGCAACAGAAGGGAGCCCGTGAGACCAATTGGATGAGGAAGCAGACCATAAGAACTTCATCGGGGAGCACCCTCGCCTTTCCTCACTTTTGTTTTTGCTTTTGTTTGTGTGTTTGTTTTTGTTTGTCACTCTTGAATAATTTGAGAAGATCAAGAGTTGTTGTATGAATAGTGTGTCGGCAAGCTTGTTGGATTTTGATTAAATTGAGCATAGATTGATTGCATGAATTATATTGACCATCGATGATTTCCCCCTAGGTTCTGAAATTAGAAAATTGATCCCCACTTAAAAATTGAAAACTGAACTTTGAGAATTTTATTGTGATTACTTGATTTATGATAAGTTTGGGGTGAAGGGGGTGCACACACTAGGAATCGTATCTCGGTCAAACAATTTGCAAAATGTCCAGGTGAGGATTTGAGCCTCCAACTTTGTTTTTGATTGTGTGAATCACTGTTAAGTTGCACTTTCCCGAATTTGCTTGAATCTCTTCATGGTTTGCATGTTTATATGTTGCATCAAATGATTTAGGCAATTTTCTTTGAATTAACTACTTGGCCATAAATTGAACCAACCTTGATGAATGATCCCTAGTTAGCCACATTGAGCCTTGAATCCTATTGTTCTTGATAACCTTACATTACAAGCCATTAACTCAGAAAAACCATGATTTTCCCCTATCCTAGGATTTAGGAGAGTATGGAATTTTAGCTTTGTGAGTGTTGTTGTGGAACTAAGTTTGGGGTGGCTACAAGTTCATGAATCATAGTTGAGAAAAAGAAAAACGGAAGTAAGGACCGAAGGCTTGTGAAAAAAAAAAGGGTGATGAAAAGCATTGAATATGTGCCAAAAAGGGCAAAGAAAAATAAATATAAAAAGGAAGAGGTGTGTAGCCACCAAATGCAAGGAAGAGAATAATATGAGAGTGAATTCAATTGTTGTGATATTAGTTTCATGCTCTCATTGATCCTAGGGACTTAGCCTCTATCCTTTGAATATCTTACCTTAGCCAGGCCCCATTACAACCTTTGAAAGACCTATTGATGTTGCATGCATGTTTTCGTGGGAACTATGTTTGAGATGAAAATCAAATTCATGGGAAGTGCTCTTAGAATGTGAAAGTGAGTGAAAAGTTGATAGCCTAGACAAACTTGAGCGAATGAGTGAAATACTACATGCCCTTGTGAGGAAGGCAATTGCTTGAAATAGGTGATCTTCCTTTGTGTGTATCTTTGAGCCTCAACTTAGAGTAATGATGGCATGAATGATAAGTTCTCAATGGTTTAAAGTAAATGAATGTGGGGATTACGTTAATATAGGGGGGAGATCATTGGAGAAAAACTGTTTTGATTGCATTAAATCTGTGCGAAATCGATTGATTCCTTTAGGCTTGCCAAGTCTTGAGTCGTTTTTGATTTTTAAGCTTGCTTGGGGACAAGCAAGGTTTAAGTTTGGGGTGTTTTGATAAGCCTTCGGCTTATCTAGTTCTATAACTAGATGGACCGTGGTTTTTGTGCAAATTATTCGAGTTCACTCTCGATTTCGCCCAAATTTGCCTTGTTTTGTTCTTAAGTTGGACTTTGACTCGTTTTGCGTCTTTTGTGTAGTTTTTAGCTTATTTTGGATAGAATTATGCTTTTGGTTGCTTTTGGTGTTTTCAGGTCAATAAGTGAAGCTCCGGGAGTCAAGGAAAGTCAAGAAGCAGTGGAAAAAAGCACTTCTGGAGATGCTCGCCTCGCGAGTGGATGCTCGCCTCGCGAGCCTGAACATCAGATAAAGCAGAAACAGTCATCACTCTGGTTCGCCCCGCGAACAGTCTGCTCGCCACGCGAATCATGAAGACCTGCAAGACAGAGACTATCACGGCATAGCCGTGATTAAGGTCACGGCTGTGACAAATTTAGGGTTGAAGACTCGCCCTGCGAGAGCAAGTTCGCCTCGCGAGATCCTGAAGACCCTGGAAGACAGAGACCATCACGGCCCAGCCGTGATGAATGTCACGGCTGTGACATATTAGGGTTTGGAGACTCGCCTCGCCAATCACAATTCGCCACGCGATCATTCAAACTCAGGATGGAGCCAAAACTGCAATTCGCCTCTCGAATATACTCTCGCCCCGCGAGATCCAAGATTTGAATGCGCGCCAAACTAAAATTCGCCTCGCGAAGTAGTGCTCGCCCTGCGAGCGAGCAAGATTTAGAATCCTTATTTAAAGGCTGTTTCAGATCAGGTTTGGGGGAGGCTGGAGGACTTTTGGAGATCCGAATCCTAGTAGGGTTTTTCCACTGTAGAGTGGTGTTTAGGCCAGATTTTCTTTTCTCTTTGGAGCTGCGTCTCCCTTTTTCTTTTTGTTTTATTTTATGATGGTGATTATGTCCGAGTGTTTGTCTATGAGCATGAGGAACTAATTCCGTCGTCCGAGGGATCAATGAAGCCACCCATGGCGGTGTAGGGTTCTTGTGATGTATGTTTTTCTCCCCTTCTCTTATGAATGTCTTCCAATTCTGTTTTGATTGCGTTGATCATATGTGTAGCGTGATTAACTAGTTAACGTGTTTGAGGCCGAACGGCGATTCGCGTTTTAGAACTTGAATTGGAATCACTAATTGAATAATAAACACGAAAGTGGATTTAGGAGATTAGTGCAACCTTATAGGGAACAAGAATTAACAGAATTCGGGATTAGGGTTATGAGACAGAACAAGTAATTAATCCAATCTCCGAATACGTCCTAATGAGCACGACAGTGGATTTAGGAGAATTTAGGGGTCCCGGTTGACATTGTAATTGAACTTAGGGAGGAATTCATCATCACTTGGGAATGCATATTGGGTAGGTGGATTTGTGACCTTGGACATTTTAATTTCTGATTTTTAGTTAATTATTTTATTAGATTTGTTAATTGAATTTCGAACCTCTTCTCTCTTCTCTCTCTCAACCACCTTCTTCTGTGACTTGACCAAACGCATCGGATTTCCCGCGGATTAGTCGAATTGGTAGCCCAATCCCTGAGTTCGACCTCGGTAATTACTTACCGTGTTTCTTTTATTACTTGCGACGACCCGGTACACTTGCCGGAGTCACCGACAAAGACAAGGAGAGGGAAATTCTAGATGTGTTCAGAAAGGTGGCGGTAAACATTCCGCTTCTGGATGTGATCAAGCAGGTTCCTAAGTATGCTAAATTTCTGAAGGATTTATGCACCCACAAGAGGAAGTTGAAGGGTAAGGAGAGAGTTAATCTAGGGAGAAATGTTTCAGCCCTTATTCAGTCTAAGCCTGCACCAGAAAGAGTTACTGTTTCAGCCCCCACTCAGGCACTACCACAGAAGTGCAAGGATCCGGGCACTTTTGCTATTCCATGCACTATTGGGGAAAGAAAATTCGAAAATTGCATGTTGGATTTGGGAGCCTCCATAAATGTCATGCCCACCTCTATTTTCAATAACCTTGATCTTGGTCCCTTGCAGTATACAGGTCTCACTATCCAATTGGCCAACAGGACCAGTGCTCGTCCCATGGGAATGGTAGAAGATGTGCTGGTACAAGTTGATGAGTTGATTTTCCCTGCTGACTTTTACATCCTGGACATGGCAGGGGAAACAAATTCAAGTAGATCACCAATAATCCTGGGCAGACCGTTCATGAAGACAGCTAAGACAAAGATTAATGTTGATGATGGGACCATGTCCATGGAGTTTGGAGACATTGTGGTAAAGTTTAACATCTTTGATGCTATGAAGCATCCCCTGGAGGAGCACTCTGTTTTCCAAATAGAGTTGCTCTCCGAAATTATTGATGACACCCATGAGGACTTGGTTTCTGATTTTCCATTTGTATCTGGCTTTGATGATATATATTCATGTACTGACTGTACTGACACTAACCCTTGTGCTGTTTGTGCTGAGTTTCTTGATTCTACTTTGCAGGGTGATAGTGTGAGTGAAGCTATCTGTTCAGCCGAAGTTCTTGACATCATGGCTACTCCAAATATACCATCCATTGAGCAGCCACCCTCCTTAGAGCTCAAGCCACTTCCTGGGAATCTGAAGTAAGCTTACTTGGAGAGGAATGAAAAACTTCCAGTCATTATTTCCTCCAGCCTTGACTCTGACCAGGAAGCTAAGCTTTTAGAGGTTCTGAAGAAGCACAAGAAGGCGATTGGGTGGACCTTGGCTGACATCCCAGGAATTATCCCCTCCAGATGTATGCATAGAATTATGTTGGAGGATGGGGCTAAACCAGTTAGGCAGCCCCAAAGGCGGCTCAATCCATTGATTCTGGATGTTGTGAAGAAGGAGGTGACTAAACTTCTGCATGCGGGTATCATATACCCCATCTCTGATAGTACTTGGGTAAGTCCAATGCAAGTTGTACCCAAGAAGTCCGACCTCACAGTGGTAAGAAATGATTATAATGAGCTTGTACCCACTAGAGTCCAGAATAGCTGGCGAGTCTGTATAGATTATTGGAAGTTGAACCAGACCACCAGAAAGGATCACTTTCCTTTGCTGTTCATCGATCAGATGCTCGAACGGCTGGCTGGTAAATCTCATTACTGTTTTCTTGATGGCTTTTCCGGGTACTTCCAGATCCATATTGCCCCAGAGGATCAGGAAAAGACCACTTTCACGTGCCCCTTCGGCACGTTTGCCTATAGGAGGATGCCATTTGGCCTTTGTAATGCTCTTGGCACTTTCCAGAGATGCATGCTTAGCATTTTTACTGAATTTATTGAAAACTGCATGGAAGTGTTCATAGATGATTTCACTGTATATGGTTCCTCATTTGATGCATGCTTGCATAGTCTGAGTTTGATTCTAGAAAGATGCATTGAAACTGACTTGGTTTTGAACTATGAAAAGTGTCACTCTATGGTAGAACAGGGGATTGTTTTGGGTCATGTTATTTCTAAAGAGGGTATTTCAGTAGATCCTGCTAAAATTGATGTGATTTCAACATTGCCTTACCCATCTTGCGTTCGCGAGATCCGTTCTTTTCTTGGCCATGCAGGTTTCTACAGAAGCTTCATTAAGGACTTCAGCAAGATAGCTCTTCCCTTGTCAAACCTGCTGAAGAATGATGCCATGTTCCACTTTGATGACAACTGCAAGAAGGCATTTGACTACCTGAAAAGGGCATTGACCTCTACCCCCATCATCCAGCCCCCTGACTGGACCCTCCCTTTTGAGCTCATGTGTGATGCTTCTAACTATGCTGTGGGAGCAGTCCTGGCACAAAGGGTGGGCAAGGCTGCCCATGTCATTCATTATGCTTCTAGGACTTTAGATGCTGCACAATCTAAATACACCACCACTGAGAAGGAACTTCTAGCTGTTGTTTTTGCACTTGATAAATTTAGGTCATATTTGCTAGGTTCCAAGGTTATTGTTTTTACTGACCATGCAGCTCTGAAGTACCTGTTGAAGAAACCAGAGGCGAAGCCGAGATTGATTCGGTGGATGCTCTTGCTCCAAGAGTTCAATGTGGAGATAAAAGATAAGAGTGGAGCTGAAAATTTAGTAGCTGATCATTTGAGTAGAATAGCAAGGGATGGGGATCCTTCTCCCATCCAGGATGATTTTCCTGATGAGCGGCTTCTACATCTGCATGGGGTAACGCCTTGGTTTACTGACATTGTTAACTTTCTTGTTGCTGGTGTTTTTCCTGCAGGTACAAGTAGATCCAAGATCCACAAACTCAAGAGTGATTCCAAGTACTATGTGTGGGATGATCCGTACCTTTGGAAGTTTTGCAGTGATCAGGTAATTCGAAGGTGTGTCCCGGACTACGAGATCGAGTCCATCTTGCACTTTTCTCATGCCTCTCAAGTAGGGGGACACTTTGGACCACAGAGGACGGCAAGAAAAGTCCTAGATTCTGGGTTCTACTGGCCCACCATTTTTAGAGATGCCTATGAGGTCTACAGGACTTGTAAGGAATGTCAAACAGCAGGCACTGCCATCACTCGTAGGAGTGAGATGCCTCAGCAGCCCATGCTTTTCTGTGAGGTTTTTGATGTGTGGGGAATCGACTTTATGGGTCCTTTCCCTGCATCTTTTGGTTTTCTATATATTCTTTTGGCTGTTGACTATGTTTCAAAGTGGGTGGAAGCTATCCCCACTAGGCCTAACGATGCTAAAGTTGTTTCAAAATTTGTTAGGTCCAATATTTTTTGCAGGTTTGGCATACCTCGGGCTATCATCAGTGACCAGGGCACTCACTTCTGCAACCGTACCATGGAAGATCTACTCCGGAAGTATGGAGTTGTGCATAGAGTCTCCACTGCTTACCATCCCCAGACCAATGGCCAGGTTGAGATATCAAATAGGGAGATCAAGAAGATCTTAGAGAAAATGGTGCAGCCGAATAGGAAATACTGGAGCCGCCGTCTAGAAGACGCACTGTGGGCTCATAGGACCGCTTTCAAGATGCCAATAGGGATATCCCCCTTTAGGCTTGTATTTGGTAAGGCATGTCATCTCCCTGTGGAAGTTGAGCACCGTGCGTATTGGGCGGTCAAGTGCTGTAACTTGGAAATGAAAATAGCTGGTATTGAAAGGAAACTCCAGTTGCAGCAGCTTGAGGAGCTTAGGCTAGAAGCCTATGAAAGCTTCCGGATTTATAAAGAGAAAACAAAACATTTTCATGATAGGATGATTGCTAGGAAAGAATTTTCTGTGGGTCAACAGGTCTTACTGTTTAACTCCCGCCTGAAAATGATGGCTGGGAAACTTAGGTCCAAGTGGATTGGCCCATTTGTTGTTACTAATCTTTTTCCTTATGGTGCAGTAGAGATTAAAGATGCAGGTAGCAACAAGTCCTTCAAGGTTAACGGGCAGAGGCTGAAGCCATTCCATGGTGTGGCTGCTGGTGTTCCTAACGATGCTACTGTTGAGGAGCTCTCCTTGGAAGCTCCCACCTACACTGCCACTTGATCAGGGAGCACCCCTTCCTTTCCCTCACTCTGATTTTATAGTTATGTTGTTTCATTGGGGACAATGTATGTTTTAAGTGTGGGGGAGGGAACTAATTGTAGCTTTGTTTTGTGTTTGGTTGGTCTTGTTTTTCTTTTAGCTCTTGAATAAATTATGTGAGTCTTTGGTCGGTGAGCTTGATTGATTTTGATTGATTTGGCACAGATTGTTTGCATGATTTATGTGATGATTCCCTTGCATGATTTATGTGATGATTCCCCCTAGAAAAAAAAATATTTTGAAAAGTGATCCCCATGTGAAAAAAAATTTGGTTCCTGAACTTTGAGATATTTTGTTGTGATTGCAATATTTATGATAAGTTTGGGGTGATGGGAAGCCCACACTAGGGATAGAATCTCGGTCAAACAATTTACAAAAATGTCCAGGTGAGGATTTGAGCCTCCAGCATGTTTTTAACTGTGAGAATCAATTTTGAATTGCACTTTCCCGAATTTGCTTGAATCTCTTTATGGTTTGCATGTTTATGTGTTTGCATCAAATGATTTAGGCAGATTTTCTTTGTAAATAACCACTTGGCCTGAAAAGAACCAATTCCTAATGCATGTGCCCTAGTTAGCCCCATTGAGCCTAATTAGCTTGTTAATTCTTGATGACCTTATGTTATGAGCCTAAAATCTGGAAAAACCATGTTATTCCAATCTTAAGATTAGGAGAGCATGGATGCTTAGCAAGAGAATGGTTGCAAGAAACTAAGTTTGGGGTGGCTACAAGGGTATGATGTGTTGTTTGGGATTGAGAAAAAGAAAAAAAATATAATAAAAAGGTTGGATCCAAAGGCAAGAAAAAAAAAAGAGAAAAGAAAAGAAAAAGAAAAAAAAAAGGAAATAAAAGAACAAAAATGTCAAAAAGGCTATTTGAAGGAAAAGGCTGTAGTCACCCAAGGCAAAAAGGAAAAAATGGAAAGGAACTTGAGTGGAAATTCAATGTATCAATTGCTCATGCTCTCTTAGTTCCTAGGGACTTTAGCCCAGTACCTTTGAATATCCTACCCTTAGCCAGGCCCCATTACAACCTTAAAAGACCTTTTGATGTTGCATGCATGTTTTCTGTGGGAATCATTTTGAGATGAAAATCAAATTCATGGGAAGTGTTATTGAAAAGTGAAATTGAGTGAAATGTTGATAGCCTAGACAAACTGAGCGATTGAGTGAAACACTAAATGCCCTTGTGAGGAAGGCGATTGTTTGAATTTGGTGATCTCCCTCTTGTGTGTAACTTGGATCCCTTGCTTAGATTAATGATTGCTTGAATGATGAAATTCTCAATTGTTTAGAATGAATGCATGTGGGGATTACTTTGTTTGAAAAGGGGGGAACATTGAGGAAAAATTGTTTTGTTGGAATTGCTTGAAATTTGTGCAAAGTTGATTAAATCTTTTAAGCTTGCCATGTCTTGAGTCTTTTTTATTTTTGAGTTGTAGTTTGCTTGGGGACAAGCAAAGTTTAAGTTTGGGGTATTTTGAAAAGCCTCTGGCTCATCTAGTTTTATGGCTAGTATGACCAGGGTTTTGTGCTAATTATATCTCATTTTCACCCAAATTAGATTAGATTGTCCTCAAGCAAGGTTTTGAGTCTCTAAAGTAGTTTTAGGTTAATTTAGCCAGTTTTGAGTCAAATAAAGCACTTATGGCTATTTTATTGTTTTCAGGTTAACTTAGAAGTTAAGGGAATAAAGAAGCAGGGGAAAATTTCAATCCTGGAGGTGTTCGCCTCGAGAGAGTCTTCTCGCCACGCGAACCTGAAACCAGCCTGAGCAGCAGAATGTCATCCTCTCTGGTTCGCCCCGTGACTCCTCTTCTCGCCTCGCGACCCTGAACACTGACTGTTCCTGAAAATGCAAACCATTCTGTGTCGCCTCGCGAATCCATGTCTCGCCTTGCGAGACTGAAGACCAGAAGCCATGACTCTTCCGTTCCTCGCTACGCGATCCGTACTTCGCCCCGCGAGAAGACCAAACGTTGAAGACTGTTCATAATATTCGCCTCGCGAGCGAGTGTTCGCCTCGCGAGAAGGCGCAGTTCCTGAAAGATATAAATGGCTGTTCTGGGCAGATTAGAGAACAACTTTTCATTCTCCATTGTTTTTACATATTTTCTGGTTGTGTTTCGTTTTTATGGAGAACTAATTTTCTTGGATTAGTCTACTGTAATTGATTTCCACCACACTTGAGGTTTTGTAATTCCTGTTTTGTATGCTTTTCCCTTTTCAATACTATGCTATATATTTCTGTTTGTTTAATTCAGGAGTGTATAGTGTTGTGTTGATTTATTTCGGTGATGTTATGTTCCTATATTGAATCGCGTTTGTTTAATTCGCGTGTGTTCGTTCATGTTCGTTTAGTTCATGAGGGCTTAACCCCGTTTGTTTAATTCGGGAATAGGAACATATATCTCGTAGTAGCGATTTCGTTTGTTAATTGTTGCTACAACTGAAAGGGGATTAGAATCTGCTTAGGGCTTGGAATTTACATGAACCGATGATAGTTGGGAAATCGAGAACAGTAGATTAATCGTCTTTAGCTATTTGACAATCCTTTAAACTGCCTTGTTTTTATTTCTGTGTTTCCTTAATTGTTTTCTTATTTGCATTCAAATTCACCCCCCCCCCCCCCAAAAGAAAAACTTATTTTTGTGGTAAATAACAAGTCTAGAGTCCTTGTGAGACGATATCCGAGTTGTCGCTTCCTAAACTACAGTTTTATAAACCCGCTCGCTTTTTGGCGCGTGCGCGACAGCGCGACCACCTGCACCTGAGAAAGTTACTGTTTCAGCCCTCACTCAGGCAATGCCACAGAAATACAAGGATCCAGGAACTTTTGCTATTCCATGCACCATTGGGGACAGTAAATTCGACAATTGCATGTTGGATTTAGGAGCCTCTATTAATGTCATGCCCACTTCTGTCTTCAGCAATCTTGATCTTGGTCCTTTGCAACATACAGGTCTCACTATGCAGTTGGCAAAAAGGACCAATGCTCGCCCCATTGGAGTGGTAGAAGATGTGCAGGTTCAAGTTAATGACTTGATTTTCCCTGCTGATTTTTACATCCTGGACATGGCAGGGGAAACAAATTCAAGCAGATCACCAATCATTCTGGGCAGACCGTTCATGAAGACGGCGAAGACAAAGATTGATGTTGATGATGGGACCATGTCAATGGAATTTGGTGACATTGTTGCAAAATTCAACATTTTCGATGCTATGAAGCATCCCTTGGAAGAGCACTCTGTCTTTCAAATAGAGCTGCTCTCTGAAATTGTTGATGACACTTATGATGACTTGGTTGCTGATTTTCCATCTATCTCTGGTTTTGATGATATTTATTCATGTGCTGATTGTACTAACAATAACCCTTGTGCTGTTTGTGCTGAGATTGATGCTACCTTGCAGGGTGATAGTGTAAGTGAAGCTGCTTGTTCAGCTGAAGTTCTTGACAGTACAGCTGGCTCAAACATACCATCCATTGAGCAGCCACCCTCCCTAGAGCTTAAGGCACTTCCTGGAAATCTGAAGTATGCTTATTTGGAGAGGAATGAAAAACTTCCAGTCATAATTTCCTCTAACCTTGATTCTGACCAGGAAACTAAGCTCTTGGAGGTTTTGAAGAAGCATAAGAAGGCGATTGGGTGGACCTTGGCTGACATACCAGGTATTAGCCCCTCCAGGTGTATGCATAGGATTTTGTTGGAGGATGGGGCTAAAACAGTTAGGCAGCCCCAGAGGCGGCTCAATCCCTTGATTCTTGATGTTGTGAAGAAGGAGGTGACAAAACTCTTGCATGCGGGTATCATATACCCTATCTCTGACAGTAATTGGGTGAGCCCAGTGCAAGTTGTGCCTAAGAAATCTGGACTCACAATGGTGAAAAATTAAAATGATGAACTTGTTCCCACTAGAGTTCAGAACTGCTGGAGAGTTTGCATTGATTACAGGAGGTTGAACCAGGCTACTAGAAAGGATCACTTTCCTTTGCCGTTCATCGATCAGATGCTTGAACGCCTAGCAGGTAAATCACACTACTATTTTCTTGATGGTTTTTCAGGTTACTTCCAGATCCACATTGCACCAGAGGATCAAGAAAAGACTACTTTCACATGCCCCTTCGGCACATTTGCTTACAGGAGGATGCCATTTGGTCTTTGCAATGCCCCTGGCACATTCCAGAGATGCATGATCAGTATCTTCACTGAGTATATTGAGAATTGCATGGAAGTGTTCATGGATGATTTTACTGTTTATGGCTCCTCATTTGATGCATGCTTGCATAGTTTGAACCTGGTTTTGGAAAGATGCATTGAAACCGACCTTGTTTTAAACTATGAAAAATGCCATTTTATGGTTGAACAGGGGATTGTTTTGGGGCATATTATTTCTGAAAAGGGTATTTCGGTAGATCCTGCTAAGATTGATGTGATTTCTACACTGCCTTACCCATCTTGCGTTCGCGAGATTCGTTCTTTTCTTGGTCATGCAGGTTTCTACAGGCGCTTCATAATGGATTTCAGCAAGATAGCGTGCCCTCTGTCAAACTTGTTGAAGAATGACGCCACTTTCAACTTTGATGACAACTGCAAGAAGGCGTTTGATTTCTTAAAGAAGGCATTGACCTCCACTCCCATCATCCAGCCCCCTGACTGGACCCTCCCTTTTGAGATTATGTGTGATGCCTCTAACTATGCTGTGGGGGCGGTCCTTGCACAAAGGGTGGGCAAGTCTGCCCATGTGATTTACTATGCTTCTAGGACTTTAGATGTTGTACAGGTTAATTACACCACTACTGAAAAGGAACTTCTAGCTGTTGTTTTTGCTCTTGATAAATTTAGATCATATTTGTTAGGTTCCAAGGTTGTTGTTTTTATTGACCATGCAGCTCTAAAGTACTTGTTGAAGAAAACAGAAGCAAAACCGAGATTGATTCGGTGGATGTTGTTGCTCCAAGAGTTCAGTGTGGAGATTAAAGATAAGAGTGGAGCTGAGAATTTAGTGGCTGATCACTTGAGCAGAATAGAGAGGGATGAGGATCCTTCTCCTATTCAGGATGACTTTCCTGATGAGCGGCTTTTACAGTTACATGGGGTAACTCCTTGGTTTGCTGATATTGTTAACTATCTTGTTGCTGGTGTTTTTCCAACAGGTGCAACTAGGCACAAATTCACAAACTCAGGAGTGATGCCAAATACTATGTCTGGGATGATCCATATCTTTGGAAGTTTGGCAGTGATCAGGTAATTAGGAGATGTGTCCCCGACTATGAGATTGAGTCTATTTTGCACTTTTCTCATGCCTCTCAAGTAGGGGGACACCATTTTTAGAGATGCTTATGAGGTTTACCGCACTTGTAAGGAGTGTCAGACAGCAGGTACAACCATCACTCGTAAGAGAGAAATGCCTCAGCAACCTATGCTTTTCTGTGAGGTGTTTGATGTGTGGGGAATTGACTTTATGGGTCCTTTCCCTGCATCTTTTGGTTTTCTCTATATTTTACTGGCTGTTGACTATGTTTCAAAGTGGGTGGAAGCTATCCCCACCAGGACTAATGATTCTAGAGTTGTTGTAAATTTTGTCAGGTCCAATATTTTCTGTAGGTTCGGAATACCTCGGGCTCTCATAAGTGACCAGGGCACTCATTTCTGCAACCGCACCATGGAAGCTTAACTCCGGAAGTATGGATGTGTGCACAGGATCTCCACTGCATATCATCCCCAGACTAATGGGCAGGCTGAGATCTCAAACAGAGAGATCAAACAGATCTTAGAGAAAGTGGTGCAGCCAAATAGGAAGGATTGGAGCCGCCATCTAGAAGACCCACTTTGGGCTCAAAGAACCGCTTTCAAGACACCAATAGGGATGTCTCCCTATAGACTTGTGTTCGGTAAGGCATGTCACCTTCCTATAGAGATTGAGCACTGATGTCACGCCGCGGAAGCGGCGCGCGCGCGATTCCGGCAAGTGTACCGGACTGCCGTCAAGTAATAAAAGATATCGAACCCACAGAGACTGTGTTTTCGAATCGCAATCGGTTTTCGAATCGATTAGTTCTGGACAGTTTTAAAGAGGGTTTTGAAAAAGGTTTGAATTGAAATTAAGAGATAGATGAGCAGAGAACTATTAAAACAGAAAACAAATGTTTTTGGGATTTTTTTTTATCTAAACGGATTCCTAGGGATTTGGGTTACCTTTGAGGCTGTTTATGTTGCTAATCTGATTTACCTTTGTTGATTACCGAAATTGCCTTGAAGGCGAGTTTATCCTCTGATAGCTTAAGCTCCCTCTCGGGTTACAAAAGCCGTGCCCAATTGACCCGACCCCTACTCTCGTGGTAGTCGATCCCAGATTGGACCCTTTGCGTTCCGTGACAACTCGTTGCTCCTCGAGGGACGGCTTCTAACTCTCGTGATTTCAGTCCCAAGTCTGACTTCTATAGGTCCGACACCCAAGTTCACCGCTAGGTTCCTCCTTGAAATGTCTCAGTCATGCAAATAACCTAAGTTCGCCGCTAGGTTCCTCCTTGGATCATCCACATCTCACAAACCAGTGGCTGCCGGGCTTTACGAGTGAAACACCCTAGAAATCCTAAGTTCACCGCTAGGTTCCTCCTTAGAACGTCTACGTCACGCAAATAAACGGTTGCCGAAATTTATGAGTGATTAACACGCTAGAAATCAGATCTAAAACAATAACGAAATCAACAACGATTTCTACATCAAATCGACATCATTTACAAACCTCGGGCAGAGCCCTAGTCCCTAGAAACAAACTACTACTCCAGTCTTGCCATGGAGATGACAAGCTGGGTTGACAACATAGTGAAAATCAGAAAAGAGAAGAGAGGAGAAGAAGAAAGAGATCCTAAATCTATGCCTAGAGTAGTAGCCCCAAAGGTCTGATGTTTTCTGCCTCTGCCTGGTCCCTTATTTATAGAATTGGGCAGTTAGAGTCCTAATCCAACTCAAATTAGATCCAATTCGATTTCTTCAGGTCCAAGTAATGCGCGTCACGGCCGTGATGGCCATCACGGCCAGGCCGTGACGGTCTCTGCCTCTGCCAATTCTGGAAAATTCAATTTCTCGCGACGCGAGATATGTCTCGCGACGCGAGCCCTCAGCTTCATGGCCCGTGATAAATTTCACGGCTTAGCCGTGATGTGCTCTGACTTGAGGTGGTTTTGGGTCACGCAGTGTGATGGCTATCACGGCCAGGCCGTGATGCACTACGACTTGACCTTTCTTCTTTTTCAGTTTTGCTCGATCATGGCCGTGATGGGCATCACGGCTAGGCCGTGATGGGCTCTGTTTGGCTCATTTTCTTCAGTTTTAAAGCTCCATCTTCATCCAAACTTCATCATGGTTGATCTTGAGCAATTTACCCTTGATATCTGTAAAACAACACACGAAAACCACCTTACCCGTTCCAAAGGAAAATTAACCTAAAATCTAATAAAAATATGCCTAAACTACATGAAAATGCATGCAAAATGATAGACAAAGATGATGTGGAATCACACTCATCAAGCACCGTGCTTACTGGGTGGTCAGAAGCTGTAATTTGGAAATGTAAAAGGTAGGCATAGAAAGGAAACTCCAGTTACAACAGCTGGAAGAGCTTAGGCTAGAAGCCTATGAAAGCTCTCGAATCTACAAAGAGAAAACTAAGCACTTCCATGACAAGATGATCTCTAGGAAGGAATTCTCTATGGGCCAATAGGTTTTATTGTTTAACTCCCGCCTGAAAGTGATGGCTGGGAAACTTCGATCCAAGTGGGTTGACCCATTTGTTGTCACTGATGTTTTCCCTCATGGTGCAGTTGAAATAAAAAGTGCAGGTAGCAACAAGGTTTTCAAGGTTAACGGGCAACGCTTGAAGCTATTCCATGAGAGCTCGATGCCTGAAGATGCTACTGTTGAGGAGCTCTCCTTGGGAGAGCCCACCTACACTACAACTTGATCAGGGAGCACCTTCTCCTTTCCCTCACTCTGATTTTATATTTATGTTCTTTCATTGAGGACAATGTATGTCTTAAGTGTGGGGGAGGGAACCAATTGTTTTGTTTTTGTTTTGTCTTCCTTGTTTGTGTGCTTTGTGTCGTATGTGTGTTGAGTCTTGTGTCGGCAAGCTTGATTAGGTTTTGTCAAATTCTGCATAGATGGACTGCATGATATGTGTTGACTGTTGATGATTTTCCCCTAGGTTTGAAAAATTGAAAGTTGACCCCATGTGAAAATGTCCAGGTGAGGATTTGATCCTCCAACATGTTTTTAATCGTGTGAATCACTTTTAAGTTGCACTTCCCCGAATTTGCTTGAATCTCTTCATGGTTTGCATGTTTATGTGCTTGCATCAAATGATTTCGGCAATTTTCTTTGAAATAACTACTTGGCCTGAAAAGAGCCATCCCTAATGCATGTTCCCTAGTTAGCCACGTAGAGCCTAATAAGCCTATGGTTTCTTGATGACCTCATGTTATAAGCCAAAAATCTGGAAAAACCATGTTAACCCGATCTTAGGATTAGGAGAGCATGGAAGCTTAGCAAGAGAAGGGTTGCAAGAAACTAAGTTTGGGGTGGCTACAAGGATATGATGTGTTGTTTGGGATTGAGAAAAAGAAAAAAATAAAGGTTGGAGCCAAAGGCAAAAAGAAATAAAAAAAAAGAAAAAAAAAGAGAAAAGTACAAAAATGTCAAAAAGGGTATTAGAAGAAAAAGGCAGTAGTCACCCAAGGCAAAAAGAAGAATGGAAAAAGGAACTCGAGTGGGAATTCAATATGTCAAAATGCTCATGCTCTCTTAGTTCCTAGGGACTTAAGCCTAGTACCTTTGAATATCCTACCTTTAGCCAGGCCCCATTACAACCTTTAAAAGACCTTCTGATGTTGCATGCATGTTTTCGTGGGAACTTTGTTTGAGATGGAAATCAAATTCATGGGAAGTGTTCTTGAAATGTGAAATTGAGTGAAAAATTCATAGCCTAGACAAACTGAGCGGATGAGTGAAACATTAAATGCCCTTGTGAGGAAGGCGATTGTTTGAATTTGGTGATCTCCCTTTTGTGTGTGACTTGGATCCTCAACTTAGATTAATGATTGCATTAATGATGGAATTCTCAATGTTTAAAAGTAATTAAATGAATGTGGGGGTTACATTGTTACAAAGGGGGGGAAACATTGAAGAGAAATTGTTTTGTTAAAATGCATGAAGTTTGTGCGAAATTGATTGAATCCTTTGAGCTTGCCAAGTTTGAGTCTTTTTGAGTTTTAGTTTGATTGGGGACAAGCAAAGTTTAAGTTTTGGGTATTTTGATCAGCCTCTGGCTCGACTAGTTTTTAACTAGTAAGACCATGGTTTTATTCGAGTTTAATCTCGTTTTCGCCCAAATTTGGATGTAATTGTCCTCAAGCAACATTTTGAGTCTCTTGAGTAGTTTTAGGGTATTTTTATTGATTTTAAGTCAAATAAAGCATTTACTGCTATTTCATATTTTCAGGTTAACTTAGAGTCAAGGAAATGAAGAAACAGTGGAGAATACAATTCTGGAAATGTTCGCCCCGCTAGAGGCTACTCGCCTCGCGAGACTGAAGACCAGCCTGAACAGCAAAATGTCATCCTTTCTGTCTCGCCTCGCGAATCACCACCCCGCCTCGCGAGCCTGAAGGCTGACTGTGCCAGAGAATGCAACCATTTCTGTCTCGCCTCGCGAACCATGTCTCGCCTCGCAAGCCTGAGGACCAGAAGCCATCACGCCCAGGCCCTGATACTCATCACGGGCATAATGAGAAGACCCTTTCTGTCTCGCCTCGCGCGCCACTATTCACCTCACGAGAATCCAAATTCAAACTGGCGCCATTCTTAGTATTCGCGTCGCGAGAGGCTATTCGCCTCGCGAGCGGGCGCAGATCCTGAAGGTTATAAATTGCTGTTTTGGGCAGATTAGAGGGGACTTTTCATTATCCACTGTTTATGAATTTTCTAGGCTGTATTACGTTTTTGATGGAGAACTATTTTCCTTGGATTAGTCTACTGTAGCCGGTTTTCGCCGCAGTTGAGGTTCTGTAATTCCCAATTGATTTGCTATTCTCTTTCAATATTGTTCTACGTGTTCTGTTTGCTTAATTCAGGATTGCATGGAATAGGTATTGATTTATTTCGATGATTGTGTGTTCCTATACATAATCGTGTTTGCTTAATTCGCGTGTGTTCAATCGTGTGTTCAATAGTGTCAATTTCGCTTGTTAATTGCTGCTACAATCGAAAAGAGATTAGAATCCGCTTAGGGCATGGAATTTATATGAACCGATGATAGTGGGAAACCTAGAACAGTAGATTAATCGTTTCAATATATTGATAATCACAATTTCCTCAATAGCATTGTTTTCTTTTAATTGAATCCTTCAAATCTGAACCCCCCCACCAAACTGATTGTTGAAGTGAATAACAATCCAAGAGTCCTTGTGAGATGATACTCGAGTTGTCGCTCCCTATCTACATATTTTTACAAACCACTCGCTTTTTGACCCGTGTGAGACAGCGTGTGAATGTCCCTAGAAAGATAAGGAAGAGACCTACAATTTCATGTTCCACAAGAATTGTTAAATTAGGCAAAAATCATGGCTAAATTAGGTCACGAGTGATCTGGTGCAGATCGATACGCAGTCCATGATGTTCCTTCGCTTAAATGGGTCTAACATACTCATCTTAAGCCCAATTGAGGCATATGATACCTTGTTGAAAAGCTTATTCAAAGGCCCTTAAATTGGTCTAGGGTTAGGTCGGGATTAATAACCATAAATAGCATTTTATAGCCGCACAAGCCAGAGAGAGATGGAAATTAGACAACTTTAACAAACATTGTTTTTGCATTTTCATTATTGGGCTTAATTTGGCTTAATTGCTAAACATTGTTAATTTTAGGATTTTTCACTCATCCTGACCATTTTGGCTTGCACAGAGCATAACTAGAGCTACAGATATCAGATTTTGGTGATCTTGCTGTCCCTAGAAAAATAAGGAAGAGACCTACAATTTCAAGTTTCCCAAGAATAGTCAAATTAGGCAAAAATAAAGGCTAAACAGGGTCCCGAGTTCTTTGGCGCGGATCAGTTCGCAGTCCATGATGTTCCTTTACTTAAATGGGGCTAACTTACTCATCTTAAGCCCAATTAGGGCATATGATCCCTTGTTGGAAAGCTTATTCATATACCCTTAATTTGGTCTAGGGTTAGGTAAGGATTAATAAGCATAAATAGTAGTTTACAGCCGCACAAGCTAGAGAGAGACATAAATTAGACAACATTTACAATCATTGTTTTTGCTTTTACATTATTGGGCTTAATTGGGCTTAATTGCAAAACATTGTAAATTTTCGGATTTTTCACTCATCCTGACCTTGTTGCCTTGCACAGAGCAAAACCAGAGCTACAGATACCGGATTTTGGTGATCTTGCTGTCCCTAGAAAGATAAGGAAGAGACCAACAATTTCATGTTTCACAAGAATTGTTAAATTAGGCGAAAATCAAGGATAAATTGGGTCCCGAGTTCTCTGGCACGGATCAGTGCCCAGTCCATGATGTTCCTTCACTTAAATGGGTCTAACTTACTCATCTTAAGCCCAATTAAGGCATATGATACCTTGTTGGAAAGCTTATTTAGAGGCCCTTAAATTGGTCTAGGGTTAGGTCGGGATTAATAAACATAAATAGCATTTTACAGTCGCACAAACCAGAGAAACACGGAAATTAGACAACTTCAACAATCATTATTTTTGCATTTTCATTATTGGGCTTAATTTGGCTTAATTACTAAATATTGTTAATTTTAGGATTTTTCACTCATCCTGACATTTTTGCCTTGCACAGAGCATAACTTGAGCTACAGAAATCAGATTTTGGTGATCTTGCTGTCCCTAGAAAGATAAGGAAGAGACCTACAATTTCAGGTTTCTCAAGAATTGTCAAATTAGGCCAAAATAAAGGCTAAATAGGGTCCCGAGTTCTTTGGTGCGGATCAGTGCGCAGTCCATGATGTTTCTTCACTTAAATAGGCCTAGCTTACTCATCTAAAGCCCAATTAGGGCATATGATACCTTGTTGGAAAACTTATTCGGAGGCCCTTAATTTGGTCTAGGGTTAGGTCAGGATTAATATGCATAAATAGCAGTTTACAGCCGCACAAGCCAGAGAGAGACGGAAATTAGACAACTTTTACAATCATTGTTTTTGCTTTTACATTATTGGGCTTAATTGCTAAACATTGTTAATTTTCGGATTTGTCACTCATCCTGACCATATAGCCTTTCGCAGAGCATAACTTGAGCTACATATATCGGATTTTGGTGATCTTGATGCCCCTAGAAAGATAAGGAAGAGACCTACAATTTCATGTTTCACAACAATTGTCAAATTAGGCAAAAATCAAAGCTAAATTGGGTCCCGAGGGATCTGGTGCGGATCAGTGTGCAGTCCATGATGTTACTTCACTTAAATGGGCCTAACTTACTCATCTTAAGCCCAATTAAGGCATATGATACCTTGTTGGAAAGCTTATTTAGAGGCCCTTAAATTGGTCTAGGGTTAGCTCGGGATTAATAAGCATAAATAGCAGTTTACAGCCGCACAAGCCAGAGAGAGACAGACATTAGACAACTTTTACAATCATTGTTTTTGCTTTTACATTATTGGCCTTAATTTGGCTTAATTGCTAAACATTGTTAATTTTCGGATTTTTCACTCATCCCGACTTTGTTGCCTTGCGCAGAGCATAACTTGAGCTACATATATCGGATTTTGGTGATCTTGCTGTGCCTAGAAAGATAAGGAAGAGACCTGCAATTTCTGTTTCACAAGAATTGCCAAATTAGGCCAACATTAAGGCTAAATTGGGTCCCGAGTTCTCTGGCGTGGCTCAGTGCGCAGTCCATGATGTTCCTTCACTTAAATGGGCATAACTTACTCATCTTAAGCCCAATTAAGGCGTATGATACCTTGTTGGAAAGCTTATTCGGAGTATCTTAATTTGGTATAGGGTATGGTCAAGATTAATAAGCATAAATAGCAGTTTCAGCCGCACAAGCCAGAGAGACACGAAAATTAGACAACTTTTACAATCATTGTTTTTGCTTTTACATTTTTGGGCTTAATTGGGCTTAATTGATAAACATTGTTAATTTTGGGATTTTTCACTCATCCTGACCTTGTTGCCTTACGCAGAGCATATATAGAGCTACAGATATTAGATTTTGGTTATCTTACTGTCCCTAGCAAGATAAGGAAGAGACCTACAATTTCAGGTATCACAAGAATTGTCAAATTAGGCCAAAATAAAGGCTAAATTGGGTCCCAAGTTCTCTGGCGCAGATCAGTGCGCAGTCCATCATGTTCCTTCATTTAAATGGGCCTAACTTACTCATCTTTATCCCAATTAAGGAATATGATACCTTGTTGGAAAGCTTATTCAGAGGCCCTTAATTTGGTTTAGGGTTAAGTCGGGATTAATAAGCATAAATTACAGTTTACAGCCGCACAACCCAGAGAGAGACGGAAATTAGGCAACTTTTACAATCATTGTTTTCGCTTTTACATTATTGGGCTTAATTGCTAAACATTGTTAATTTTTGGATTTTTCACTCATCCTGACCTTGTTGCCTTGCTCAGAGCATAACTAGAGCTACAGATATCGGATTTTGGTGATCTTGCGGTCGGTAGAAAGATAGGGAAGAGACCTACAATTTCTGGTATAACAAGAATTGTTAAATTAGACCAAAATCAAAGCTAAATTTCTGGTAATCTTGCGGTCGCTATAAAGATAGTGCATAGTCCATGATGTTCCTTCACATAAATGGGCCTAACTTACTTATCTTAAGCCCAATTAAGGCATATGATACCTTGTTGGAAAACTTATTCAGAGGCCCTTAATTTGGTATAGGGTTAGGTCTTGATTAATAAGCATAAATAGCATTTTACAGCCGTACAATCCAGAGAGAGATGGAAATTAGATAACTTTTACAATCATTGTTTTTGCTTTTACATTATTGGGCTTAATTGGGCTTAATTGTTAAACATTGTTAATTTTTGGATTTTTCACTCATCCCGACCATGTTGTTGTTGACGAATCTGGGCAAGTATACCCTGTCGTGCAAGTAATACGGTGGTGAGACCGGTTATCGTATCCACGGGGATTGGATGTCAATTGCCAATTCACAAACTCAGCAACTATCTAGACTAAACTATAAATCAAGAGAAATCAAAATAAAAGAAATAAAAGCAATAAAATGTTTTTGGTCTTTTTGGGGACTTTTGACAAATACTTGGAGTGCAGAAAGGATATGTTGGGACTAGACTTCACCAAACATCTGTCTCATGTACTATCAGGACTAGATACCTCCCATTCATGCTTCAGATATTAAAATCAATCCACTAAACTACTCAAACCCCGATTCCTCGGATGGCAAGAGCCTAAATCCACTAATAGACCCTAATTCCTTAGGTGGCCTAGATTAATGAATTTGCATTAGGATTAGGGATTACGCGATTACTAGTAAACCTAACTCCATTCCTAGATGAAAGGATTATTAGGTGATTAAATTCAGTTCCGGTTCTGATACGAATTTCCCAATTGCATACCAAAACACAAATCAAGTCATGGGGGTGCTAGCCACAACAAGCATTAAGCACAGAAAATTAATCACTAATATGAAGGCATGAACACAGAATAATCAGTCAAGATAAATACATAATAAGAAGTTTGATTACATCTAATCCCAACAAACAGGGTTTAGTTACTCATAATTACACAGAAAGCCAAACCAGAGAAACAGGAGAAGAGAAGAGGCTCCATGGGAGCTTTCCTTCTTCTTCACAGCAATCCCTCTCAGCAACTCCCTTCTAGGGTTAAAACCCTAGCCAAGCCGCAGCCTCCAAGTGCTTCCCCCTCCAAGAACTCCTCCTTTCTGCCCTAAAACAGCAACTTATACCAATCAATTATGCGCTATATCGCGAGGCGAATGGACTCTCGCGAGGCGAATGTTAAAAATCTGTTGTTTCAGAGAATTGAACTCTCGTGAGGCGAGAGTTGCTCGCGATGCGAAACAGTAAAGTGCTTCTCCAATATGCCCGTGAGGAGCATCAGGGCCTGGGCGTGATGGCTTCTGGTTTCCATACTCGCGAGGCAAGACAAGGTTCGTGAGGCGAACCAGAAAGGCTTGCATTTTCTGGCACAATCAGCTTTCAGGGTCGCGAGGCGAATCTAGTCTCGCGGGGCGAATCTCCAGAATTCTGCTTGACTCAATTTCTTATCTTTTCAGGCTCTATTTCATCCAAGCTTCATCAAGGCTAATTATGAGCATTTTTACATTAATTCCTGCAAAACAACACCAAGAAACCGCTTCACCCGTTCCAAGGGAAAAACTAATAAAAACCAAATAAAGAATGCCTAATCTATATGAAAAATGCATGCAAAAGTGTACAGAAAATATCATGTAAAATCACACTATCAAATCACCCCATGCTTATTCAATTGCTTGTCCTCAAGCAATCACTAAGGCCAGAAGAATAAACAGAACATGGATAGTGAACCAAGAACTCGAGTAAATGATCCAAGTAATAGGCAATTCAAACAATTCAGTAAGAGACAATCAATTCAAGTCCAATTAGAGGCTTAGGTTCCTTAGACTCATATTCTCACTGATTCGGGCACTCTTTCTCACCTGAAGCTCACCCCAAGCTTAATATTTTGCTTGGCACTCTTTCTCACCTCACTCAAGTGTTAGGGATATATGACTTTTCGCTCCATTTTCCTCAAGGAAAGAATTCTACCATAGGCTTGACTATCAACCAGATCTCTACTTTATTAATGAAAGCACCTAAGAATCAAGAGGTCTTTATTTTGGTTGTAACGTGGCCATGGGATTAATCGTTAGGTGGGGAAATCAAGAAAAGGACATTTCAAAAGGCTACATAAAATATAGCATTGCACACATGACCTTCTAAAATACCTTTTTTGGGTTTCTATTTATTTTTCCACCTTTCTTTTCTTTCTTTTTCTTTTTCATTTCTCACTTTTCTTTTTGTAATCTCCTTCTCTATTTTATTTTTCTTTTTCTTTTGGTTTTCTTTTATTTGGAGAAGGGGATATATATATATATATATATATATATATATATATATATATATATATTTTCAAGAGAAATATTTTTCTAATTCTTTTCATCCCAAACTTTTTTCAACTACCTTTTTACCCTTTTGTAATACTTTAGAAGGTCCCTTATCAAGCATCATTCATCAAAGTAATTTAAGGTACCAAGAAAAGTAATTTTTTCTTTCAGGCTCAAAATTGGGCAACTAAGGGGTAGCATTTCATCATTCAAAGCTCAGAAGGCCGGAAAAATACCTAGTGCCTCAATCATTTTCAAAAATGTTTTCAAAAATTTTTATGCTTCAAAATGGTTTCAGTCAAGTTCTAGAGAAAACAGACCAAGAGGAATAACACTCTAACACAAGGAATGGGGTAGAATTAGTGAGTACCCCTTTAGCTCAAAATCTCACATTTTAGTAGTTCAACCATCAATGAAAGACAAGTCTATAGAACCATATGCTAATTATCAACTATCCAAGATTATCTCAAACATTTTTTATTTGTAGCCATATCACAAGAATAACAAATTGGGTTCAAAAATTCACTATCACAATTTATTTGGCACTTAGTTCTCACAATTGGATACAAAATCTAAACAAGGGCAATCTAACCATGTGATCATGCAAACTATCATGCAAAACTATATGAATGCAACATGCAAAATGCAAATGCAAAATACCCCTACCCCAAGCTTAAGAATTTACATTGTCCCCAATGTAAACAATCAAGTTGGAGAAAGGAGAAAAATAAAATAAAACAAAAAAAAATCGGAACAACTTACCGAGACGGTAGCAGGTGTTGGTTCACATGCCTAGTCAGAATGAACTGCATGAAAATTGGGTCACGACCTTGATGGGTGCTGACTTTTCTTCTTGCTCTCCTTGCTTTTCCCTCCTTCCTTTTTTACCCTGCAAACACTTGGCAATTCTCACTTTATTATTTTTCCTCTTGATCTTCACAAATTATTCAAGAGGTTAAAATCAAAAACAAAATCTAGCTAAAGAGAAGGGTTAAGAAAAGTTGGGTTGCCTCCCAATAAGCGCTTCTTTAACGTCACTAGCTTGACGTTCTAAGATCCTCCTCCCGGATCAAATGGTATTTGGAGTGGAGATTGTAGCAGTAGTATGACTTTATCCTTAACTCCATCCAGCCAGTGTGTAAAAGCACCATTGACCTCTTCAACTATAATAATGCACTTACTTCCTAGCGGGTCAAATGGCATTCTCACCAGGAAGTTTGACAGACAAGTGGAAGGGACTAACTTACCAATGTCCACACATGCATGCAAGCCGACATATTTGTCCAATGCAGAAATTTCAGATTCCTTAGCAAGCGTGGTGGAATCCATTGCCATTTCGTCTTCATCTTGAACTATCCCCCAAACCAGATTTTCCTCAAATTGGGCTTCAGGTGACTTTTGTACTAACTGTTTGCAAATCTCCTCAACTTGCGTTTTGAAGTTCTGCATCACAGCTTTGATACTCTCACAATTGGCTCTTGCCTTGGCCTCAGAGGCGGATAGCTCTTGGGAATACTGTTCTAGAGCAGCTTTCAACGGTGTTTGCTCCTTCCATTCCCATTCTTCAATTTCCTAAGGAATTGTGGAAAGTACTCCCTCTTCTTGTGACTTGTCCACCATCACCACTTCATCTTCAATTTGATCCATTCCCACAACCAGATTTTTCTCAAATTCTGCTTCATGTGGCTCTATGGGAATCATACATGGTGGTGGAGGTGGTAAATATGAACAAAAGGTTTCCCAATCCTCCTCGGAGAAGTTATATATAAGCCTTCCCGTCATAAAATCAACTTGTGCGGGAGTAACATGATCCATCAAATCCATGCAGTCTCCCAAACACCAGTTGTCCTTCAAAGCGTGGCTTGAGGCTTCCTCATCGGGTGGATAATAGTGATTGTCCATGAACTGCATCCACCTTGCACAAACACAACTCAAAACAAAAAGATCAAATATATACAATAAAATAGAAAAGAATAAAAATGTCTAAATTAGTTGCCTCCTTTGTTACTAATGATATTGGCAAAACCAATCCCCGGCAACGGCGCCAAAAACTTGTTGACGAATCTGGGCAAGTATACCCAGTCGTGCAAGTAATACGGTGGTGAGACCGGTTATCGTATCCACGGGGATTGGATGTCAATTACCAATTCACAAACTCAGCAACTATCTAGACTAAACTATAAATCAAGAGAAATCAAAATAAAAGAAATAAAAGCAATAAAATGTTTTTGGTCTTTTTGGGGACTTTTGACAAATACTTGGAGTGCAGAAAGGATATGTTGGGACTAGACTTCACCAAACATCTGTCTCATGTACTATCAGGACTAGATACCTCCCATTCATGCTTCAGATATTAAAATCAATCCACTAAACTACTCAAACCCCGATTCCTCGGATGGCAAGAGCCTAAATCCACTAATAGACCCTAATTCCTTAGGTGGCCTAGATTAATGAATTCGCATTAGGATTAGGGATTACGCGATTACTAGTAAACCTAACTCCATTCCTAGATGAAAGGATTATTAGGTGATTAAATTGAGTTCCGGTTCTGATACGAATTTCCCAATTGCATACCAAAACACAAATCAAGTCATGGAGGTGCTAGCCACAACAAGCATTAAGCACAGAAAATTAATCACTAATATGAAGGCATGAACACAAAATAAT
>JAUPTC010000011.1:13176023-13230650 GCA_030762895.1 Sophora flavescens | reverse complement strand
CAACTTTTACAATCATTGTTTTTGCTTTTACATTATTGGGCTTAATTAGGCTTAATTGCTAAACATTGTTAATTTTCGGATTTTTCACTCATCCCGGCCTTGTTGCCTTGCGCAGAGCATAACTAGAGCTACAGATATCGGATTTTGGTGATCTTGCTGTCACTAGAAAGGTAAGGAAGAGACCTATAATTTCATGTTTCACAAGAACTGTAAAATTAGGCAAAAATCAAGGCTAAATCGGGTCCCGATTTATTTGGCACGGATCAGTGTGCAGTCCATGATGTTCCTTCACTTAAATGGGGCTAACTTACTCATCTTAAGCCCAATTAAGGCATATGATACCTTGTTGGAAAGCTTATTTAGAGGCCCTTAATTTGGTCTAGGGTTAGCTCGGGATTAAAAACCATAAATAGCAGTTTACAGCCGCACAGCCCAGAGATACACGGAAATTAGACAACTTTTACTATCATTGTTTTTGCGTTTACATTATTGGGCTTATTTGCTAAACATTGTAAATTTTCGGTTTTTTCCCCCCCCCTCCTTTTTGTTTTGTTGGGCGTAGAATAAGTTTGGAGGGTTGGATTTTGGTGATTTTGCTGTCCCTAGAAAGATAAGGACGAGACCTATAATTTCACGTTTCACAAGAATTGTCAAAATTTTCCAAAATAAAGCTAAATTGGGTCCAAGGTTCTCTGGCGTGGATCAGTGCGTAGTCCATGATGTTCCTTAACATAAATGGGCCTAACTTACTCATCTTAAGCCCAATTAAGGCATATGATACCTTGTTGGAAAGCTTATTCAGAGGCCCTTAATTTGGTCTAGGGTTAGGTCAGGATTAATAAGCATAAATAGCAGTTTACAGCCGCACAAACTAGAGAGAGACGGAAATTAGACAACTTTTACAATCATTGTTTTTGCTTTTACATTATTGGGGTTAATTGGGCTTAATTGCTAAACATTGTTAATTTTCAGATTTTTCACTCATCCCGACCTTGTTGTCTTACACAGAGCATAACCATAGCTACAGATATCGGATTTTGGTGATCTTGCTGTCCCTCGAAAGGTATGGAAGAGACCTACAATTTCATGTTTCACAAGAATTGTTAAATTAGGCCAAAATCAATGCTAAATTAGGTCCCGAGTTCTCTGGCACGAATCTGTGCCAATCCATGATGTTCCTTCACTTAAATGGGTCTAACTTACTCATCTTAAGCCCAATTAAGGCATATGATACCTTGTTGGAAAGCTTATTTAGGGACCCTTAAATTGGTCTAGGGTTAGGTCGGGATTAATTACCATAAATAGCATATTACAGCCGCACAAGCCAGAGAGAGAAGGAAATTAGACAACTTTAACAAACATTGTTTTTGCATTTTCATTTTGATTTTTCACTCATCCTGACCTTTTTGAATTGCACAGAGCATAACTAGAGCTACAGATATCAGATTTTGGTGATCTTGTTGTCCCTAGAAAGATAAGGAAGATACCTACAATTTCAGGTTTCCCAAGAATTGTCAAATTAGGCCAAAATAAAGGCTAAACTGGGTCCCGAGTTCTCTGGCGCGGATCAGTGCGCAGTCAATGATGTTCCTTCACTTAAATGGGGCTAACTTACTCATCTTAAGCCCAATTAGGGCATATGATACCTTGTTGGAAAGCTTATTCAGAGGCCCTTAATTTGGTCTAGGGTTAGGTCAGGATTAATAAGCATAAATAGCAGTTTACAGCCGCACAATCCAGAGAGAGACAGAAATTAGACAACTTTTACAATCATTGTTTTTGCATTTACATTATTGGGCTTAATTGCTAAACGTTGTTAATTTTCGGATTTTTCACTCATCCTGACCTTGTTGCCTTGCGCAAAGCAAAACCAGAGCTACAGATATCGGATTTTGGTGATCTTGTTGTCCCTAGAAAGATAAGGAAGAGACCAACAATTTCATGTTTCATAAGAATTGTCAAATTAGGAAAAAAAACTAGGCTAAATTGGGTCCTGAGTGATCTGGTGCGGATCAGTGTGCAGTCCATGATGTTCCTTCACTTAAATGAGCCTAACTTACTCATCTTAAGCCCAATTAAAGCATATGATACCTTGTTGGTAAACTTATTTAGAGGCCCTTAAATTGGTCTAGGTTTAGGTCGGGATTAATAAACATAAATAGCATTTTACAGCCGCACAAGCCAGAGAGAGACGGAAATTAGACAACTTTAACAATCATTGTTTTTGCATTTTCATTATTGGGCTTAATTTGGCTTAATTTCTAAATATTGTTAATTTTAGGATTTTTCACTCATCCTGACCTTTTTGCCTTGCACAGAGCATAACTTGAGCTACAGATATCAGATTTTGGTGATCTTGTTGTCCCTTGAAAGATAAGGAAGAGACCTACAATTTGAGGTTTCACAAGAATTGTCAAATTATGCCAAAATAAAGGCTAAATAGGGTCCCGAGTTCTTCTGCACGGATTAGTGGCAAGATCCATGATGTTCCTTCACTTAAATGGGCCTAACTTACTCATCTTAAGCCCAATTAGGGCATATGATACCTTGTTTGAAAGCTTATTCGGAGGCCCTTAATTTGGTCTAGGGTTAGGTCAGGATTTATAAGCATAAATAGCAGTTTACAGCCGCACAAGCCAGTGAGAGACGATAATTGGACAACTTTTACAATCATTGTTTTTGCTTTTACATTATTGGGCTTATTTGCTAAACATTGTAAATTTTCGTATTTTTCACTCATCCTGACCTTGTTGCCTTGCACAGAGCATAACTTGAGCTACAGATATATCGGATTTTGGTGATTTTGCTGTCCATAGAAAGATAAGGACGACACCTATAATTTTACGTGTCACAAGAATTGTAAAATTTTTCCAAAATAAAGCTAAATTGGGTCCCGAGTTCTCTGGCGTGGATCAGTGCGTAGTCCATGATGTTCCTTCACATAAATGGGCCTAACTTACTCATCTTAAGACCAATTAAGGCATATGATACCTTGTTGGAAAGCTTATTAATGACAGGTAGGTCAGGATTAATAAGCATAAATAGTAGTTTACAGCCGCACAAACCACAGAGAGACGGAAATTAGACAACTTTTACAATCATTGTTTTTGCTTTTACATTATTGGGGTTAATTGGGCTTAATTGCTAAACATTGTTAATTTTCAGATTTTTCACTCATCCCGACCTTGTTTCCTTACGCAGAGCAAAACCATAGCTACAGATATCGGATTTTGGTAATCTTGCTGTCCCTAGAAAGGTAAGGAAGAGACCTACAATTTCATGTTTCACAAGAATTGTTAAATAAGGCCAAAATCAAGGCTAAATTGGGTCCCGAGTTCTCTGGCACGGATCAGTGCCAATCCATGATGTTCCTTCACTTAAATGGGTCTAACTTACTCATCTTAAGCCCAATTAAGGCATATGATACATTGTTGGAAAGCTTATTTAGAGGCCGTTAATTTTGTATAGGGTTAGGTCAGGGTTCATAAGCATAAATAGCAGTTTACAGCCACACAATCCAGTGAGAGACAGAAATTGGACAACTTTTACAATCATTGTTTTTGCTTTTACATTATCGGGCTTAATTGCTAAACATCGTTAATTTTTGGATTTGTCACTCTTCCTGACCTTGTAGCCTTTCGCAGAGCATAACTTGGGCTACAAATATCGGATTTTGGTGATCATGATGTCCCCAGAAAGATAAGGAAGAGACCTACAATTTCATGTATCACAAGAATTGTTAAATTAGACAAAAATCAAGGCTAAATTCGGTCACGAGTGATCTGGTGCGGATCAATACGCAGTCCATGATGTTCCTTCACTTAAATGGGCCTAACTTACTCATCTTAAGCCCAATTAAGGCATATGATACCTTGTTGGAAAGCTTATTTAGAGACCCTTAAATTGGTCTAGGGTTAGGTCGGGATTAATAACCATAAATAGCATATTACAGCCGCACAAGCCAGAGAGAGACGGAAATTAGACAACTTTAACAAACATTGTTTTTGCATTTTCATTATTGGCTTAATTTGGCTTAATTTCTAAATATTGTTAATTTTAGGATTTTTCACTCATCCTGACCTTTTGCCTTAGCGGGAGCATAACTAGAGCTACGGATATCGGATTTTGGTGATCTTGTTGTCCCTTGAAAGATAAGGAAGAGACCTACAATTTGGAGGTTTCACAAGAATTGTCAAATTAGGCCAAAATAAAGGCTAAATGGCCGGGTGTCTCTTTTGGCGAGATTAGTGCAGATCCATGATGTTCCTTCACTTAAATGGGCCTAACTTACTCATCTTAAGCCCAATTAGGGCATATGATACCTTGTTTGAAAGCTTATTCGGAGGCCCTTAATTTGGTCTAGGGTTAGGTCAGGATTTATAAGCATAAATAGCAGTTTACAGCCGTACAAGACAGTGAGAGACGATAATTGGACAACTTTTACAATCATTGTTTTTGCTTTTACATTATTGGGCTTATTTGCTAAATATTGTAAATTTTCGTATTTTTCACTCATCCTGACCTTGTTGCCTTTTACAGAGCATAACTTGAGCTACAGATATCGGATTTTGGTGATTTTGCTGTCCCTAGAAAGATAAGGACGAGACCTATAATTTCACGTTTCACAAGAATTGTCAAATTTTTCCAAAATAAAGCTAAATTGGGTCCCGAGTTCTCTGGCATGGATCAGTGCGTAGTCCATGATGTTCCATCACATAAATGGGCCTAACTTACTCATCTTAAGCCCAATTAAGGCATATGATACCTTGTTGGAAAGCTTATTCAGAGGCCCTTATTTTGATCTAGGGTTAGGTTAGGATTAATAAGCATAAATAGTAGTTTACAGCCGCACAAACCAGAGAGAGACGGAAATTAGACAACTTTTACAATCATTGTTTTTGCTTTTACATTATTGGGGTTAATTGCTAAACATTGTTAATTTTCAGATTTTTCACTCATCCCGACCTTGTTGCCTTACGCAGAGCAAAACCATAGCTACAGATATCGGATTTTGGTGATCTTGCTGTCCCTAGAAAGGTAAGGAAGAGACCTACAATTTCATGTTTCACAAGAATTGTTAAATTAGGCCAAAATCAAGGCTAAATTGGGTCCCGAGTTCTCTGGCACGGATCAGTGCCAATCCATGATGTTCCTTCACTTAAATGGGTCTAACTTACTCATCTTAAGCCCAATTAAAGCATATGATACCTTGTTGGAAAGCTTATTTAGAGGCCGTTAATTTGGTTTAGGGTTAGGTCAGGGTTAATAAGCATAAATAGCTGTTTACAGCCACACAATCCAGTGAGAGACAGAAATTGGACAACTTTTACAATCATTGTTTTTGCTTTTACATTATCGGGCTTAATTTGCTAAACATTGTTAATTTTTGGATTTGTCACTCATCCTGACCTTGTAGCCTTTCACAGAGCATAACTTGAGCTACAAATATCGGATTTTGGTGATCATGATGTCCCCAGAAAGATAAGGAAGAGACCTACAATTTCATGTTTCACAAGAATTGTTAAATTAGGCAAAAATCAAGGCAAAATTCGGTCACGAGTGATCTGGTGCGGATCAATACGCAGTCCATGATGTTCCTTCACTTAAATGGGCCTAACTTACTCATCTTAAGCCCAATTAAGGCATATGATACCTTGTTGGAAAGCTTATTTAGAGACCCTTAAATTGGTCTAGGGTTAGGTCGGGATTAATAACCATAAATAGCATATTACAGCCGCACAAGCCAGAGAGAGAAGGAAATTAGACAACTTTAACAAACATTGTTTTTGCATTTTCATTATTGGGTTTAATTTGGTTTAATTGCTGAACGTTGTTAATTTTTTGATTTTTCACTCATCCTGACCTTTTTGAATTGCACAGAGCATAACTAGAGCTACATATATCAGATTTTGGTGATCTTGCTGTCCCTAGAAAGATAAGGAAGATGCCTACAATTTCAGGTTTTCCAAGAATTGTCAAATCAGGCCAAAATAAAGGCTAAACTGGGTCCCGAGTTCTCTGGCGCGGATCAGTGCGCAGTCAATGATGTTCCTTCACTTAAATGGGGCTAACTTACTCATCTTCAGCCCAATTAGGGCATATGATACCTTGTTGGAAAGCTTATTCAGAGGCCCTTAATTTGGTCTAGGGTTAGGTCAGGATTAATGAGCATAAATAGCAGTTTACAGCCGCACAATCCAGAGAGAGACAGAAATTAGACAACTTTTACAATCATTGTTTTTGCATTTACATTATTGGGCTTAATTGCTAAACATTGTTAATTTTCGGATTTTTCACTCATCCTGACCTTGTTGCCTTGCGCAGAGCAAAACCAGAGCTACAGATATCGGATTTTGGTGATCTTGTTGTCCCTAGAAAGATAAGGAAGAGACCAACAATTTCATGTTTCATAAGAATTGTCAAATTAGGAAAAAATCAAGGCTAAATTGGGTCCTGAGTGATCTGGTGCGGATCAGTGTGCAGTCCATGATGTTCCTTCATTTAAATGGGCCTAACTTACTCATCTTAAGCCCAATTAAAGCATATGATACCTTGTTGGAAAGCTTATTTAGAGGCCCTTAAATTGGTCTAGGTTTAGGTCGGGATTAATAAACATAAATAGCATTTTACAGCCGCACAAGCCAGAGAGAGACGGAAATTAGACAACTTTAACAATCATTGTTTTTGCATTTTCATTATAGGGCTTAATTTGGCTTAATTTCTAAATATTGTTAATTTTAGGATTTTTCACTCATCCTGACCTTTTTGCCTTGCACAGAGCATAACTTGAGCTACAGATATCAGATTTTGGTGATCTTGTTGTCCCTTGAAAGATAAGGAAGAGACCTACAATTTGAGGTTTCACAAGAATTGTCAAATTAGGCCAAAATAAAGGCTAAATAGGGTCCCGAGTTCTTTGGCACGGATTAGTGCGCAGTCCATGATGTTCCTTCACTTAAATGGGCCTAACTTACTCATCTTAAGCCCAATTAGGGCATATGATACCTTGTTTGAAAGCTTATTCGGAGGCCCTTAATTTGGTCTAGGGTTAGGTCAGGATTTATAAGCATAAATAGCAGTTTACAGCCGCACAAGCCAGTGAGAGACGATAATTGGACAACTTTTACAATCATTGTTTTTGCTTTTACATTATTGGGCTTATTTGTAACATTGTAAATTTTCGTATTTTTCACTCATCTTGTCCTTGTTGCCTTGCACAGAGCATAACTTGAGCTACAGATATATCGGATTTTGGTGATTTTACTGTCCCTAGAAAGATAAGGACGAGACCTATAATTTCACGTTTCACAAGAATTGTCAAATTTTTCGAAAATAAAGCTAAATTGGGTCCCGAGTTCTCTGGCGTGGATCAGTGCGTAGTCCATGATGTTCCTTCACATAAATGGGCCTAACTTACTCATCTTAAGCCCAATTAAGGCATATGATACTTTGTTGGAAAGCTTATTCAGAGGTCCTTAATTTGGTCTAGGGTTAGGTCAGGATTAATAAGCATAAATAGTAGTTTACAGCCGCACAAACCAGAGAGAGACTGAAATTAGACAACTTTTACAATCATTGTTTTTGCTTTTACATTATTGGGGTTAATTGGGCTTAATTGCTAAACATTGTTAATTTTCAAATTTTTCACTCATCCCGACCTTGTTGCCTTACGCAGAGCAAAACCGTAGCTACAGATATCGGATTTTGGTGATCTTGCTGTCCCTAGAAAGGTAAGGAAGAGACCTACAATTTCATGTTTCACAAGAATTGTTAAATTTGGCCAAAATCAAGACTAAATTGGGTCCCGAGTTCTCTGGCACGGATCAGTGTCAATCCATGATGTTCCTTCACTTAAATGGGTCTAACTTACTCATCTTAAGCCCAATTAAGGCATATGATACCTTTTGGAAAGCTTATTTAGAGGCCGTTAATTTGGTATAGGGTTAGGTCAGGGTTAATAAGCGTAAATAGCTGTTTACAGCCACACAATCCAGTGAGAGACGGAAATTGGACAACTTTTACAATCATTGTTTTTGCTTTTACATTATCGGCTTAATTGCTAAACATTGTTAATTTTTGGATTTGTCACTCATCCTGACCTTGTAGCCTTTCGCAGAGCATAACTTGAGCTACAAATATCGGATTTTGGTGATCATGATGTCCCTATAAAGATAAGGAAGAGACCTACAATTTCATGTTTCACAAGAATTGTTAAATTAGGCAAAAATCAAGGCTAAATTCGGTCACGAGTGATCAGGTGCGGATCAATACGCAGTCCATGATGTTCCTTCACTTAAATGGGCCTAACTTACTCATCTTAAGCCCAATTAAGGCATATGATACCTTGTTGGAAAGCTTATTTAGAGACCCTTAAATTGGTCTAGGGTTAGGTCGGGATTAATAACCATAAATAGCATATTACAGCCGCACAAGCCAGAGAGAGAAGGAAATTAGACAACTTTAACAAACATTGTTTTTGCATTTTCATTATTGGGCTTAATTTGGTTTAATTGCTAAACGTTGTTAATTTTTTGATTTTTCACTCATCCTGACCTTTTTGAATTGCACAGAGCATAACTAGAGCTACAGATATCAGATTTTGGTGATCTTGCTGTCCCTAGAAAGATAAGGAAGATACCTACAATTTCAGGTTTCCCAAGAATTGTCAAATTAGTCCAAAATAAAGGCTAAACTGGGTCCCGAGTTCTCTGGCGCGGATCAGTGCGCAGTCCATGATGTTCCTTCACTTAAATGGGGCTAACTTACTCATCTTAAGCCCAATTAGGGCATATAATACCTTGTTGGAAAGCTTATTCAGAGGCCCTTAATTTGGTCTAGGGTTAGGTCAGGATTAATGAGCATAAATAGCAGTTTACAGCCGCACAATCCAGAGAGAGACAGAAATTAGTCAACTTTTACAATCATTGTTTTTGCATTTACATTATTGGGCTTAATTGGGCTTAATTGATAAACATTGTTAATTTTCGGATTTTTCGCTCATCCTGACCTTGTGGCCTTGCGCAGAGCAACACAAGAGCTACAGATATCGGATTTTTGTGATCTTGTTGTCCCTAGAAAGATAAGGAAGACACCAACAATTTCATGTTTCATAAGAATTGTCAAATTAGGAAAAAATAAAGACTAAATTGGGTCCTGAGTGATTTGGTGCGGATCAGTGTGCAGTCCATGATGTTCCTTCTCTTAAATGGGCCTAACTTAGTCATCTTAAGCCCAATTAAGGCATATGATACCTTGTTGGAAAGCTTATTTAGAGGCCCTTAAATTGGTCAAGGTTTAGGTCGGGATTAATAAACATAAATAGCATTTTACAGCCGTACAAGCTATAGAGAGACGGAAGTTAGACAACTTTAACAATTATTGTTTTTGCATTTTCATTATTGGGCTTAATTTGGCTTAATTTCTAAATATTGATAATTTTAGGATTTTTCACTCATCCTGACCTTTTTGCCTTGCACAGAGCATAACTTGAGCTACAGATATCAGATTTTGGTGATCTTGCTGTCCCTTGAAAGATAAGGAAGAGACCTACAATTTGAGGTTTCACAAGAATTGTCAAATTAGGCCAAAATAAAGGATAAATAGGGTCCCGAGTTCTTTGGCGCGGATTAGTGCGCAGTCCATGATGTTCCTTCATTTAAATGGGCCTAACTTACTCATTTTAAGCCCAATTAGGGCATATGATACCTTGTTTGAAAGCTTATTCGGAGGCCCTTAATTTGGTCTAGGGTTAGGTCAGGATTTATAAGCATAAATAGCAGTTTACAGCCTCACAAGCCAGTGAGAGACGAAAATGGGACAACTTTTACAATCGTTGTTTTTGCTTTTACATTATTGGGCTTATTTGCTAAACATCGTAAATTTTCGGATTTTTCACTCATCCTGACCTTGTTGTCTTGCACAGAGCATAACTTGAGCTACAGATATCGGATTTTGGTGATTTTGCTGTCCCTAGAAAGATAAGGACGAGACCTATAATTTCACGTTTCACAAGAATTGTCAAAATTTTCCAAAATAAAGCTAAATTGGGTCCCGAATTCTCTGGCATGGATCGGTGCGTAGTCCATGATGTTCCTTCACATAAATGGGCCTAACTTACTCATCTTAAGCCCAATTAAGGCATATGATACCTTGTTGGAAAGCTTATTCAGAGGCCCTTAATTTGGTCTAGGGTTAGCTCAGGATTAATAAGCATAAATAGTAGTTTACAGCCGCACAAACCAGAGAGAGACGGAAATTAGACAATTTTTTCAATCATTGTTTTTGCTTTTACATTATTGGGGTTAATTGGGCTTAATTGCTAAACATTGTTAATTTTCAGATTTTTCACTCATCCCGACCTTTTTGCCTTACGCAGAGCAAAACCATAGCTACAGATATCGGATTTTGGTGATCTTGCTGTCCCTAGAAAGGTAAGGAAGAGACCTACAATTTCATGTGTCACAAGAATTGTTAAATTAGGCCAAAATCAAGGCTAAATTGGGTCCCGAGTTCTCTGGCACGGATCAGTGCCAATCCATGATGTTCCTTCACTTAAATGGGTCTAACTTACTCATCTTAAGCCCAATTAAGGCATATGATACCTTGTTGTAAAGCTTATTTAGAGGCCGTTAATTTGGTATAGGGTTAGGTCAGGGTTAATAAGCATAAATAGCTGTTTACAGCCACACAATCCAGTGAGAGACAGAAATTGGACAACTTTTACAATCATTGTTTTTGCTTTTACATTATCGGGCTTAATTGCTAAACATTGTTAATTTTTGGATTTGTCACTCATCCTGACCTTGTAGCCTTTCGCAGAGCATAACTTGAGCTACAAATATCGGATTTTGGTGATCATGATGTCCCTAGAAAGATAAGGAAGAGACCTACTATTTCATGTTTCACAAGAATTGTTAAATTAGGCAAAAATCAAGGCTAAATTAGGTCACGAGTGATCTAGTGCGGATCAATACGCAGTCCATGATGTTCCTTCACTTAAATGGGCCTAACTTACTCATCTTAAGCCCAATTAAGGCATATGATACCTTGTTGGAAAGCTTATTTAGAGACCCTTAAATTGGTCTAGGGTTAGGTCGGGATTAATAACCATAAATAGCATATTACAGCCGCACAAGGCAGAGAGAGAAGGAAATTAGACAACTTTAACAAACATTGTTTTTGCATTTTCATTATTGGGTTTAATTTGGTTTAATTGCTAAACGTTGTTAATTTTTTGATTTTTCACTCATCCTGACCTTTTTGAATTGCAGAGAGCATAACTAGAGCTACAGATATCAGATTTTGGTGATCTTGCTGTCCCTAGAAAGATAAGGAAGATACCTACAATTTCAGGTTTCCCAAGAATTGTCAAATTAGGCCAAAATAAAGGCTAAACTGGGTCCCGAGTTCTCTGGCGCGGATCAGTGCGCAGTCAATGATGTTCCTTCACTTAAATGGGGCTAACTTACTCATCTTAAGCCCAATTAGGGCATATGATACCTTGTTGGAAAGCTTATTCAGAGGCCCTTAATTTGGTCTAGGGTTAGGTCAGGATTAATGAGCATAAATAGCAGTTTACAGCCGCACAATCCAGAGAGAGACAGAAATTAGACAACTTTTACAATCATTGTTTTTGCATTTACATTATTGGGCTTAATTGCTAAACATTGTTAATTTTCGGATTTTTCACTCATCCTGACCTTGTTGCCTTGCGCAGAGCAAAACCAGAGCTACAGATATCGGATTTTGTTGATCTTGTTGTCCCTAGAAAGATAAGGAAGAGACCAACAATTTCATGTTTCATAAGAATTGTCAAATTAGGAAAAAATCAAGGCTAAATTGGGTCCTGAGTGATCTGGTGCGGATCAGTGTGTAGTCCATGATGTTCCTTCACTTAAATGGGCCTAACTTACTGATCTTAAGCCCAATTAAGGCATATGATACCTTGTTGGAAAGCTTATTTAGAGGCCCTTAAATTGGTCTAGGTTTAGGTCGGGATTAATAAACATAAATAGCATTTTACCGCCGCACAAGCCAGAGAGAGACGAAAATTAGACAACTTTAACAATCACTGTTTTTGCATTTTCATTATTGGGCTTAATTTGGCTTAATTTCTAAATATTGTTAATTTTAGGATTTTTCACTCATCCTGACCTTTTTGCCTTGTACAGAGCATAACTTGAGCTATAGATTTCAGATTTTGGTGATCTTGCTGTCCCTTGAAAGATAAGGAAGAGACCTACAATTTGAGGTTTCAAAAGAATTGTCAAATTAGGCCAAAATAAAGGCTAAATAGGGTCCCGAGTTCTTTGGTGCGGATTAGTGCGCAGTCAATGATGTTCCTTCACTTAAATGGGCCTAACTTACTCATCTTAAGCCCAATTAGGGCATATGATACCTTGTTTGAAAGCTTATTCGGAGGCCCTTAATTTGGTCTAGGGTTAGGTCAGGATTAATAAGCATAAATAGCAGTTTATTGCCGCACAACCCAGAGAGAGAATGAAATTGGACAACTTTTATAATCATTGTTTTTGCTTTTACATTATTAGGCTTAATTGCTAAACATTGTTAATTTTCGGATTTGTCATTCATCCTGACCCTGTAGCCTTTCGCAGAGCATAACTTGAGCTACAGATATCAGACTTTGGTGATCTTGCTGTCCCTAGAAAGATAAGGAAGAGACCTACAATTTCAGGATTCACAAGATTTGTCAAATTAGGCCACACTCAAGACTAAATTGGGTCGCGAATGCTCTGGCGCGGATCAGTGCGCAATCTATGATGTTCCTTCACTTAATTGAGCCTAATTTACTCATCTTAAGCTCAATTTAGGAATATGAAACCTTGTTGAAAAGCTTATTCAGAGGCCCTTAATTAGGTCTAAGGTTAGGTCAGGATTAATAAGCATAAATAGAAGTTTACAGCCGCACATGTCAGAGAGAGACGAAAATTAGATAACTTTTACAATCATTGTTTTTGCTCTTACATTATTGAATTGTGCTTAATTGCTAAACATTGTTAATTTTCGGATTTTTCACTCATCCTGACCTTGTTGCCTTGCGCAAAGCATAACTAGAGCTACAGATATCGGATTTTGGTAATCTTATTGTCCCTAGAAGGATAAGGAAGAGACCTACAATTTTAGGTTTCACAAGAATTGTCAAATTAGGACAAAATGAAGGCTAAATTGGATACTGAGTTCTCTGGCGTGGATCGGTGCGCAGTCCATGATATTACTTCACTTAAATGGGCCTAACTTACTCATCTTAAGCCCAATTAAGGTATCTGATACCTTGTTGGAAAGCTTATTCAGAGGCCCTTAATTTGGTCAAGGTTAGGTCAGGATTAATATGCATAATTAGCAGTTTACACCCGCACAACCCAGAGAGAAACGGAAATTGGACAACTTTTACAATCATTGTTTTTGCTATTAAATTATTGGGCTTAATTGCTAAATATTGTTAATTTTCAGATTTTTCACTAATCGTGCCCTTGTTACCCTGCGCAGAGCATTACTAGAGCAACAGATAACAGATTTGGGTGATCTTGTTGTTCCTAGAAGGCTAAGGAAGAGACCTACAATTTACGGTTTCATCAGAATTGTCAAGTTAGGCCAAAATCAAGGCTAAATTGCGACCCGAGTTCTCTGGCGCGGATCTGTGCGCAGTCCATGATGTTCGTTCACTTAAATGGGCCTAACTTACTCATCTTAAGCCCAACTAAGGCATAGGATACCTTGTTGGAAAGCTTATTCGGAGGTCCTTAATTTTGCCTAGTGTTAGGTCAGGATTAATAAGCACAAATAGAAGTTTACAGCCGCACAAGACAGAGAGAGATAAAAATTAGACAACTTTTACAATCATTGTATTTGATTTTACATTATTGGGATTAATTGCTAAACATTGTTAATTTTCGGATTTTTCACTCATCCTGACATTGTTGCCTTGTGCGGAGCATAACTAGAGCAACAAATATCGGATTTTGGAGATCCTGCTATCCCTAGAAAGATAAGGAAGAGACCTACAATTTCAGGTTTCACAAGAATCGTCAAATTAAGCCAAAATAAAGACAAAACTTGGTCCCGGGTTCTCTGGCGAGGATAACTGTGCAGTCCACGATTTTCCTTCACTTAAATGGGCGTAACTTACTCATCTTATGCCCAATTAAGGCATATGATACCTTATTGGAAAGCTTATTCAGAGGCCCTTAATTTGGTCTAGGGTAAGGTCAGGATTAATAAGCACAAATAGTAGTTTACAGCCGCAAAAGCCAGAGAGAGCCAAAAATTAGATAACTTTTACAATCATTGTTTTTGCTTTTACATTATTTGTCTTAATTGTTAAACATTGTTAATTTTTGGATTTTTCACTCATCCTGACCTTGTTTCCATGCGCAGAACATAACTAGAGCTACAAATATCGGATTTTGGTGATCTTGCAGTCCCTAGAAAGATAAGGAAGAGACCTACAATTTCAGGTGTCACAAGAATTGTCAAATTAGGCCATACTCAAGACTAAATTGGGTCCCGAGTGCTCTGGCGCGGATCAGTGTGCAGTCCATGAGGTTCCTTCACTTAAATGAGCCTAATTTACTCTTCTTAAGCCCAATTAAGGTATATGATACCTTGTTGGAAAGCTTATTTAGAGGCCCTTAATAAGGTCAAGGGTTAGGTCAGGATTAATAACCATAAATAGCAGTTTACAGCCACACAATCCAAAGCGAGACGAAAATTAGACAACGTTTACAATCATTATTTTTGCTTTTACATTATTGGGCTTAATTGGGTTTAATTGCTAAACATTGTTAATTTTTGGATTTTTCACTCATCTAGACCTTGTTACCGTGTGCATAGCATAACTAGAGTTACAGATATCGGATTTTGGTGATCTTGCTGTCCTCAGAAAGATAAGGAAGAGACCTACAATTTCAAGTTTCACATGAATTATAAAATTAGCTCAAAATCAAGGCTAAGTTGGGTCCCTAGTTCTCTGGCGCGGATCAGTGCGTAATCCATGATGTTCCTTCACTTAAATGGGCCTAACATTCTCATCTTAAGCCCAATTAAGGCATATGATACCTTGTTGGAAAGATTATTCAGAGGCCCTTAATTTGGTCTACGGCTAGGTCAGGAATAATAAGCATAAATAGCAGTTTACTGCCGCACAAGTTAGAGAGACACGAAAATTAGACAACTTTTACAATCATTGTTTTTGCTCTTATATTATTGGGCTTAATTGCTAAACATTGTTAATTTTCGGATTTTTCACTCATCCAGACCTTGTTGCCTTGCACTGAGCAAAACTAGAGCTACAGATATCGGATTTTGGTGATCTTGTTGTCCGTGGAAAGATAAGGAAGAGACCTACAATTTCAGGTGTCCCAAGAATTGTTAAATCAGGCCAGAATCAAGGCTAAATTGGGTCGCGAGTTCTCTGGCGTGGATCGGTGCGTACTCCATGATGTTCCTTCACTTAAATGGGCCTAACTTACTCATCTTAAGCCCAATTAAGGCATATGATACCTTGTTGGAAAGCTTATTCAGAGGCCCTTAATTTGGTCTAGGGTTAGGTCAGGATTAATAAGCATAAATAGCGGTTTATAGCCGCACAAGACAGCGAGGGACGAAAATTAGATAACTTTTACAATCATTGGTTTTGCTCTTACATTATTGGCTTAATTCCTAAATATTGTTAATTTTTTGAATTTTTCACTCTTCCTGGCCTTGTTGCCGTGCGCAGAGCATAACTAGAGCTATAGATATCGGATTTTGGTGATCTTGTTGTCCCTAGAAAGATAAGGAAGAAACCTACAATTTCATTTGCAGAAGAATTGTCAAATTAGGAGAAAATCAAGGCTAAATTGGGTTCCGAGTTCTCTGGCGCGGATCAGTGCACAGTGCATGATGTTCCTTCACTTAAATCTGCCTAACTTACTAATCTTAAGCCCAATTAAGACATATGAAACCTTGTTGGAAAGCTTATTCAGAGGCCCTTAATTTGGTCTAGTGTTAGGTTAGGATTAATAAGCATAAATAGCAGTTTACAGCCGCACAAGACAGAGAGAGACAGAAATTAGACAACTTTTACAATTTTTGTTTTTGCTTTTACATAATTGGGATTAATTGGGCTTAATTGCTAAATATTGTCAATTTTCCGATTTTCACTCATCCTGACCTTGTTGCCATGCGTAGAGCATAACTAGAGCTACAGATATCGGATTTTGGTGATCTTGTTGTCCCTAGAAGGATAAGGAAGAGACCAACAATTTCAGGTTTCACAATAATTATCAAATTAGGCCAAAATCAATGATAAATTGGGTCCCGAGTTCTTTGGCGCGGATTAGTGCGTAGTCCATGATATTACTTCACTTAAATAGGACTAACTTACTCATCTTAAGCCCAATTAAGGCATATGATACCTTTTCGGAAAGCTTATTCAGAGGCACTTAATTTGGTCTAGGGTTAGGTCAGGATTAATATGCATAAATAGTAGTTTACAGCCGCACAAGCCAGAGAGAGACGAAAATTAGACAACTTTTACAATCATTATTTTTGCTTTTACATTATTGTGCTTAATTGCTAAACATTGTTAATTTTCAGATTTTTCACTCATCCTGACCTTGTTGCCTTGCGCAGAGCATAACTAGAGCTACAGATATCGGATTTTGGTGATCTTGCTGTCCCTAGAAGGATAAGGAAGAGGCCTACAATTTCAGGTTTCACAAGAATTGTCAAATTAGGCCTAAATCAAGGCTAAATTGGGTCCCGAGTTCTCTGGCGCGGATTAGTGCGCAGTCCATGATATTACTTCACTTAAATGAGCCTAACTTACTCATCTTAAGCCCAATTAAGGTATATGATACCTTGTTGGAAAGCTTATTCAGAGGCCCTTAATTTGGTCTAGGGTTAGGTCATGATTAATATGCATAAATATCATTTTACACCCTCACAAGCCAGAGTGTGACGGAAATTAGACAACTTTTACAATCATTTTTTTGCTTTTACATTATTGGGCTTAATTGCTAAACATTGTTAATTTTCGGATTTTTCACTAATCCTGCCCTTGTTACCTTGCGTAGAGCATAACTTGAGCTACAGATATCGGATTTGGGTGATCTTGCTGTCCCTAGAAGGATAAGGAAGAGACCTACAATTTGGGGTTCACAAGAATTGTCAAATTAGGCCAAAATCAAGTCTAAATTGGGTCCTGAGTTATCTGACGCGGATCCGTGCGCAGTCCATGATGTCCCTTCAGCTAAATTTGCCTAACTTACTCATCTTAAGCCCAATTAAGGCATATGCTACCCTATTGGAAAGCTTATTCGGAGGCGATTAATTTGGTCTAGGGTTAGGTCAGGATTAATAAGCATGAATAGCAGTTTACAGCCGCACAAGCCAGTGAGAGACGGAAATTAGACAACTTTTAAAATCATTGTTTTTGCTTTTACATTATTGGGATCAATTGGTAAACATTGTTAATTTTCGGATTTATCATTCATCCTGACCTTGTTGCCTTGTGGAGAGCATAACTAGAGCTACAAATATCGGATTTTGGAGATCTTGCTGTCCCTAGAAAGATAAGGAAGAGACCTACAATTTCAGGTTTCACAAGAATTGTCAAATTTGGCCAAAATCAAGGCTAAATTGGGTCCCGAGTTCTTTGGTGAGGATCAGCGTGCAGTCCAAAATTTTCCTTCACTTAAATGGGCCTAACTTAATCATCTTAAGTCAAATTAAGGCATATGATACCTTGTTGGAAAGCTTATTCAGAGGCCCATAATTCTGTCTAGGGTTAGGTCAGGATTAATAACTATAAATAGCAGTTTACTTCCGCAAAAGCCAGAGAAAGCCGAAAATTTGGTAACTTTTACAATCATTGTTTTTGCTTTTACATTATTGGGATTAATTGGGCTTAATTGATAAACATTGTTAATTTTCGGATTTTTCACTCATCCTGACCTTGTTGCCTTGCGCAGAGCATAACTAAAGCTACTGATATCGGATTATGGTGATCTAGTTGTCCCTAGAAGGATAAGGGAGAGACCTACAATTTCAAGTTTCACAAGAATTGTCAAATTATGGCAAAATCAAGGCTAAATTGGGTCCCGAGTTCTCAAGCACGGATCAGTGCGCAGTCCATGATGTTCCTGCACTTAAATGGGCCTAACATACTCATCTTAAGCCCAATTAAGGCATATGATACCTTGTTGCAAACTTATTCAGAGGCCATTAATTTAGTCTAGGGTTAGGTCAGGTGTAATAGGCATAAATAGCAGTTTATAGCCGGACAAGCCAGAGAGAGACGGAAATTGGACAACTTTTACAATCATTGTTTTTGCTTTTACAGCTGCACAAGCCAGAGAGAGACGGAAATTAGACAACTTTTGCAATCATTGTTTTTGCTTTTACATTATTGGGCTTAATTGGGCTTAATTGCTAAACATTGTTAATTTTCAGATTTTTCACTCATCCTGACCTTGTTGTCGTGCGTAGAGCATAACTAGAGCTACGGATATCGGATTTTGGTGATTTGTTGTCCCTAGAAAGATAAGGAAGAGACCTACAATTTCAGGTTTCACAAGAATTGTCAAATTAGACCAAAATCAAGGCTAAATTGGGTCCCGAGTTCTCTGGCGCGGATCAGTGCGCAGTCCATGATGTTCCTGCACTTAAATGGGCCTAACATGCTCATCTTAATCCCAATTAAGGCATATGATACCTTGTTGCAAACTTATTCAGAGGCCATTAATTTAGTCTAGGGTTAGGTCAGGTGTAATAGGCATAAATAGCAGTTTATAGCCGGACAAGCCAAAGAGAGACGGAAATTGGACAACTTTTACAATCATTGTTTTAGCTGTTACATTATTGGGCTTAATTGCTAAACATTTTTAATTTTCGGATTTTTCACTCATCCTGACTTTGTTGCCTTGCGGAGAACATAACTAGAGCTACAGATATCGGATTTTTGTGATCTTGCTGTCACTAGAAGGATAAGGAAGAGACCTACAATTTCAGGTTTCACAAGAATTGTCAAATTAGGCCAAAATCAAGGCTAAATTGGGTCCCGAGTTCTCTGGCGCGGATTAGTGTGCTGTCCATGAGGTTCCTTCACTTAAATGGGCCTAACTTACTCATCTTAAGCCCAATTAAGGTATATGATACCATGTTGGAAAGCTTATTTAAAGGCTCTTAATTTGGTCTTGGATTATGTCAGGATTAATAAGCATAAATAGCAGTTTACAGCCGCACAAGCCAGAGAGACGGAAATTAGACAACTTTTACAATCATTGTTTTTGCTCTTACATTATTGGGCTTAATTGGGCTTAATTGCTAAAGATTGTTAATTTTCAAATTTTTCACTCATCCTGACCTTGTTGCCTTCGAAGTGCATAACTAGAGCTACAGATATCAGATTTTGGTGATCTTGCTGTCCCAAAAAAGATAAGGAAGAGATCTACAATTTCAGGTTTCTCAAGAATTGTCAAATTAGGCCAAAATCAAGGCTAAATTGGGTCCAGAGTTCTCTGGCGCGTATCAGTGCGCAGTCCATGATGTTCCTTCACCTAAATGGGCCTAACTTACTCATCTTCAGCCCAATTAAGGCATATGATACCTTGTTGGAAAGCTTATTCAGAGGCCCTTAATTTGGACTAGGGTTAGGTCAGGATTAATAAGAATAAATAGCAGTTTACAGCCTCTCAAGCCAGAGAGAGACGGAAATTAGACAACTTTTACAATCATTGTTTTTACTTTTACATTATTGGGCTTAATTGCTAAACATTGTTAATTTTCGGATTTTTCACTCATCCTGACCTTGTTGCCTTGCGCTGAGCATAACTAGAGCTACAGATATCGGATTTTGGTGATCTTGCTGTCCCCAGAGGGATAAGGAAGAGACCTACAATTTCAGGTTTCACATGAATTGTCATATTTGGCCAAAATCCAGGCTAAATTGGGTCCTGAGTTCTCTGGCGTGCATCAGTGGGCAATCCATGATGGTCCTTCACTTAAATAGGCCTAACTTACTCATCTTAAGCCCAATTAAGACATATGATACCTTGTTGGAAAACTTATTCAGAGGCCCTTAATTTGGTCTAGGGTTTTTTAATGATCAATAAGCATAAATAGTAGTTTACAGCCGCACAAGCCAGAGAGAGACGGAAATTAGACAACTTTTACAATAATTGTTTTTGCTTTTACATTATTGGGCTTAATTGGGCTTAATTGCTAAACATTGTTAATTTTCAGATTTTTCACTCATCCTGATATTGTTGCCTTACGCAGAGCACAACTAGAGCTACAGATATCGGATTTTGGTGATCTTGCTATCCCTAGAAGGATAAGGAAGAGACCTACAATTTCAGGTTTCACAAGAATTGTCAAATTAGGCCAAAATAAAGGCTAAATTGGGTCCCGAGTTCTCTGGTGTGGATCAGTGCTCAGTCCATTATCTTCTTTCACTTAAATATGCCTAACTTACTCATCTTAAGCCCAATTAAGACATATGATACCTTATTGGAAAGCTTATTCAGAGTCCCTTAATTTGGTCTAGGGTTAGGTCAGGATCAATAAGCATAAATAGAATTTTACTGCCGCACAAGGCAGAGAGAGACGGAAATTAGACAACTTTTACAATCATTGTTTTTACTTTTACATTGTGGCTTAATTGCTAAACATTGTTAATTTTCGGATTTTTCACTCATCCTGGGCTTGTTGCCATGCGCAGAGCATAACTAGAGCTACAGATATCGAATTTTGGTTTTCTTACTGTCCCTAGAAGGATAAAGAAGAGACCTACTGACACGCTGTCGCACACGGGTCAAAAAGAACGAGTGGTTTACAAAAACTGTAGTTAGGGCGCGACAACTCGAGTATCGTCTCACAAGGACTCTTGGATTGTTATTCGCAGAAAAATCAGTTTTGGGGGGTGGGGGGGGGGGGGGTGGTTTGAAATTCAATTAAGAAAACAAAGCAGAAAACAATGCAAACTAAATAATTATTAATAGGATAAAAACGATTAATCTACTGCTTTCGGTTTCCCACTATCATTGATTCATATAATTCCAAGCCCTAAGCGGATTCTAATCCCTTTTCGATTGTAGCAACAATTAACAAGCGAAATTGGCACTACGAGATGTATGTTCCTAATTCCCGAATTAAGCAAACGGGGAGAAGCACTCGTGAATTAAGCAAACACGATAGAACACACGCGAATTAAGAAAACGCGATTGTATATAGGAACATAGAATCATCGAAACAAATCAATACTCATTCTATACAACCCTGAATTAATCAAAAAGAACATACAAAATAATATTGAAAGAGAATAGCAATTCAAATGGGAATTCAGAACCTCAAGTGCGGCGGGAACCATTTACAGCAGATTAATCCAAGGGAATTAGTTCTCCATCAAATACATCATAGAAACCCTAGAGACTAATTCACAGCCGTCAATGGAAAAGAGAAAAGATGATGAAGTTCCTCAAATCTGCCCCAAAACAGCAATTTATAGCCTTCAGGATCTGCGCCCGCTCCCGAGGCCAGTAGCCTCTCGCGAGGCGAATATTAAATGTGGCACCAGTTCAAAATTGGGTTCTCGCGAGGCGAGATGGTGTTCGCGAGGCAAGACAGAGAGGGTGACTGTTGCTGCTCAGGTTGGTCTTCAGGCTCGCAAGGCGAGTAGCTTCTCGCGAGGCGAAACTTCCAGACTTGCATTTTCCACTGCTTTCTCCATTCCCTTGGCTCTAAGTGCTTCCCTTTTGACCTGAAAATACAAAATAGCAGTGAATGCTTTATTTGACTAAAAAATGCACTAAAATGCCCTAAACTACTTAAGAAACTCAAAATGTTGCTTTAGAACAATCAAATCCAAATCTGGGCTAAAACGAGATTGAAACTCGCATAATTGGTGCAAAAGCCATGATCTTACTAGTTATAAAACTAGTCAACCAGAGGCTGATCAAAATACCCCAAACTTAAACCTTGATTGTCCCCAAGCAAACTAAAACTCAAAAGGACTCAAACTTGGCAAGCTTAAAGGTTTCAACCAATTCCGCACAAATTTCATGCAATTTTGTCAAAACATTTTTTTTTCTTCAATGCTTTCCCCCCTTTTCAACAATGCAATCCCCACATTCATTTACTTTTAAAAATTGAGAATTCCATCATTCATGCAATCATTAATCTAATTTGAAGATCCAAGTTACACACAAAAGGGAGATCACCAATTTCAAACAATTGCCTTCCTCACAAGGGCATTTAATTTTTCACTCATTCGCTCAATTTGTCTAGGCTATTAACATTTCACTCAATTTCACATTTCAAGAGCACTTCCCATGAATTTGATTTTCATCTCAAGCAAAGTTCCCACGAAAACATGCATGCAACATCGAAAGGTCTTTTAAAGGTTGTAATGGGGCCTGGCTAGAGGTAGGATATTCGAAGGTACTAGGCTTTAGTCCATAGGAACTAAGAGAGCATGAGCATTTTGACACATTGAAATTCCACTCAAATTCCTTTTTCCATTTTTCTTTTTGCCTTGGGTGACTACAGCCTTTTTCTTTCAATACCCTTTCTTGACATTTTGTTCTATTCTTTTTTTTTCTTTTTGCCCTTGGCTTCAACCTTTATTTTTTTTTTCTCAACCCAGAATGACATATCATACCTTGCAGTCACCCCAAACTTAGTTTCTTGCAACCCTTCTCTTGCTAAGCTTCCATGCTATCCTAATCCTAAGATTGGGTTAACATGGTTTTTTTCAGATTTTTGGCTTGTAACATAGGGTCATCAAGAAACAATAGGCTAATTAGGCTCAATGTGGCTAACTAGGGAACATGCATTAGGGATGGTTCTTTTTAGGCCAAGTAGTTAATTCAAAGAAAATTTCCTAAATCATTTGATGCAACCACATAAGCATGCAAACCATGAAGAGATTCAAGCAAATTCGGGAAAGTGCAACTTAAAAGTGCTGCACACAATTAAAAACATGTTGGAGGCTCAAATCCTCACCTGGACTTTTTTCGCAAATTGTTTGACCGAGATTCAATCCCTAGTGTGTGCATCGCTTCACCCCAAACTTATCATAAATCATGCAATCATAATAGAATATCTCAAAGTTCAATTTTCAATTTTTTACATGGGGATCAATTTTTCAATTCTCAAAACCTAGGGGGAAATCATCAACAGTCAACAATTATCATGCAATTCATCTACGCAAAATTTGATTAAAATCCAACAAGCTCACCGACACAACACTCACACACAAACTCTTGATCTTCTCAAATTATTCAAGAGCTAAATTCAAAAACAAATGAAGGAAAAGGAAAACACAAACTAACAAGAAAGCGAAAATAAACTAAGGAGAAGGGTTAAGAAAACTCATTGAGGGGCTCCCGCCTGGATCCCATTGCTTGTAGCATAAGACCCAAGTGATAGACAAAGGACGGAAGCTTATTCCATGGTCCCATAACTTGCAGCCTTGATATGGAAGCGAACACTTGACAATCATGGTGACCTCGCCAAGTGCGGCGGACTTCTCACTCCCTCTTGGGTCAAAGGTGACCTCCTGGTCAACAAAACCTTCCTAATAATAATGGGGTTCAACCTCTTGGACTGGCCATAGTGTCTTCGTATTCAAGGATGCAAAATTCAGTCTCTCAGGCAGAGGCTTGAACTCCATCGCTGGTTGTTCCACAGTGGGAGGTGGCAAAGAGGTAGAGAGGATCTCTGGTGCTGCTTCAACTTCTGCATGATTTTCACTCACTGCATTATCAAATCCATCACCTGCTATACATGCAGTAATTTCAGCACACACCACACAAAGGTTAGTGTTAGTACAGTCAGTACATATAGTACAATAGGCAGAATCAGAAAAGGCTTGAATGTCTGGAAATTCAACACACAGTTCATCAATAATAGTGTTCTTGACATTATTATCAAAATAATGCTCAAAAGAAGTATTGTCAAGAACAACTATTTGTGAATCTATATGTTCTTCAAGGGGGTGTTGAGATTGCAGTGTAGCCGAGGTGGAGGCAATGTGACCAATTTGAGTGGCCAACTCCTGAAGACCAGCTTCTGTCCTCTGTTGGAATTGAAGATTGTGTTCTGCCATCTGTTACACCAATTCCTCCAGACTGAGTTGGAGTAGTGTGGGGTCAGGCTGATATTGATGCTCGCGTATTGCCATTTGATTCACCAAAGAGGCAATCTCATCCAAGCTGCCATGATCTCCACCATGTTGGCCAGAATAATCATTCACTCCAAACATGCCAAAATCACTGCTAAACTCAAAACCACCAGTGAAGCCAGGATAATATATGCATGATGGCTCATAATAAACATTAGGCATATAATTGTGCATATAATTATCCATACTAAGGTTCACAACCAGATCTAGTAGCCAAAACTAATTCAGCAATGCATTTTTTTTTAATTTATTTTCTGTTAATAACAACAAGAGTCCCCGGCAACGGTGCCAATTTTGACACGCTGTCACACACGTGTCAAAAAGCGAGTGGTTTACAAAAAAAAACTGTAGTTAGGGCGCGACAACTCGAGTATCGTCTCACAAGGACTCTTGGATTGTTATTCGCAGAAAAATCAGTTTGGGGGGCGGGAGGGTTGGTTGGTTTCAAATTCAATCAAGAAAACAAAGTAGAGAACAATACAAACTAAATAATTATCAATAAGCTAAAACGATTAACCTACTGCTTTCGGTTTCCCACTATCATTGATTCATATAATTCTAAGCCCTAAGCGGATTCTAATCCCTTTTCGATTGTAGCAACAATTAACAAGCGAAATTGGCACTACGAGATGTATGTTCCTAATTCCCGAATTAAGCAAACGGGGTGAAGCTCTCGTGAATTAAGCAAACACGATTGAACACACACGAATTAAGAAAACGCGATTATGTATAGGAACACACAATCATCGAAATAAATCAATACCTATTCTATACAATCCTGAATTAAGCAAACAGAACATATAGAACAATATTGAAAGAGAAAAGCAATAAGAATGGGAATTACATAACCTCAAGTGGCAATGGAAACCGATTACAACAGATTAATCCAAGGAATTAGTCCTCCATCAAATACATCATAAAAACCCTAGGAACTAATTCGCAGCCATCCAAATGAAAAGGAAAAGAGAGAGAGATCCTCTCATCTGCCCCAAAACAACAATTTATAGCCTTCAGGATCTGCGCCGCTCGCGAGGTGAATATTAAATGTGGCGCCAGTTCAAAATTGGGTTCTCGCGAGGCGATATGGTGTTCGCGAGGCGAGACAGAGAGGGTGACTGTTGCTGCTCAGGTTGGTCTTCAGGCTCGCGAGGCAAAACTTCCAGACTTGCATTTTCCACTGTTTTCTCCATTCCCTTGACTCTAAGTGCTTCCCCTTTTAACCTGAAAACATGAGATAGCAGTGAATGCTTTGTTTGACTCAAAAACTAACTAAAATGTCCTAAACTACTTAAGAAACTCAAAATGTTGCTTGAGGACAGTTAAATCCAAATTTGGGCTAAAACGAGATTGAAACTCGAATAATCAGTGCAAAAACCATGATCTTACAAGTTATAAAACTGGTTAGCCAGAGGCTGATCACCTACAATTTCAGGTTTCACAAGAATTGTCAAATTAGGCCAAAAACAGTTCTAAATTGGGTCCGGAGTTCTCTGACGCGGACCAGTGCACAGTCCATGATGTTCCTTCACTTAGATCGACCAAACTTACTTATCTTAAGCCCAATTAAGGCATATGATACCATGTTTGAAAGCTTATTCAGAGGCCCTTAATTTGGTGTAGGGTTAGGTCAGGATTAGTAAGCATAAATAGCAGTTTACTGCAGCACAAGCCAGAGAGAGAAGGAAATTAGACAACTTTTACAATCAGTGTTTTTGCTTTTACATTATTGGGCTTAATTGCAAAACATTGTTAATTTTCGGATTTTTCACTCATCTTGCCCTTGTTTTCTAACGTAGAGCATAACTGGAGCTACAGATATTGGATTTTGGTGATCTTACAGTCCCTAGAAGGATAAGGAAGATACCTACAGTTTCAGGTTTCCAAGAATTGTCAAATTAGGCCAAAATCAAAGCTGAATTGGGTTCCGAGTTTTCTGGCGGGGATCAGTGCGCAGTCCATGACGCTCCTTCACTTAAATGGGCCTAACTTACTCATCTTAAGCCCAATTAAGACATATAATACCTTGTTGGAAAGTTTATTCAGAGGCCCTTAATTTGGTCTAGGGTTAGGTCAGGATCGACAAGCATAAATATCAGTTTACAGCCGCACAAACCATAGAGAGACGAAAATTAGACAACTTTTACAATCATTGTTTTTGCTTTTATATTATTGGGCTTGGTTGGGCTTAATTACTAAACAATATTAATTTTTGGATTTTTCACTCATCCTGACCTTGTTACCTTGCGCAGAGCATAACTAGAGCTACAGATATCGGATTTTGGTGATCTTGCTGTCCCTAGAAGGATAAGGAAGAGACCTACAATTTTAGGTTTCACAAGATTTGTTAAATTAGGCCAAAATAATGACTAAATTGGGTCCCGAGTTCTCTGGTCCGGATCAGTGCGCAGTCCATGATGTTCCTTCACTTAAATGGGCTTAACTTACTCATCTAAAGCCCAATTAAGGCATATGATACCTTGTTAGAATGCTTATTCAGAGGCCCTTAATTTGGTCTACGGCTAGGTCATGATTAATAAGCATAAATAGCAGTTTACAGTCGCATAAGCTAGAGAGAGACGGAAATTAGACAACTTTTACAATCGTTGTTTTTGCTTTTACATTATTGGGCTTAATTGGGATAAATTGATAAACTTTGTTAATTTTCAGATTTTTCACTCATCCTGACCTTGTTACCTTGCGCAAAGCATAACGAGAGCTACAGATATCGGATTTTGGTGATCTTGCTGTCCCTAGAAGGATAAGTAAGAGACCTACAATTTCATAATTCAAAACAATTGTCAAATTTGGCCAAAATCAAGGCTAAATTTGGTCCCGAGTTCTCTGGCGTGGATCAGTGTGCAGTCCATGATGTTCCTTCACTTTAATGGGCCTAACTTACTCATCTTAAGCCCAATTAAGGCATATGATACCTTGTTGGAAAGCTTATTCAAAGGCCCTTAATTTGGTCTATGGTTAGTTCAGGATTAATAAGCATAAAATGAAGTTTATAGCCGCACAAACAATAGAGAGACGGAAATTAGACAACTTTTACAATCATTGTTTTTGCTTTTATATTATTGGGCTTGGTCGGGCTTAATTGCTAAACAATATTAATTTTCGGATTTTTCACTCATCCTGACCTTGTTGCCTTGTGCAGAGCATAACTAGAGCTACATATATCGGATTTTGGTGATCTTGTTGTCCCTAGATGGATAAGGAAGAGACCTACAATTTCAGGTTTCACAAGATTTGTTAAATTAGGCCAAAATAATGACTAAATTGGGTCCCGAGTTCTCTGGTCCGGATGAGTGTGCAGTCCATGATGTTCCTTCACTTAAATGGGCTTAACTTACTCGTCTAAATCCCAATTTAGGCATATGATACCTTGTTAGAATGCTTATTCAGAGGCCCTTAATTTGGTCTACGGTTAGGTCATGATTAATAAGCATAAATAGTAGTTTACAGTCGCATATGCTAGAGAGAGACGGAAATTACACAACTTTTACAATCATTGTTTTTGCTTTTACATTATTGGGCTTAATTGGGCTAAATTGCTAAACTTTGTTAATTTTCGGATTTTTCACTCATCCTGGCCTTGTTGCCTTGCGTAGAGCATAACTAGAGCTACAGATATCGGATTTTGGTGATCTTGCTGTCCCTAGAAGGATAAGGAAGAGACCTACAATTTCAGGTTTCACAATATTTGTAAAATTAGGCCAAAATCAAGGCTAAATTGGGTTCCGTGTTCTCTGGCGCTGATCAATGCACAGTCCATGATGTTCCTTCACTTAGAAGGACCTAACTTACTTATCTTAAGCCCAATTAAGGCATATGATACCTTGTTTGAAAGCTTATTCAGAGGCCCTTAATTTGGACTAGGGTTAGGACATGATTAATAAGCATAAACAGCAGTTTGAAGCAGCACAAGCTAGAGAGAGAAGGAAATTAGACAACTTTTACAATCAGTGTTTTTGCTTTTACATTATTGGGCTAAATTGCAAAACATTGTTAGTTTTCGGTTTTTTCACTCATCTTGCCCTTGTTTCCTTGCGCAGAGCATAACTGGAGCTACAGATATCGGATTTTGGCGATCTTGTAGTCCCTAGAAGGATAAGGAAGAGACCTACAATTTCAGGATTCCATGAATTGCCAAATTAGACCAAAATCAAGGCAAAATTGGGTTCCGAGTTCTCTGGCGCGGATCAGTGCACATTCCATGATGCTCCTTCACTTAAACGGGCCTAACTTACTCATCTTAAGCCCGATTAAGACATATGATACCTTGTTGGAAAGCTTATTCAGAGGCCCTTAATTTGGTCTAGGGTTAGGTTTGGATCAATAAGCATAAATAGCAGTTTACAGCCGCACAACCCAGAGAGAGACGGAAATTAGACAACTTTTACAATCATTGTTTTTGCTTTTACATTATTGGGTTTAATTGGGCTTAATTGCTAAACATTGTTAATTTTCGGATTTTTCACCAATCCTGACCTTGTTGCCTTGCGCAGAGCATAACTAGAGCTACAGATATCGGATTTTGGTGATCTTGCTATCCCTAGAAAGATAAGGAAGAGACCTACAATTTCACGTTTCGAAAGAATTGTCAAATTAGGCCAAAATCAAGGCTAAATTGGCTCCCGATTTCTTTGGCGCGGATCAGTGCGCAGTCCATGATCTTCCTTCACTTAAATGGGCCTAACTTACTCCTCTTAAGCCCAATTAAGGACTATGATACCTTGTTGGAAAGCTTATTCAGAGACCCTTCATTTGGTCTAGGGTTAGGTAATGATTAATAAGCATAAATAGCAGTTTACAGCCGCACAAGCCAGAAAGAGATGAAAATTAGACAACTTATACAATCATTGATCACTACAAAAAAAAACCTATTTAGAGACCGAAGATTTCGGTCGCTAAACATGATAATTCGGTTGCTATACTGTATAGCGACCGAATTAGCGACCGAATTAAGGGGGTAGCAGAAACCCTGGTTGCTAAATGTTTAGCGACCGAAATTATATTTCGGTTACAAAAGTATATATTTCGGTCGCCGTATAGTTGGTCGCATACCAGCTCGCCTAATTTGGTGACCGATATTCGGTCGCTATTTCGGTCGCAAAATTTTGATTTTTTTTTTCCTGTAATGATCCTGCCGACCAAATATAGTTTTTCAACTATTACCCCATTGATTTTTAATTTCTGATATAAACAAAATACACCAATATTTTTTTTAAATAAATAGAAAACATAAATATGATGTACTAACGATCCAAAACACCACAGTCAATATGATCAAGAAAACATATACATTAATTAACGCAAGTTTAATAATGGTTTATAAAAAAAAAGTTTAATAAGTATTAATTAATGATCAAAACATAAAAATACACCACAGTCAATAAGTACTAATCAAAATATCAAAACTCATCAATCTTCCAAAGGGATGAACATGTAGAAACGAGAACCCCCAAGGTACTTAAACTTTGCCAATGCACCAGTGGACAACAAATACAACTCCCTGATACCATTTGTATCTGTTGCAAAATATGGGCGATCCTCATGGATTACTATATTCCCATTGAACAGATTTCCGCTTTTGTCTTCAATAGTCACAACACGCGGTATTTGTTGTCCCCAACGACGGTAGAATGATCGCGGGATTGAAATCAAATCCTGCAAATACACAAGAACAATTTAGTAAATGATTAGTTTATGCCTTAACCATCATTACGTGAATCCGATCGTTATTCTTAAGTTGATGAGATCATGCACTGGTCTATATGGATGGCTGTCTCAAAACATTTAGTCGGGTCCATTTTCTGATAAAGCGATAAGGAAAACAAGTCATATGTCTAAACTTCATCAAGTGATAATAAGAAAAGATGGAAAGATCCATGTAACATACTATCATGTTAAAATAGAACAAAGAAATGCAACTTCACATGCAACTTTACATATTAGCAAACATAGTAGTTTTCGGAAAGCAGATGCTTTTACGTCGTTTTGAAGGATGGTCATAGAGAGGATTAGCATGGTTACTACCTTTGGATGCCAAATGGTGTTTCACAATCATTTAATCATAAGATTGAATAACTTAACTCATAAATCAATCTATCGCTTAACAACTAATGACATAAAACAAAACACATAAACCATTCACATGAGCATTCTATAATCTCTCAATCTATCGCTTAACAACTAATGACATAAAATAAGAATCATAAACAAAATAGTTCTACAGAAACAGTTATAAGGAAAACACTTGAACCTATGTCCATACGGGTTTTCGGGACAAAGCAACTATAACATCTCCTTGTAAACAATATAACAAACACTGTCAAGCAAGATCCTTTAACATATCTATTCTCACATATTGGCATATCAACACCATCACAAAATCAAAACCAAATTACAATACACATGCAAACAACACATAATTGCAAATGCATGCATAAATATTAAATTATCAAGACACAATCGAGCATCTTGCCTTTCGGGCAGGATACCTTCCTATTGAGCTCAGCTCTCCACTAACAAACAACAAGATATATAGTAGTGATAATAAGAAAAGATGGAAAGATCCATGTAGCATACTATCATGTTAAAATAGAACAAAGAAATGCAACTTCACATGCAACTTTACATATTAGCAAACATAGTAGTTTTTCGGAAAGCGGATGCTTTTACGTCGTTTTGAAGGATGGTCATAGAGAGGACTTTTCCTCCGGAAGTGCCTAGATAACCTAGTAAGGATGGTCATCAACAACTATTTCTGGAAAGCTCCATTTCCTAATAAAACAAATGAGTAAAAAACCAGAGTTGTTTTCATAATATTGTGTACAAAGTCTGCTTTCTAATGTGAATAATGTTTTAATGATGACGGCCCGTCATGCATGTGCCTGGCAAAGCGTGCCTAGCCCTTCATTTTATCTAACCCTATACTTAATCCTTCATTATCTAAGAGACTCGCTTTTGTTGGCTTCAAGAAGAGACTTTCTAATTAAGCTCATGGACTTTAAATTAGTAAATGAATATTAACAACAACAAAGTCATGCCATTTACGAACTAATAACACTTTATCAATTCATTCCAATGCTTATAATGTAAATATATACAAATATGATTCCATAATCATTTCCAAACAAGTTATCAATAAATACATATCAAATTATTCTAATTACATTGATTCATTGTTATTGAAAGATTTTTATTTTAAAGAGAATAAACTATTCTTCATAGCAATCCAAATGTATGAACATGCTCAGATATAAGTACCAACCTTCAATAAATTTACATCAAATAAGGTACACTCAAATACAATGAAATAGACCATGGTCATTTCATGTGCTTTCTGAAATCATCAATCACCAAAAAGAAGTGATTCGGAAACCGAAGAACCATGGGTGAATAGCTTATCAATAGAATGGTTTAAATTACTTACATAAAGTTATAGACTTCAAGTAACAAATGTTAAATTAAATTAATAGATAAAGCTTGATAACCATATATACCCCTCATATTCGCAACCATGCAACAATTAATCTTATGACTTCTCTCACAAAATGAAACAAAAAAATGAGATGGGTAATAAATAGGAAACAATTGCCAATACTCAAGCAAAAAAACGTAATTGGCAAAGTAGCCACACTTACTCTCCTGTCAAAACTCTTTGCTCTCCCTGTAATTTTACCTTCTCTTAAGCAACCCGTATCATATTCTTAATTTTCTAGTTCAAACAAATCTCACATATCTCATATCAAAACATATCTTCCACAAATCTCAGTATTAAATATAAGATATGAATCTATTAACAAGATTAATTACAAATTAATGTCTGTAATATCAGTCTCAATCTCTTTTATCCACAATTTATTGCCATTATCTCTACATCTCTACAACACATCTCAATTAATGTCACCCCTTCATATACCTTTACCAATTCCCCCAAACAAGTATTTATAACCCATAAGAAATAAACTTGACAAGTAACCACTAACCACCATAATTTTTTTTTATAAACAAGCAAGTCGTGTACATTAGAAACAATGGTAAGGTCTTATTTTAAACAAATCTCACATCTCATATAATGACATCTATTATATGTATCTTAATATTCATTACATGATATAAATATATGAATGAAAATTGAAAACCACAGTAATTTTTAAATAGGAATTTACATCAACATTAATCACAACTTACATTAGAAACAATGGTAAGGTGTTCTACTCAATCACAGTCACCTATATCACAACTCACATGAAATACACAAGTAGCTCTTCTCAGTAGTAAGCAATAAAGCAAGCAATGAAACAATGAAGCAAAATAAAAAATTATACATAGAGAGTCCATGCATGGTTACCTCAAGGCAGAGCAGGGAATGCACAAACTGAGGAGAGAAGAGGGTAGGAGGAGCTCTGCCCGTGCGTGGTGATCGGAGAGCTGCGTATGGCGGCCTGAAACAGAGGGGGCGGAGTATGGCGGCCTGAAACAGAGAGGGGGATTAAAAACATAGCAGGAAGAGGGGAAAGGAAGAGAGGAGAGGAAGAGGGAAGAGATGGAAGAAGAGGAGGAGGAGGACGGAGGCTTACCGGAGACGGCGGTGGTGGCGGTGCCCACTGCACGGTGGTGGCGGCCTGAACGCGAGGGAGAAGATCGAAGATGGGTGAGGGAGGAAGGAAGAGAAGGCATAAATGAGGAAGAAGGGGAAGATTTCACGATTTTATGGATTTATAATTTAGCGACCGAAATAATCGATCGCTAAATCGGTCGCCAATCACTTAAATAAAAAATGGTCGCTAAATTCGGTCGCGGGATGAGTTAATTTGAAATTTGAATTCATAAATTTAGCGACGGAGAACTCAATCGGTCGCTAACACGTGCGATTTTAATTTTTTTCATGCCGTTTAGCTTAATCGAATTAATATCGGTCGCAAATGTAAATAAAATTTAACCGTTGCATTTAATTCAGTCGCTATTTCGGTCGCTAAGAATACATAAAATTTCTGGCTTTCAACCGTTGTATTTAAGTCGGTCGCTATTTCGGTCGCTAAGAAGGGATAAAATTACTGATTTTTAAGTTCCTTCATATAGCGACGGAAATAGCGACCGATAGTCCTGCTACACTCTATTTCGATCGCTATTTCGGTCACAGTATTATCTCTAAGCACTATTTCATGTAGATCCTACAATCGGTCGCTAGTTCGGTCGCAAAAAGCAACCGAAAAATTCGGTCACTATTTTCGGTCGCTAAACAACCTTTTTTTTGTAGTGGATTTTTCTTTGACGTTATTGGGCTTAATTGCTAAACATTGTTAATTTTCGGATTTTTCACTCATCCTGACCTTGTTGACTTGCACAGAGCATAACTAGAGCTACAGATATCGGATTTTGGTGATCTTGCTGTCCCTAGAAGGATAAGGAAGAGACCTACAATTCTAGATTTCAAAACAATTTTCAAATTTGGCCAAAATCAAGGCTAAATTTGGTCCCGAGTTCTCTGGCACGGATCAATGTGCAGTCCATGATATTCCTTCACTTTATTGGGCCTAACTTACTCATATTAAGCCCAATTAAGGCATATGATACCTTGTTGGAAAGCTTATTCAAAGGCCCTTAATTTGGTCTATGGTTAGTTCAGGATTTATAAGCATAAATACCAGTTTATAGACGCACAAGCCATAGAGTGATGGAATTTAGGCAACTTTTACAATCATTGTTTTTGCTTTTATATTATTGGGCTTGGTTGGGCTTAATTGCTAAACAATACTAATTTTCGGATTTTTCACTCATCCTAACCTTGTTGCCTTGCGCAGAGCATAACTAGAGCTACAGATATCGGATTTTGGTGATCTTGCTGTCCCTAGAAGGATAAGGAAGAGACCTACAATTTCAGGTGTCACAAGATTTGTTAAATTAGGCCAAAATCATGACTAAATTGGGTCCCGAGTTCTCTGGTCCGGATCAGTTCGCAGTCCATGATGTTCCTTCACTTAAATGGGCCTAACTTACTCATCTAAAGCCCAATTAAGACCAGAAATTGAGGCGAAAAACTACACTATACCGCCTCAGTTAATTAGCATGATTAGGCAACACCAGTTTGGAGGATTACCCTCGGAGGACCCGACGGATCATGTGGAGACATTCTTGGAATTCACTGATGCGATGAGGATTCAAGGTGCCCCGATCGATGCTATACGCCTGAGGTTATTCCCCTCCTCTCTGACTGGAAAAGCGAAAGCTTGGTTGAAGCAAGTGCCCGCTAACACGTTGGCAACTTGGGACCAACTAGAGTAAACATTCTTGGAGAAATTCTTCCCTCCATCCAAGACTGCTTACCTACGGACTCAGATCACCGATTTCTTCCAAAAGGACGGAGAATGCTTATCCGAAGCTTGGGATTGCTACAAGGGATTGTTGGAGTCTTGCCCTCATCATGGACTCGAAAGGTGGTTGTTAGTGCATACCTTCTACAACGGGTTGGATTATTCATTAAAGGTGTCACTCGACTCCGCAGCTGGTGGAGCCTTCATGAACAGACCCCTGACTGAAGCATTCAACATCATTGAGAACGTGGACACCAATTATCACCAATGGGGTTCAGAAAGAGGTAATAACCCGAAAAAGCTTTCGGGGGGTAAGTTCGAAATGAATAGTACCGATCTGATTATGTCTAAATTCGACTCACTAAACAAACGCTTTGATAAGCTTGAAAAGGCTCATGTGAGTTCAATCGGTGCTACTAATGTTGTTTGTGAGATTTGTGGAATACAGGGACATGACATAATGGAGTGCCCACATGGTATCGCTTCTGAATCTGGTGCTTCAGGAGAACAAGTGAACTCCTGTCACAATTTCTACGACACAAACCCGAAGCTACCAAATTATGCTCCCCCAAATCACTACAACCAGAGGAGGAATAGTCCTTACCTTTCCTATGGAAACTACAACAACACTTTGAACCACGAATTCCAAGAAGGACAAGGTAATAGGAAACCCGGATCGGGGTATCCTCAGGTACAAAAATCTAAACTCGAGTCTCTCATGGAAAACTTTGTTGCTACTCAAACTAATCAGAACGAAGAATTTAGGCAACAAGGTAGGGCAGTTAATGAGGCGATAAAAGAACTAACATCTAAGGTAGATGATTTGGCCATCCATAACAAGATGTTAGAAACTCAAATTGCCCAACAAGCTGGAAATTCAATGAGGCAACCGGGCAAGTTTCCCGGACAACCTGAGGTGAACCCAAATAATGAACAGTGTAAAGCCGTGAGTCTAAGGAGTGGCAAGAAACTTGAGAATCCGGAGGCTAAGGGGGAGAGCGATAACGAGAGTGTAGCTGAAAATGAGGAACCTACTGAGACACAACCCTTAGGAGAGGAAGAGCCTAGTGAAAAAGCACATAAGTATGTCCCTCCACCACCTTACCAGCCTCCGATACCTTTTCCTCAGAGGTTGGCTAAGGCCAAGTTGGATAAGCAATTTGGAAAATTTCTATAGGTCCTTAAGAAATTATACATTAATGTGCCCTTCACTAAGGCATTACAACAAATGACGACATATGCTAAATTCCTTAAGGATATCTTGTTAAATAAGAGAAAGCTAGAGGACTATGAAACAATGGCTTTAACTGAGGAGTGCAGTGCTCTAATTCAAAATAAACTGCCTCCTAAATTGAAAGATCCAGGTAGTTTCTCTATTCCATGCTTAATTGGTAACACTAGTTTTGATAAAGCTCTTTGTGATTTGGGGGCTAGTGTTAGTCTTATGCCACTCTCTGTTTGCAAGAAGTTGGAGATGGGTGAACTAAAACCCACAACAATCTCCCCTCAATTGGCGGATCGGTCCGTCAAATTCCCTATAGGCATCTTGGAGGATGTTCCCATTAGAGTAGGTAAATTTTTCATTCCTGCGGATTTTGTGGTACTTGAAATGGAAGAGGATTCCCAAATCCCCATTATTCTTGGTAGGCCCTTCTTGGCTACCGCAGGAGCCATTACTGATGTTAAAAATGGGAAATTAACCTTAACTGTGGGTGATGATAAAGTTGAATTTGATTTAGCTAAATCTATTAAACACCATTCTTTTGAAGATTCTTGTTGCAGGATTGACCTAATGCACCAAGTGGTGAAAGAAGAATCCACATAAGCTTGTGTTGATGACTCGTTGGAAATGTGTTTGATCGGTGGAGACTTAAACGCTCATGGAGGAGAAGTAAGGAATTACGCTCGCTTTCTGGAAGCTAGTCCAGAAATTCCCCCCAACAAAACAAAGAAAGAGACACTTGAGTTGACACCAAAGAATAAGGATTTGAAAGATGAAGAAGCCCCTAAGGTAGAACTAAAACCCCTTCCCTCCACATTGAGGTATGAATTTCTCGGTCCTAACTCTTCCTATCCGGTAATTGTGAATGCTAGCTTGAATGAGTTGGAAACTGAGAAATTACTTAGGGAGCTTAGAATGCATAGAAAAGTGATAGGATATACAATTGATGATATTAAAGGCATAAATCCTTCTTTTTGTATGCATCGCATTTTAATGGAAGACAAGCATAAACCATCCATTGAGCATCAACGTAGGTTGAACCCTAATATGAAAGAGGTGGTTAAGAAGGAAATGCTTAAGCTGTTAGATGCGGGGGTTATTTATCCGATCTCCGATAGTGAATGGGTTAGTCCGGTGCATGTGGTTCCTAAGAAAGGGGGGATGACTGCTATTCAAAATGAAAATAATGAACTAATCCCTACTAGGACAGTAACCGGATGGAGAATGTGCATCGATTATAGGAAGCTAAATAAGGCAACAAGGAAAGATCACTTCCCTCTCCCATTTATTGATCAAATGCTTGAACGGTTAGCTAGGCATTCATACTTTTGTTACTTGGATGGATATTCCGGTTTTCATCAAATTCCTATACATCCTAGTGATCAAGAAAAGACCACGTTTACTTGTCCCTATGGCACTTTTGCCTATAGAAAAATGTCTTTTGGTCTATGTAATGCACCGGCTACTTTTCAAAGATGCATGACTGCAATTTTTTCTGAATTTATTGAAAACATCATGGAAGTTTTTATGGATGATTTTTTTGTATATGGAACTACCTTTGGTGATTGTTTAACAAATTTGTCTAAGATTTTGCAGCGTTGTGAAGAAACCAATCTGGTATTGAATTGGGAGAAATGCCATTTTATGGTAAAAGAAGGTATAGTGCTTGGGCACTTGATTTCTGGTAGAGGTATTGAGGTGGACAGGGCCAAAATAGATGTTATTGAAAATTTGCCCTCACCGATAAATGTGAAAGGAGTTAGAAGTTTTTTGGGACACGCCGGATTTTACCGGCGTTTCATCAAAGATTTTTCAAAAATTTCTAAACCCTTATCTAACCTATTAATGAAAGATGTTCCATTTGATTTTAATGAGGAATGTTTGAGTGCATTTTGTTGGTTGAAGGAAGCTTTGACCACTGCTCCCATTTTGCAAACACCAAATTGGAACGAGCCGTTCGAAGTAATGTGCGATGCTAGTGACTACGCCGTGGGAGCAGTGTTGGGACAGAGGAGAGACAAGAAGGTCCATGCAATATACTATGCAAGAAAAACTCTAGATGGAGCTTAAGCGAATTACGCCACAACTGATAAATAGCTGCTTGCGGTTGTCTTTGCATTTGAGAAATTCAGATCATACCTCGTTGGGTCTAAAGTCATAGTGTACACTGACCACTCCGCACTAAGGTACCTCATGACTAAGAAGGAAGCAAAGCCGAGACTCATCCGTTGGATTCTACTTCTGCAAGAATTCGATTTGGAGATTCGGGACCGGAAAGGGACGGAGAATTTAGTTGCGGACCAATTATCCAGACTTGAACCATTGGAACATGAGAAGGGCAACTTGCCGATAGATGATTCTTTCCCCGATGAGCAATTGTTCGCCATCTTGGGAGAGGATGCTCCATGGTATGCGGACTTTGTGAATTACTTTGTATGAGGGATTCTACCACCGGAGCTCAATTATCAACAAAAGAAGAAGTTCTTTTCCGATCTCAAGAACTATGTGTGGGATGAGCCTTACATTTTCCGCAAGTGTGCGGATAGCATTTACAGAAGGTGTATTTCGGAAGCAGAGGTTCCAAGTATCTTGAGTTGTTGTCATTCCTCATCTTACGGGGGACATGCTAGTGCCTCGAAGACAGCAGCAAAGGTGCTTCAGGCTGGTTTCTATTAGCCTCATATTTTCATAGATGCCCGGATGTTCGTGCTTGCTGGTGATCCATGTCAAAGAACGGGAAACATCTCTAAGAAGCATGAAATGCCATTCAACACCATGCTAGAAGTGGAGATATTTGATGTTTGGGGAATCGACTACATGGGACCCTTTCCTTCATCTTGCAATAATAAGGTCATTCTTGTAACTGTTGATTACATCTCTAAATGGGTGGAGGCCATTCCTTCCCCAACAAGTGATGCAAGGACCATAATCAAACTATTCAAGAAGGTGATTTTTCCAAGGTTTGGGATTCCAAGGGCAGTCATTAGTGATGGAGGATCGCACTTCATTGAAAGACAATTTGAGAAACTCCTACTCAAATATGGAGTCACTCATAGGATCACTACACCTTACCACCCTCAGACGAGTGGGCAAGTCGAAGTTTCCAATCGAGAGATAAAGAGCATTCTGGAAAAGACTGTTTCGGGTTCGAGAAAGGATTGGTCCTTAAGGCTTGATGATGCTCTTTGGGCCTACCTACGGCTAACAAGACTCCTATCGGGAAGACACCCTTTAGACTTATTTACGGTAAGCCATGTCACTTACCAGTCGAGCTTGAGCATAAAGCTTTGTGGGCTATTAAGATGCTAAACTTTGATATAAAAGCTACTGGGGAAAAGAGAATCCTCCAACTTCAGGAACTTGATGAGCTAAGATTGGATGCCTATGAGTCCGCACGATCTTACAAGGAGAGAACAAAGAAGTGGCATGATAAGCATATCCTTCGTAGAGAATTCCATGAAGGAGAAATAGTGCTACTTTATAACTCGAGGTTGCGGTTATTCCCAGGGAAGCTCAAGTCTAGATGGTCTGGACCGTTTAAAGTAATGAAAGTATTCTCGTATGGTGCCGTCGAGGTCTGGAGCCAGGAACGTGGAACATTCAAGGTCAATGGACAAAGGCTGAAACACTACCTTGGAGAACATCCACTTGAACAGGAGGTTGCGATTTCCCTCCTAGATCCAACAACGAAGGACTGAAAGGACTATGGTCAAGCTTAAGACCGTAAATAAGCGCTCCTTGGGAGGCAACCCAAGTTTTATTTCTCTTCTTAGTTTGTTTTTGATTTTTTTTATATATAACTGAGGAGAATTAGAAAAGAAAGATCATCAATTAATAGATTTGTCAAGTGTTTTCAGGTCAGGAAGCGATAGAGAGAGAAGAGGGGATGGAAAAGAAAAGTCTGTAACCATCACGGCCAGGTCGTGATGTCCATCACGGCCGTGATGAACCAACAGCTAAAGTCAGAACCAATCATGGCCCAGCCGTGATGTACATCACGGGCATGACAAGTAATCCTCAGAGGATCAAAGTCCATCACGGCCAGGCCGTGATACCCATCACGGCCGTAATGTGAAGACCATGAAGGGTCAGAAAGGATCACGGTCAGGCCGTGATAATGGTCACGACCGTGATAAGGTAGTTGGAGCAGGACAGGTCCCATCCTGGGCAATTAGACAACTTTTACAATCATTGATGCCTTGCGCAGAGCATAACTAGAGCTAGAGATATCGGATTTTGGTGATCTTGCTGAACCTAGAAAGATAAGGAAGAGACCTACAATTTCAGGTTTCACAAGAATTATCAAATTAGGCCAAAATCAAGGCTAAATTGGGTCCCGAGTTCTCTAGCGCGTATCAGTGCGCAGTCCATGATGTTACTTCACTTAAATGCGCCTAACATACTCATCTTAAGCACAATTAAGGCATATGATACCTTGTTGAAAAACTTATTCAGAGGTTAATAAGCATAAATAGCAGTTTACAGTCGCACAAGCCAGAGGGAGACGAAAATTAGACAACTTTTACAATCAATGTTTTTGCTTTTACATTATTGGGCTTAATTGCTAAACATTGTTAATTTTCGGATTTTTCACTCAACCTGACCTTGTTGCCTTGTGCATAGCATAAGTAACACTACAGATATCAGATTTTGGTGATCTTGATGTCCCTAGAAAGATAAGGAAGAGACCTACAATTTCAGGTCTCACAAGAATTGTTAAATTAGGCCATAATCAAGGCTAAATTTGGTCCTGAGTTCTATGGCGCGGATCAGTGCACAGTCCATGATGTTCCTTCACTTATATCACCTAACTTACTCTTCTTAAGCCCAATTAATGCATATGATACCTTGTTGGAAAGCTAGTTCAGAGACCCTTAATTTGGTCTAGGGTTAGGTCAGGATTAATAAGCATAAATAGCAGTTTACAGCCGCACAAGCCAGAGAGAGACGAAAATTAGACAACTTTTACAATCATTGTTTTTGCTTTTACATTATTGGATTTAATTGCTAAACATTGTTAATTTTCGGATTTTTCACTCATCCCGACCTTGTTACCTTGCGCTGAGCATAACTAGAGCTACAGATATCGGATTTTGGTGATCTTGCTGTCCCTAGAAAGATAAGGAAGAGACCTACAGTTTCAGGATTCACAAGAATTGTCAAATTAGGCCAAAATCAAGGCTAAATTGGGTCTTGATTTCTCTGGCGCGGATCAGTGCGCAGTCCATGATGTTCCTTCACTTAAATGGGCCTAACTTACTCATCTTAAGGCCAATCAAGGCATATGATACCTTGTTGGAAAGCTTATTCAGAGGCCCTTAATTTGGTATAGGGTTAGGTGAGGATTAATAAGCGTAAACAGCAGTTTACAGCCGCACAAGCCAGAGAGAGAGACGGAAATTAGACAGCTTTTACAATCATTGATTTTGCTTTTATATTGTTGGGCTTAATTGCTAAACATTGTTAATTTTCGGATTTTTCACTTATCCTGACCTTGTTGCCTTGCGCGGAGCATAACTAGAGCTACAGATATCGGATTTTGGTGATCTTGCTGTCCCTAGAAAGATAAGGGAGAGACCTACAATTTCAAGTGTCACAAGAATTGTCAAATTAGTCCAAAATCAAGGCTAAATTGGGTCCCGAGTTCTCTGGCGCGGATTAGTTCGTAGTCCATGATGTTCCTTCACTTAAATGGGCCTAACTTACTCATCTTAAACCTAGTTAAGGTATATGATACCTTGTTGGAATGCTTATTCAGAGGCCATTAATTTGGTATAGGGTTAGGTCAGGATGAATAAGCATAAATAGCAGTTTACAGCCACACAAGCCATAGAGAGACGGAAATTAGACAACTTTTACAATCATTGTTTTTGCATTTGCAATATTGGGCTTAATTGCTAAACATTGTTAATTTTCGGATTTTTTACTCACCCAGACCTTGTTGCCTTGCGCGGAGCATTACTAGATCTACAGATATCGGATTTTGGTGATCTTGCTGTCCCTAGAAAGATAAGGAAGAGACCTTCAATTTCAGGTTTCACAATAATTGTCAAATTAGGCCAAAATCAAGGTTAAATTGGGTCCCGAGTTCTCTGGCGTGGATCAGTGTGCAGTCCATGATGTTCGTTTATTTAAATGGGCCTAACTTACTCATCTTAAGCCCAATCAAGGCATATGATACTGATAAATATGATTTCACCTCATATTTCATTGATAATTTACATGCATTTTCAAATAGTTTAGGCATTTCTAATTTTATTTTGGTTAGTTTTTACCTTGGAACGGGTAAGACTGTTTTGTGGTGTTGTTGTGCAGGAATTAAGGATTAAAATACTGAAGATTGACCATGATGGAGCTTGTAAAGAAAATGATTCAAACAGAGCCCATCACGGCCTAACCGTGAAAGCCATCACGGCCATGATCGAGTAAAGCTGAAAAGAAAGAATGGAAAAGTCATAACTAGTCGCAACGAGCCCGTGATGTCCATAACGGCCGTGACATGTGTTGAGACGAAATATAGGCAAGTATATCTAGTCGTACAAGTAATACGGTGGTGAGACCGGTTATCGTATCCACAGGGATCGGTTGCCAATTACCAATTCACAAATCAAGCAACTATCTAGACTAAACTATAAATCAAGAGAAATCAAAACAGAAAAGCAATAAAATGTTTTTTGTCTTTTTGGGAACTTTTAACAAACACTTGGAGTGCAGAAAGAGGTGTTGGGATTAAATTTCACAAAACCTTAGCCTCATGCAATACCAAGACTAGATACCTCCCATTCATGCTTCAAATATTAAAATCAACCCACGAAATTACTCAAGCCCTGATTCCTCAGACGACAAGAGCCTAAATCCACTAATAGACCCTAATTCCTTAGGTGGCCTAGATTAATGAATTTGCATTAAGAGTAGGGATTACGCGATTACTAATAAACCAAACTCCATTCCTAGATGCAAGGTTTACTAGGTGATTAATTATAGATCAAGAAATGATAAGAACGTCCTTATTACAAATCGAATCTTAGAATCAAATCATGGGTGATCAGACCATAACAAGCATTAAGCGTAGGAATTAAACACTAATACAAAGGCATGAACACAGATTAATCAATCATGGCAAATACATAATATTCAGTTTGGTTACATCTAATCCCAACAACAGGGATTTAGCTACTCATAGAGAAAGCCAAAACTAAAATAGTAGGGACAAAGGAAAGAAGAAGGGAAGGAAGAAACTCCATTGGAAGCTTTTCCCAGCCATCGGCCTCCTTTGATTCTAGGGTTCCAGTCCTCCTCAACCGTCAGCCTCCAAGGTCTTCCTAGGGTGAAAGTGCTCCTAGGGTAAAAGTCCCTCTTTTTTTGTCTGGAAGAATCTCCCCCGGATCTGTTTTCCTATTCTGCGATGGGCCTCTTTTATAGACTGGGCACGGGTCACGGCCGTGATGTGTTCTGGAATGGGCGCGCTTTCAAATTTGGAGCATCACGGTTGTGATGCTCATCACGGCTAGGCCGTGATCGCTTCTGTCTCCACCAATTGGTCTGTAACGACCGTGATGGGCATCACGACTAGGCCGTGACAACTTCTGACTTTTGCCTTCTGCTCTGCTTGATCATGGCCGTGATGGTCATCACGGCTAGGACGTGATGGGCTCTGTTTGGCTATTTTCTTCACTTTTCAAGCTTCTCTTCATCCGAGCTCCATCATGGTTGATTTTGAGCATTTTTCTTTAATTTCTTCAAAACAACGCCACGAAACCGCCTTACCCGTTCCAAGGTAAAAACTATCCAAAATCAAACTAATCATGCCTAAACTATATGAAAATGCATGCAAAAATGTACATGAAATATGATGTGAAATCACACTATCAAATCACCCCAAGCTTATTCATTTGCTTGTCCTCAAGCAATCACTAAGGCCAGAAGAGATAAATGATCAGAACATGGATAGTGAACCAAGAACCCGAGTAACTAATCCAAGTAACAGGCATTTCAAATAATTCAGCGAGAGACAATCAGTTTCAAGTCCAATTAGAAGCTTAGGTTTCTTAGACTCATATTCTCACTGATTTGGGCACTCTTTCTCACCTGAAGATCACCCCAAGCTTGTTCATTTTCTTGGCTCTCTTTCTCACCTCACTCAAGTGTTTAGGGATATATGACAATTCGCTCCATTTTCCTCAAGGAATGAATTCTACCATAGGCTTGACTATCGACCAAATCTCTACTTTATTAATGAAAACAATTAAGAATCAAGAGGTCTTTTACTTTGGGTGTAACAGGGCCATGGGATTAATCGTTAGGTGGGGAAATCAAGAAAAAGATATTTCAAAAGGGCTAAACAAAATCATCAAGCATTGCAAAACATGACACCTTCTAAAATACCTTTTTGGGTTTCGATTCATTTTTCCACCTAATCCTTTCTTTTTGTTTTATTTCTCATTTCTTTTTGTCATCCCCTTCTCTATTTATATTTCTTTTTCTTTTATTTTTTCCTTTTATTTGGAGAAGGGGAGATTTTCAATTCAAGAGAAATATTTTTCTGATTTTCTCATCCCATACTTTTTCAACTACCTTTTTACCCTTTTTTGTAATACTTTAAAAGGTGCTTGTTGAGTCACCGGCAAGTGTACTGGGTCGTCGTAAGTAATAAACACGGTAAGTAATTACCGAGGTCAGACACAGGGATTGGGCTACCAATTCTACTAATTTGCAAGAAATTCGATACGTTTGACCAAGTAAAAGCAAGTGGTTGAGAAGAGAGAGGAAATAGGATAACAATTTAAATCAACAAATCAATTAGAGATAAAGTAGGTAGCGATAAGATAAGATAGGAATTAAAATCTGGATTAAACATCTAAGGTCACAAATCCACCTACCCAATCATGCATAGCACCCAAGTGATGATGATTCTCTCCCTAAGTTCAATTACAATGTCAACCAGGACCCCCAAATTCTCCTAATGACACTATCGTGCTCAATAGGACGTATTCAACGATTGAGTTAATTACTTGCTACGGTCTCATAACCCAATCATCAAACTCTATTAAATCTTGTTCCCTATAAGGTTGCGCTGATCTCCTACTCACCCTCGTGCAATATTCAATCAGTGATCCCAATTCAAGTTCTAAACGCGAATTGCCTATCAAGCCTCATCATGTTAACTATTCAATCATGCATGCTTATGATCAACGCAATAAATTCAGAATTAGAAAACATGAATTGAGGTAAAGGAGGGAAACATACATCACATTGAACGCTACACCGTCATGGGTGGTTTCATTGATCCCTTAGACAAGGGAATTAGTTCCTTATGCTTGTAACAATGCACAAACAATTGGAGTTCATCATACTTATAAAATAGGAAAAGAACATAGGGAGACACAGCTCTAGAGAATAAGGATTTGTCTCAACAACGATCTAAAACAAGTGGTGAACAAAAGGTATCTAATCTGCCCTAAAACAGCCTATAAATAGAGGTTCTGGGTCGCGCCTTCTCGCGGGGCGAGCAAGCTCTTGCGAGGCGAAATTCGGTTTTGGCTCCATCTTGATTTGAATACTAGCAAGGCGAAATGGTGATTCGCGAGGCGAGACAGAAAGGGTGACATCTCTGGCACAGTCAGGCCTTCAGGCTCGCGGGACGAGATGGTGATTCGCGAGGCGAGACAGAAAGGGTGACCGTTGCTGTTCAGGCTGGTCTTCAGGCTCGCGCGGTGAGATCGTGTTTCGCGAGGCGAAACTTCCAGCATTGCTTTTCCACTGTTTTCTTCATTTTCCTTGACTCTAAGAGCTTCACTTTTAACCTGAAACAACAAAAGGAAACGAAAAGCATAATTCTACTCAAAATAAACTAAAAACTACTAAAACTGCATTAAACGAATCAAATTCTAACTTAGGAACAAAACAAGGCCAATTTGGGAGATTAGCGAGGTTGACTCGCCCAATTAGGCACAAAATCTACCCATTTTCTAGCTGGAAACTAGATGAGCCAGAGGCTAATCAGTGCCCTACCAAGCATATTCATCAAAGTAATTTGAGGTACCAAGAAAAGTATTTTATTCATGTAGGCTCAAAATTGGGCAACTAAGGGGTAGCATTTAGTCATTCAAAGCTCAGAAGACCAGAAAAATACCTAGTGCCTCAATCATTTTCAAAAATGTTTTCAAAAAATTTTTAAGCTTCAAAACGGTTTCAAGTCAAGTTCTAGAGAAATACAATCCAAGAGGAATAACACTCTATCACAAAGAATGGGGTAGATTTAGTGAGTACCCATTTTGGGCTCAAAATCTCACATTTAGTAGTTCAAAAATCAGTGAGGAACACAAATCTACGGAACCACATGCTAATTATCAACTATCAAAGATCATCTCAAGCAATTTTCATTTGTAGCTTTATCACAAGAATAAAAAAAAAATGGGTTCAACAATTCACTATCTCAATTTATTTGGCACTAAGTTCTTACAATTGGATGCATAATCTAAGCAAGGGCAATCTAATTGTGTGATCATGCAAACTATACCTATGTGAATGCAACATGCAAAATGCACAAGTATGCAAAAGTACCCCTACCCCAAGCTTAAAAAATTACATTGTCCCCAATGTAAACAATCAAGTTAGAGAGAGGAGAAAAACGAAACAACTCACCGAGGCGATAGCGGGTGCTGGCTCACATTCCAATCAGAAACTTGTTGGGAAATGCGTCACGGCAGTGAGCCTCATCACGGGTAGGCCGTGATCAATTCTGATCCATGGGTGTTGGCCTGTCATGGCCGTGAACTCCAACACGGCTAGGCTGTGATGCTCTCTGATCTTCAAGGTCCTTCCATCACGCCCGTGATCTGTATCACGGATGGGCCGTGATTCTTTTTTATCTTCTCATTAAGCTCATCACGGCCGTGACCCTGGCGTGATGGTTGCTGACTTTGCTTTTCCTTGTCCTTTTGCTTCTCCTTCCTTCTTTCCCTGAAAACACCTAACAAATCTATTAATTTATTTTTTTCCTCTTGATCTTCTCAAATTATTCAAGAGGTAAATTCAAAAACAAAAACTAACTAAAGAGAAGGGTTAAGAAAACTTGGGTTGCCTCCCAGTAAGCGCTTCTTCAACGTCAATAGCTTGACGGGATCACGAAGCTTCCACACGGATCCCATACCCTGTGGTATAAGGGCCAATTGGTGCTCACAGTGTAAGGGCATCCTCCCGGATCCCATAGCTTGTGGAGTGACACTTGCAGAAGCAATATGAATATACCCTTATTTCCTCCAAGCAAGTGAGTGAAAACTCCATTGACCTCTTGAATAGCGAACTCACTTCTTCCCGGGTCAAATGGTAAGTCACCTACTCCAAGAATGGTCTTTATGTAATTAGTTTCTCCATAAAGTACTAGAACCATAACTTCTTGAGGCGATCTTAGAGCCTTTCCTGCTGTTGATGAAAACTCCCAATTCTCAGGCAATGACTTGAACTCCAAAGTTGGTATTTTCACAAAGTAATGATGTAGACAAATTGTAGGCACCAACTTTGTAATATCCAAACATGCATGCAAACCAACATACTTATCCAACTCAGAATTTTTAGGCTCCTCAATAGGAACGGTGAGAGAGGCATTTTCCACATGAATGGTCTCTTTTGTCCCTTGCACAGGAACAATAGGAGATATTTCCTCTTTGCACTCCTCTCTATGATCCTCTCCTCTTGAATCATCTTCCACCATCACTTCATCTTCATTCACGTCCATGCTAGCAAATAGATTCTCTTCAATTTGAATTCCATGTTGCTTTTCTGCTAGTAATTTAGAAAATTCACTGGCTTGTTAGAAAATTCACTGGCTTGTTCTTCCAACTTCTGAAAGTTGTCACTTAGTGATGCCACTATATTACTAGCATTTTTCCATGCTCACATCTCAGGCCTCTGAATCATGGAACTAACTTCCTCCTTGCTACGCTCTATGCTCAAGCTCAAAGGATAAGCATCTATATCCCAGAGAATCTCTAGCAAATCAGGATCTAGCTCGAAGTGTGGTGGTGGTTGCAAAGATGACAAATAAGACTTCCATTCTTCTTTGGAGTATGTCTTCATGTGCTTAACAATGATACCATCAAACACGATCCAATCAAGTTGATATTCCCAAGTTGGATAGTGATGATAATCCATGTGTTTCATCAACCTCGCATGCACAAAAGCCTAGAGACCAAGAATGTTAACACCAAATGACAGCAAAGAGAAACAGAAAGTAAAAAAGAAAAAAAAAACAAAAAATCAGATATACACAGAGAATAAAAAATAAAAATGTCTAAAGTAGTTTCCTCCTTTGTTACTAATGATATTGGCTAAACCAGTCCCCGGCAACGGTGCCAAAAACTTGTTGAGACGAAATATAGGCAAGTATACCTAGTCATACAAGTAATACGATGGTGAGACCGGTTATCGTATCCACAGGGATCGGTTGCCAATTACCAATTCACAAATCAAGCAACTATCTAGACTAAACTATAAATCAAGAGAAATCAAAACAGAAAAGAAATAAAATGTTTTTTTGTCTTTTTGGGAACTTTTAACAAACATTTGGAGTGCATAAAGAGGTGTTGGGATTAAATTTCACCAAACCTTAGCCTCATGCAATACCAAGACTAGATACCTCCCATTCATGCTTCAAATATTAAAATCAACCCACGAAATTACTCAAGCCCTGATTCCTCAGATGACAAGAGCCTAAATCCACTAATAGACCCTAATTCCTTAGGTGACCTAGATTAATGAATTTGCATTAAGAGTAGGGATTACGTGATTACTAATAAACCAAACTCCATTCCTAGATGCAAGGTTTACTAGGTGATTAATTCCAGATCAATAAATGATAAGAACGTCCCCATTTCAAATCAAATCTTAGAATCAAATCATGGATGATCAGACCATAACAAGCATTAAGCGTAGGAATTAAACACTAATACGAAGGAATGAACACAGATTAATCAATCATGGCAAATACATAATATTCAGTTTGGTTACATCTAATCCCAACAACAGGGATTTAGCTACTCATAGAGAAAGCCAAAACTAAAACAGTAGGGACAAAGGAAAGAAGAAGGGAAGGAAGAAACTCCATTGGAAGCTTTTCCCAGTCGTCGTCCTCCTTTGATTCTAGGGTTCCAGTCCTCCTCAACCGCCAGCCTCCAAGGTCTTCCTAGAGTGAAAGTGCTCCTAGGGTAAAAGTCCATCAATAATTGATATTGATCCTATGAAGTTCAACATATGGTTTTGATGATGATCTCCAATGCACACCAAGGAAGAAACTTCCAATTCGTTGAAGGGTTTAATATTTTCTTAAGGAATATTTCTTTAAATTGCCTTTAAGATTGAAGTAGAATTTGTAAAGTATGTAGCTAAGTTTTTAGATTTAACATGTTTAGAAGATTCTTTCACTTCTTTTGATTCAAAGATATTAAAAAAAAAATCCACTCTGCCTTTGAAAAGAAAAAAATTGATTTTTATGTGAAAGGAGTAAGTAGTCGACTACTCAAGTTACAAATCAACCATTGTTCTTTATCATTCCGGGAACGTATTTTATTCAAAGTAATCGACTACTTATGAGAATCAATTTCGTAGTCATGTTGTTCGAATCGGGTAGATCATCTTTCAAGATTTCATCACTTGATCAAAGTAGTCTACTACTAATTGAAATTCTTGAATCTTGGTTTATTCACTAAAGTAGTCGATTACTAATATGTAGCGAATCTACGATGAAGTGTGTGATTTCACCTATATTTCCATGACATTTTCATGCATTTTCATATAGTTTATGATTTAATTTGATTTGGTTAGTTTTTACCTTGGAACGGGTAGGCAGTTTTGTGGTGTTGTTAGTGGAAGTGAATTCAGGATTAAAATGCTCAAGAGACAAACCATGATGGAGCTTGTATGAAGATAAGGTTTGAAGGTAGAAGAAAAATGAGCTGACAGGAGTTCGATTTGGTTCAGGCCGGGCGATGGCGGCCATTTCACTACGGAATGATATCACCATGATCGAGTAGATTTAAAAGAAAGAATGGAAAAGTCCTCTACTGACGGCCGCCGGTGATGTCCCTCACGACCGGGACATGCCAAGCAAGCAGACCACTCACAGGACAAGGCAGATCGACGACCATAAGCGGTGATGGGTGGTCATAGATGTGGGATCAATCCTGAAGCAACCTCAGGCGTAAGCCGTCACGGTCTGGCGTGATGTCCATCACTGACATGCAATAATGTTTGGATCCATTGTGAGAAACCGATTTGATCCGAATTTGTGTTTGATTGAGTTGAAATTCTTATCGAGAAATAGGGCACTAGTGCAGGATTCGGAGATCTTTTGGATTGCTACTTAGGGAAAATCAGGATTCTTTTTGTTCTTCTTCTTCTTCTCTTCTCTTAGGTTTTATTTCATGTTTTTGTTAACAAGATTGTTCTCCTATGGCAATGCTTGCGTAGTAGCCTTATTTCTAGGATTGGGGGCTTATACCCAAGGAGTGCAACTATGTTAATGAATTATGTTTTACCTTTGTTAATTTCGATTTTCTTTAGATCTGATTTCTATCGTTTTCATCCCTATTCGGGAATTTGGTGGCTTACTTATTTTACGTGGTCGACAAGATTAAGGAGGAACCTAGCAGTTGAACTTAGGTATCGGATCTATAAAAATGTGATTTAGGACTTAAATCAGGAAGATAGAAGCGGTCCTTCCAGGGGTTGACGGGTGTATATGCTTTAAAAGGTTCAATCTTAATTCAACTACTACGAGTAGGGGAAGTTTTGAATTGGGCACGATTTTGAACCCAGAGGGAGATAATTTATTTGTAAATCTATCCGCTTGAAGGTAATTTGGATAACAAGGTAGTGATTTGGTAACTTGAACCATCTTGTTGGTAACCCAATTTCTAGGAACTTTTAGAATTTAAAAAACCCTAATTGATTTACTTTCTCGTTTTAGTCGATTGCATTTTAATTGTCTGATTTTCAGTTTTATTCTTATTTCAAAAAACCAAATCTTTTCAAAATCTTTTATATAGTCCAATTTGATTGATTTAAATAATTAGTTACTAGACCAAAGATCAGCCGGTCTGAATGGGATCTTTACTTTGGCGTGAATCGATGACAGCTTGCCGAATTCACCACACCAAGTTTTTGGCGTAGTTTCGTGGGGTCGTATCTCTTGAATCTCAATTTCATTTTTTAAATTGATTTTTATGGACTTTTTTCTTTTAATTGTTCTTTTTATTAAAAATAATATTTCATTTATCTCTTTTTCTTCCTAGAGTATCTATCTCTCAGTGTTTTTATCTTTCAAGCAAATCCCCTGAGTCTTAAAACCTTATGACATTGACCCATAAATCGAAAAGGACCTTTCATAGAGCGTAGGGGAGACTACAAAGAGAGAGAGAGGTTGATTCCATTCACTCATGGTGAAACTATAGGATACAAAACCATTGATAGGACTCGCAACCCCAAATGCAAAAGGTTTGTGAAGGGATTAAGTAGGCAGATCGAGGCGAGGAGAACTACACTATACCGCCTATGCTAATTCAGCATGATTAGGCAACCTAATTAGGAAGGATTCCCTATGACCCGACCGTCATGGGAGACATTCTTGGAATTCACAAATGCAATTAGAATTCCGCCTTAATTGATGCTATTACATGGTTTTTCCTCTCTTTTCTTCTTCGGAAAGGCAAAAGCTAAAGGAGGTCGTCAATAATACCTTGTCAACCCAGGACCAACTGGAGCAGGCATTCTTGGAGAAATCTTCCCTCCACAAGATTTGCTTTACATACTAACCCACGTCACGCGCTTCTTCCAAAAGGAAGGAGCTTATCCAAGCTCGGGATCGCTACAAGGGATTGTCTGGAGTCTTGCCCCATCTATCCTCAAAGGTGGTTAAGTTAAGTGCACACCTTCTACAACGAATTGGGATTACTCTTACAAAGGTGCTTTTACTATGGCTGGTGGAGCCTTTTATGAACTGACCCTGATGAAATTAAATATCATTGAACTAGTGCTCTCTTCTACCAATGGGGCTGGAAAGAGGTATACTAAAAGATTTGGGGGTAAGTTTGGAAATGAATAATCGTTCTTATTATGTCACAAAATTGACTCATTGAATAAACGCTTTGATGTTGAAAAAAGCAATGTGAGTTCAATGGGTCACTGCTATGTTTGTGAGATCTGTGAATGGGGGACATGACACAATGGAGTTCTTACATTGTATTGCTCGCTAGATCCCGTGGTTGGGGAACAAGTGAACTCTTGCCACAACTTCTCAAGTGCACGAAGCAGAAGTTGCAAATTATGCTCCTCGAATTCTTACAACAAGCGCAAGAACAGCCCCTCTCTCAGTGAACTACAACAAATTCAACCATGAATTCTGAAGGCCATAATAGAAACCATCAAGTTATCTCGGGTACAAAAGTCTAAACTTGAGGCTATCTGGAGAACTTTTATAAAAACTCAAAGCAAAACCAATGAATAGTTTAGGCGAATCAAGGTAAACGGAGTCAATAGAAGGCTAAAAGAGTTAGCATCTAAGGTAGATAACTTACCATCCATAATAAGATGTTAGGAAACTGATTGCTTAACAAGCTAGCATGCGATTGAACCTATGTGGTACGTTCGGGACAACCAGAGTTAATCCCAATGAACATTGTAATGCCATACTGAGGGATGATAAACTTGGGGTGGTTGAGAAGGATGTGGAATGCAAGGAGGACATGAGCAAAGACAAGAGATATTTAAAGGCAGTGTCCTCCACCACCCTAACTCCCGATACCTTTACAAAGGTTGGTAAAGAGAAAGCAAGTAGAAATAGGAAACTAAGAGCTTAATTGAGGAGCCTGATATGATAAAAACTATTATGCCTCCTAAACTAAAAGATCCAGGTAGTTTCATTGCTCCTCAATCGGAGAATTGTATCATTCCAAGCCTTTGTGAGCTTAGAGTACGTCCTGATGCTGCTACTATCTTTAGAGAGGTTAGAACCAAGGAATTGAGTCCATCCAAATTTTCTTTCAATTTCCGAGATGGCTCAACTAAAACCTCCTCTACCTAACATAGAGAATGTCACAGTAAAGGTAGGGAAATTTTTCATTCCAACGATTTCATGGTGTTGGATATGAGCGGGAATTCTAAATTCCTTTCTCATTCTTGAATGCCATTCTTAGCCTTTACCTGGAGCGAGCATAGAGATAAAAAATGGTAAGCTCTCTTAAATGTAGAGGACGGTGGGTAGATTTTGATTTGACTAACTCATATAACAACCCTTCCTTTTGAAAGTCATATCGTTGGGATCGATATAATGTCATCAGCAGTAGATGGAAGAGCTTAACATGGAAGCAACTCCGAAGCTTTAGCAAAGACAAATGATGCACCAAATGGTGATGAAGTTGGAGTTGCTCATCATGCGAGATAAAACTCCCACCGAGGATGTAAGGGCCATGAAACTCAGAGGAAGAGAGCAAAGCGAGAGAATTGCCATATGAACAAATCGGCTCTTTGAAGGACTTCCATGAAGAGAGGTGTTCTTGCACTTCCAAGCCCAGCGACCCAGTACTGGAAGGACTGGTCAAGCTTAGGACCGTAAATAAGCGCTTCTTGGGGAGGCAACCCAAATTTCCTTTAACTCTATTGTTTTTAAATTTTGCTTATAGGTTGAGGAGTTTCAATATAAAGAAAATGATCTAATTTGGAATGTTTTGCCAAGTATTTCCAGGTTAGAAAGCATTCTGAGCAAAGGCAAGGAAAAATAAAGTTAGAGAGTCATCACGGGCTACTGATGGTTGTCTATTTGGATTAGCTAAACCAAAGAATAATCTCAGGACGATCACGGCTTACCGTGATATCCATCACGGGCTTGATGAGAAGGACCACTGAAGATCAGAATGTATCACGACCTAGCGTGATGGAGGTCACCGGGCGAGGCCAGGCTTGGCCATCTATAGGCCAAATTGATCACGCCCCTAGTGTGATGAGCATCACGATCGTGACACATTTTTCAGCTTCTCTATGACTGGTGATGCGAGGCCAAGACCCTCTACCACCTCGATGAGTTGTTCATTTTTTCTCCTCTCTCCAACTTGATTATTTGCGTTAGGGGACAATAAGTTTTGAAGCTTCGGGGTAGGGGGATTTTTCAATTGTTTGCATTTTTTCATTTTTCATGTTGCGTCATAGTAAACTTGTATGATTTACACACGATCTCTCAGATCGCCCCTTATCTTAGATCATGTAATCCAATTATAAAAACTTGTTTGGCAAAATGAATTGAGATAGTGAATTTTTTATAATTTTTATATTCTCGTGATAGGCAAAAATAAAAATGCTTGAGATGATCTTTTGATAGTTGATAATGAACATATGGTTCCTTAGATTAGGTTCCTATTAGATTTTAAACTACTAAATGCAGATGTTGGCCTATGGAAGTGGTACTCACTAAATCTATCATAAACTTTGTAGATAGGAGTGTTTTATTACTCTTGGATTGTATTTTCAAACTTGTGAAATCGTTTTGAATCTCTAATTTTTTTTTTGAAAAACATATTTGAAAACGATGAGGCACTTAGGCACTCTGAATCATCCTAGGCTTTGATTGATTAAATGCTATCCTATAGTTGCCCAATTTTGTGCCTAAATAACAAAATACTTTTCTTGGTACCTTGAAATATTTTTGATGAATGAATGCTGGTTATGGAACCCTAAGGTATTGCAAAAGGGCAAAAAGAGTAGTTTAAGAGTGACCATTTCAGATAAAAAGTTAGAGAAATTTCTCTAATTTGAAAAATCTCCCTCTCCAAATAATCCAAATAAATAAATAAATAAATAAATAAATAAATAATGGAGAAGGGGAGGAAGAAAAGAAAAGTGAGAAATAAAAA
>JAUPTC010000011.1:13085103-13175523 GCA_030762895.1 Sophora flavescens | reverse complement strand
GATACTTTGTTGGAAAGCTTAATCGAGAGGAACTTAATTTGGTCAAGGTTAGGAGTCGGATTAACAAGCATAAAATAGCAGCTTTACAGCACAAGCTAAGAGAGAGACGGAAATTAGATAACTTTTACAATCATTGTTTTTGCTTTTACATTATTGGACTTAATTGCTAAACATTGTTAATTTTCGGATTTTTGACTCATCCTGACCTTGTTGCCTTGCGCAGAGCATAACTAGAGCTACAGATATCAGATTTTGGTGATCTTGATGTCCCTAGAAAGATAAGGAAGAGACCTACAATTTCAGTGCGCAGTCCATGATGTTCCTTGACTCAAATGGGCCTAACTTACTCATCCTAAACCCAATTAAGGCATATGATACCTTGTTGGAAAGCTTATTCAGAGGCCCTAAATTTGGTCTAGGGTTAGGTCAGGATTAATAAGCATAAATAGAAGTTTACAGCCGCACAAGACAGAGGGAGACGGAAATTAGACGACTTTTACAATCATTGTTTTTTCTTTTACATTATTTGGCTTAATTGGGCTTAATTTCTAAACATTGTTAATTTTGGATTTTTCACTCATCCTGATCTTGTTGCCTTGCGCAAAGCATAACTAGAGCTGCAGATATATTGTCAAATAAGGCTAAAATCAAGGCTAAATTGGGTCTATTTCCGCACGGATCGGTGAAGCCCATGATGTTCATTCACTTAAATATACCAACTTGCTCATCCTAAACCCAATTAAGGCATATGATACCTTGTTGGAAGCTTATTCAAAGGCCCTTAATTTGGTCTAGGGTAAAGTGAGGATTAATAAGTATAAATAGAAGTTTGCAGCAGCACAAGCCGAGAGAGACGGAAATTAGACAACTTTTACAATCATTGTTTTTACTTTTACATTATTGGGCTTAATTGCTAAACATTGTTAATTTTCAGATATTTCACTCATCCTCGGCGTTGTTTCCTTACGCAGCATAATTAGGGCCACAGATATCGGATTTTGGTGATCCTGCTGTCCCTAGAAAGATAAGGAAGAGACCTACAATTTCAGGTTTCACAAGAATTGTCAAATTAGGCCAAAATCAATGCTAAATTGGGTCCCGAGTTCTCCCGGTGGATCATGGCAGTCCCATGATGTTCCTTCACTTAAATGGGCCTAATCGACTAATCTAAGCCCAATTAAGGCATATGATACCTTGTTGAAAGCTTATTCAGAGGTAATTAATTTGGTCTAGGGTTAGGTCAGGATTAATTAAGCATAAATAGCAATTTACAGCCGACAAGCTGAGACGAAAATTAGACAACTTTTTCAATCATTGTTTTTGCTTTTACATTATTGGGCTTAATTGCTAAACATTGTTAATTTTCTGATTTTTCACTCATCTTGACATTATAGCCTTGCGCAGAGCATAACTAGAGCTACATATATCGGATTTTGGTGATCTTGCTATCCTTAGAAAGATAAGGAAGAGACCTACAATTTCTGAGGATTCATAAGAATTGTCAAATTAGGCCAAAACCAAGGCTAAATTGGGTCCCGAGTTATGATCGACACGTAGTCCATGGTGTTCCTTCACTTAAATGACCCTAACTTACCGGCCTTTAAGCCCAATAAAGGCATATGATACCTTGTTGGAAAGCTTATTCCAGAGGCCCTTAATTTGGTCTAGGGTTAGGCCATGAATAATAAGCGTAAATAGCATTTTACAACCGCACAAGCCAAAGAGAGATGGAAATTAGACAACTTTTACAATCATTGTTTTTGCATTTACATTATTTGGCTTAATTGGGCTTAATTGCTAAACATTGTTAATTTTCGGATTTTTCACTCATCCTCGACCTTGTTGCCTTGCTAAGAGCATAAATCGAGCTAGAGATATCGGATTTTGGTGATCTTTTTTGTCCCTAGAAAGATAAGGAAGAGATCTACAATTTCAGGGTTCACAAGAATTGTCAAATTAGGCCAAAATCAAGGCTAAATGGGTCCCAAGTTTTATGGTGCGGATCGATAACGCATGATGTTCCTTCACTTAAATTGGCCTAACTTACTCATCTTAAGCCCAATCAAGGCATATGATACCTTGTTGGAAAGCTTATTCGGAGGTCCTTAATTTGGTCTAGGGTTAGGTCGAGATTAATAAGCACAAATAGCAATTTACAGCCGCACAAGCCAAAGAGAGACGAATTAGACGACCTTTACAATCATTGTTTTTGCTTTTACATTATTTGACTTAATTGGGCTTAATTTCTAAACATAGTTAATTTTCAGATATTTCACTCATCCTGGCGTTGTTTCCTTACGCAGAGCATAATTAGGGCCACAGATATCGGATTTTGGTGATCCTGCTGTCCCTAGAAAGATAAGGGAAGAGACCTACAATTTCAGGTGTCACAATAATTGTCAAATTAGGCCAAAATCAATACTAAATTGGGTCCCGAGTTCTCTGGCGTGGATCAGTGTGCAGTCCATGACGTTCCTTCATTAAAATGGGCCTAACTTACTCATCTTAAGCCCAATTAAGGCATATGATACCTAGTTGGAAAGCTTATTCAGAGGTAATTAATTTGGTCTAGGGTTAGGTCAGGATTAATAAGCATAAATAGCAATTTACAGCCGCACAAGCCTGAGAGACAAAATTAGACAACTTTTTCAATCATTGTTTTTGCTTTTACATTATTGGGCTTAATTGCTAAACATTGTTAATTTTCTGATTTTTCACTCATCTTGACATTATAGCCTTGCGCAGAGCATAACTAGAGCTACATATATCGGATTTTGGTGATCTTACTATCCTTAGAAAGATAAGGAAGAGACCTACAATTTCAGGATTCATAAGAATAGTCAAATTAGGCCAAAACCAAGGCTAAATTGGGTCCCGAGTTATGATCAGGGCGTAGTCCATGGTGTTCCTTCACTTAAATGACCCTAACTTACTCGTCTTAAGCCCAATAAAGGCATATGATACCTTGTTGGAAAGCTTATTCGAGAGGCCCTTAATTTGGTCTAGGGTTAGGCCATGAATAATAAGCGTAAATAGCATTTTACAACCGCACAAGCCAAAGAGAGATGGAAATTAGACAACTTTTACAATCATTGTTTTTGCATTTACATTATTTGGCTTAATTGGGCTTAATTGCTAAACATTGTTAATTTTCGGATTTTTCACTCATCCCGACCTTGTTGCCTTGTAAAGAGTATAAAAGGTTGAAAAAAGAGAGGGGAAAAAAAAAAGGGGGGTCAACAAATCATGAGGTCCTTAATTTGGTCCAGGGTTAGGTCAGGATAAAAAGACAAAAAAGAAAATTACAACCCCGCCAAACCAAAAAGGGGGGGGAGGGAGGCGTTTTACAATCATTGTTTATTGTTTTTTTACATTATTTGACTTAATTGGGCTTAATTTCTAAACATTGTTAATTTTCGGATTTTTCACTCATCCTGACCTTGTTGCCTTGCGTAGAGCATAACTAGAGCTACAGATATCGGATTTTGGTGATCTTGTTGTCCCTATAAAGATAAGGAAGAGATCTACAATTTCAGGTTTCACAAGAATTGTCAAATTTGGCCAAAATCAAGGCTGAATTGGGTCCGGAGTTCTCTGGTACAGATCAGTGCACAGTCCGTGATGTTCCTTGACTCAAATGGGCTAATTTACTCATCTTAAGCCCAATTAAGGCATATGATACTTTGTTGGAAAGCTTATTCAGAGGCACTTAATTTGGTCTAGGGTTAGGTCAGGATTAATTAGCATAAATAGCAGTTTACAGAAGCACAAGCCAGAGAGAGACGGAAATTAGACGACTTTTACAATCATTGTTTTTGCTTTTACATTACTTGGCTTCATTGGGCTTAATTTCTAAACATTGTTAATTTTCGGATTTTTCACTCATCCTGACCTTGTTGCCTTGCACATAGCATAAATAGAGCTAGAGATATCGGATTTTGGTGATCTTGTTGTCCCTAGAAAGATAAGGAAGAGATCTACAATTTCAGAGTTCACAAGAATTGTCAAATTAGGTCAAAATCAAGGGTAAATTGGGTCCCGAGTTTTCTGGGGCGGATCAGTACGCAGTCCATGATGTTACTTCACTTAAATGGGCATAACATACTCATCTTAAGCCCAATTAAGGCATATGATACCTTGTTGGAAAGGTTATTCAGAGGCCCTTAATTTGGTCTACGGTTAGGTCAGGATTCATAAGCATAAATAGCAGTTTACAGCCGCTCAAGCCAAAGAGAGACGGAAATTAGACGACTTTTACAATTATTGTTTTTGCTTTTACATTATTTGGTTTAATTGGGCTTAATTTCTAAACATTGTTAATTTTCGGATTTTTCACTCATCCCGACCTTGTTGCCTTGCGTAGAGCATAACTAGAGCTACAGATATCGGATTTTGGTGATCTTGTTGTCCCTATAAAGATAAGGAAGAGATCTACAATTTCAGGTTTCACAAGAATTGTCAAATTAGGCCAAAATCAAGGCTGAATTGGGTCCGGAGTTCTCAGACACGGATCAGTGCGCAGTCCATGATGGTACTTGACTCAAATGGACTAATTTACTCATCTTAAGCCCAATTAAGGCATATGATACCTTGTTGGAAAGCTTATTCAGAGGCACTTAATTTGGTCTAGGGTTAGGTCAGGATTAATAAGCATCAATAGCAGTTTACAGCCGCACAAGCCAGAGAGAGACGGAAATTAGACGACTTTTACAATCATTGTTTTTGCTTTTACATTATTTGGCTTCATTGGGCTTAATTTCCAAACATTGTTAATTTTCAGATTTTTCACTCATCCTGACCTTGTTGCCTTAAGTAAAGCATAACTAGAGCTACAGATATCGGATTTTGGTGATCTTGTTGTCCCTATAAAGATAACGAAGAGAGCTACAATTTCAGGTGTCATAAGAATTGTCAAATTTGGCCAAAATCAAGGCTAAATTGGGTACCGAGTTCTCTGGCGCGGATCAGTACGAAGTCCATGATGTTCCTTGACTTAAATGGGCAAACCTACTCATCTTAAGCCCAATTAAGGCATATGATACCTTGTTGGAAAGCTTATTTAAAGGCCCTTAATTTGGTCTAGGGTTAGATCAGGATTAATAAGCCTAAATAGCAGTTTACAGCCGCACAAGCCAGAGAGAGACGGAAATTAGATAACTTTTACAATCATTATTTTTGCTTTTACATTATTGGACTTAAGTGCTAAACATTGTTAATTTTCGGATTTTTCACTCATCCTGACCTTGTTGCCTTGTGCAGACAATAACAGGCTACAGATATCGGATATTGGGGATCTTGCTGTCCCTAGAAAGATCAGGAAGAGACCTACAATTTCTGGTGTCACAAGAATTGTCAAATTAGGCCAAACTCAAGACAAAATTGGGTCCTGAATCCTCTGGCGCGGATCAGTGCGCGGTCCATGATGTTCCTTCACTTAAGTGGGCCAAACTTACTCATCTTAAGCCCAATTAAGGCATATGATACCTTGTTGGAAAGCTTATTTAGAGGCCCTTAGTTTGGTCTAAGGTTAGATCAGGATTAATAAGCATAAATAGTAGTTTACAGCCGCACAAGCCAGAGAGGGACGGAAATTAGACAACTTTTACAATCATTGTTTTTGCTTTTACATTATTGAACTTAATTGCTAAACATTGTTAATTTTCAAAATTTTCACTCATCCTAACCTTGTTGCCTTGTGCAGAGCATAACTTGAGCTACAGATATCGGATTTGGGTGATCTTGCTGTCCCTAGAAAGATAAGGAGGAGTCCTACAATTTCAGGTTTCACAAGAATTGTCAAATTAGGCCAAAATCAAGGCTGAATTGGGTCCGGAGTTCTCTGACACGGATCAGTGCGCAGTCCATGATGTTCCTTGACTCAAATGGGCTAATTTACTCATCTTAAGCCCAATTAAGGCATATGATACCTTGTTGGAAAGCTTATTCAGAGGCCCTTAATTTGGTCTAGGGTTAGGTCAGGATTAATAAGCATAAATAGCAGTTTACAGCCGCACAAGACAGAGAGAGACGGAAATTAGACGACTTTTACAATCATTGTTTTTGCTTTTACATTATTTGGCTTAATTTCTAAACATTGTTAATTTTCGGATTTTTCACTCATCCTGACCTTGTTGCCTTGCGTATAGCATAACTAGAGCTACAGATATCGGATTTTGGTGATCTTGTTGTCCCTATAAAGATAACGAAGAGACCTACAATTTCAGGTTTCACAAGAATTGTCAAATTAGGCCAAAATCAAGGCTAAATTGGGTCCCGAGTTCTCTGGCGCGGATCAGTACATAGTCCATGATGTTGCTTGACTTAAATGGGCTAACTTACTCATCTTATGCCCAATTAAGGCATATGATACCTTGTTGGAAAGCTTATTCAAAGGCCCTTAATTTTGTATAGGGTTAGGTCTGGATTAATAAGCCTAAATAGCAGTTTACAGCCGCACAAGCCGGGGGAGACGGAAATTAGATAACTTTTACAATCATTATTTTTGCTTTTACATTATTGGACTTAATTGCCAAATATTGTTAATTTTCGGAATTTTCACTCATCCTGACCTTGTTGCCTTGTGCCGACAATAACTTGAGCTACATATATCGGATTTTGGTGATCTTGCTGTCCCTAGAATGATAAGGAAGAGACCTACAATTTCAGGTGTCACAAGAATTGTCAAATTAGGCCAAAATCAAGACTAAATTGGGTCCTGAGTCCTCTGGCGCAAATCAGTGCACAGTCCATGATGTTCCTTCACTTAAGTGGGCCAAACTTACTCATCTTAAGCACAATTAAGGCAAATGATACCTTGTTGGAAAGCTTATTTAGATGCCCTTAATTTGGTCTACAGTTAGGTCGGGATTAATAAGCATAAATAGCGATTTACAGCCGACAAGCCCAGAGAGGGACGGAAATTAGACAACTTTTACAATCATTGTTTTTTCTTTTACTTTATTGGGCTTAATTGCTAAACATTGTTAATTTTCGGATTTTTCACTCATCAAGCCCTTGTTGCCTTGCGTAGAGCATAACTAGAGCTACGGATATCGGATTTTTGTGATCTTGTTGTCCCTAGAAAGATAACGAAGAGACCTACAATTTCATGTTTAACAAGAATTGTCAAATTAGGCCAAAATCAAGGTCAAATTGGGACACAAGTTCTGCAGTGCGGATTAGTGCACAGTCCATGAAGTTCCTTCACTTAAATAGGCCTAACTTACTAATCTTTAGCCCTGTTAAGGCATATGATACCTTGTTGGAAATCTTATTCAGAGGCCCTTACATTGGTCTAGGGTTAGATCAGGATTAATAAGCATAAATAGCAGTTTACTGCCGTAAAAGCCATAGAGAGACGAAAATTAGACAACTTTTACAATCATTGTTTTTGCTTTTACATTATTGGACTTAATTTCTAAACATTGTTAATTTTCGAATTTTTCACTCATCCTGACCTTGTTGCCTTGTGCAGAGCATAACTAGAGCTACAAATATCGGATTTTGGTGATCTTGCTGTCCGTAGAAAGATAAGGAAGAGACTTACAATTTCATGTTTCACAAGAATTGTCAAATTAGGCCAAAATCAAGGCTGAATTGGGTTCCTTGGTTCTCTGGCGCTGATCAGTACGCAGTCCATGATGTTCTTTCACTTAAATGGGCCTAACTTACTCATCTTAAGCCCAATTAGGGCATATGATACCATGTGGGAAAGCTTATTCAGAGGCCCTTTATTTGGTCTAGGGTTAGCTTAGGATTAATAAGCATAATAGCAGTTTACAGCCGCACAGGCCAGAGAGAGACAGAAATTAGACAACTTTTACAATCATTGTTTTCGCTTTTACATTATTGGGCTTAAGTGGGCATAATTGCTAAACATTGTTAATTTTCGGATTTTTCACTCATCCAGCCCTTGTTGCCTTGCGCAGAGCATACTTAGAGCTACAGATATCGGATTTTGGTGATCTTGTTGTCCCTAGAAAGATAACGAAGAGACCTACAATTTCAGGTTTCACAAGAATTGTCAAATTAGGACAAAATCAAGGCCAAATTGGGACACAAGTTCTCTGGTACGGATTAGAACACAGTCCATGAAGTTCCTTCACTTAAATGGGCCTAACTTACTAATCTTTAGCCCTGTTAAGGCGTATGATACCTTGTTGGAATGCTTATTCAGAGGCCCTTAATTTGGTCTAGGGTTAGGTCGGGATTAATAAGCATAAATAGCAGTTGACTGCCTCACAAGCCAGAGAGAGCCGAAAATTAGATAAATTTTACAATCATTATTTTTGCCTTTACATTAATGGACGTAATTGCTAAGCATTGTTAATTTTAGGATTTTTCACTCATCCTAACCTTGTTGCCTTGTGCAGACAATAACTTGAGCTACATATATCGGATTTTGGTGATCTTGCTGTCCCTAGAAAGATAAGAAAGAGACCTACAATTTCAGGTTTCACAAGAATTGTCAAATTAGGCCAAAATCAAGACTAAATTGGGTCTTGAGTCCTCTGGCGCGGATCAGTGCGCAGTCCATGATGTTCCTTCACTTAAGTGGGCCAAACTTACTCATCTTAATCCCAATTAAGGCATATGATACATTGTTGGAAAGCTTATTGAGAGACCCTTAATTTGGTCTAGGGTTAGGTCAGGATTAATAAGCATAAATAGCAGATTACAGCCGCCAAGCCAGAGTGGGATGGAAATTAGACAACTTTACAATCATTGTTTTTCTTTTACTTTGTTGGGCTTAATTGCTAAACATTGTTAATTTTCAGATTTTTCACTCATCCAGCCCTTGTTGCCTTGCAGAGCATAACTAGAGCTACAGATATCGGATTTTGGTGATCTTGCTTGTCCCTAGAAAGATAAGGAAGAGACCTACAATTTCAGGTTTAACAAGAATTGTCAAATTAGGCCAAAATCAAGGTCAAATTGGACACAAGTTCTCTGGTGTGGATCAGTGCACAGTCCATGAAGTTCCTTCACTTAAATGGGCCTAACTTACTAATCTTTAGCCCTGTTAAGGCATATGATACCTTATTGGAAAACTTATTCAGAGGCCCTTAATTTAGTCTAGGGTTAGGTCAGGATTAATAAGCATAAATAGAAGTTTACTGCCACACAAGCCAGAGAGAGCTCGGAAATTAGATAACTTTTACAATCATTATTTTTGCTTTAAATTATTGGACTTAATTGCTAAACATTGTTAATTTTCGGATTTTTCACTCATCCTAACCTTGTTGCCTTGTGCAGTGCATAATTTAAGCTATAGATATCGGATTTTGGTGATCTTGCTGTCCCTAGAAAGATAAGGAAGAGACCTACAATTTCAAGTTTCACAAGAATTGTCAAATTAGGCAAAAATCAAGACTCAATTGTGTCCCGAGTTCTCTGGCGGGGATTAGTGCGTAGTCCCTGATGTTCCTTCAGTTATATGGGCCTAACTTACTCATCTTAAGCCCAATTAAGGTATCTAATACCTTGTTGCAAAGCTTATTCAGAGGCCCTTAATTTAGTCTAGGGTTAGGTCAGGATTAATAAGCATAAATTGAAGTTTATAGCAACACAAGCCAGAGAGAGATGGAAATTATACAAATTTTACAATCATTGTTTTTGCTTTTACATTATTGGAATTAATTGCTAAACATTGATAATTTTCGGATTTTTTACTCATCCTGACCTTGTTGCCTTGTGCAGAGCATAACTAAAGCTACAGATATCGGATTTTGGTCATCTTGTTGTCACTGGAAAGATAAGGAAGAGACCTACAATTTCATGTTTCACAAGAATTGTCAAATTAGGCCAAAATCAAGGCTAAATTGGGTCTTGAGTTCTCTTGCGAGGATCAGTATGCAGTCCATGATGTTCCTTCACTTAAATAGGCCTAACTTACTCATCTTATGTCCAATTAATGCATATGATAACTTGTTGGAAAGATTATTCAGAAGCCCTTAATTTGGTCTAGGGTTAGGTCGGGATTAATAAGCCTAAATAGCTGTTTACAGCCGCACAAGACAGAGAGAGACGGAAATTAGACAACTTTTATAATCATTGATTTTGCTTTTATATTAAAGGGATTAATTGGGCTTAATTGCTAAACATTGTTAATTTTGGATTTTTCACTCATCCTAACCTTGTTGCCTTACGCAGAGCATAACTAGAACTACAGATATCGAATTTTGGTGATCTTGTTGTTCCAAGAAAGATAAGGAAGAGACCTACAATTTCAGGTTTCACAAGAAATGTAAAATTAGGCCAAAATCAAGGCAAAATTGGGTCCCGAGTTCTCTGGCATGGATCAGTGCGCAGTCCATGATGATCCTTCACTTAAATGAGCCTAACTTACTCATCTTAAGCCCAATTAAGGCATATGATACCTTGTTGGAAAGCTTATTCAGAGGCCTTTAATTTGGTCTAGGGTTAGGTCATAATTAATAAGCATAAATAGCAGTTTACAGCCGCACAAGTCAGAGTGAGACGAAAATGAGACAACTTTTACAATCATTGTTTTTGCTTTTACATTATTGGACTTAATTGCTAAACATTGTTAATTTTTGAATTTTTCACTCATCCTGTCCTTGTTGCCTTGTGCAGAGCATAATTAGAGCTACAGATATCGGATTTTGGTAATCTTGCATTCCCTAGAAATATAAGGAAGAGACCTACAATTTCAGGTTTCACAAGAATTGTCATATTAGGCAAAAATCAAGGCTAAATTGGGTCATGATTTCTCGGGCGCGGATCAGTACGCATTCCATGATGTTCCTTCATTTAAATGGGCCTAACTTACTCATCTTAAGCCAAATTAAGGCATATTTGGAAACCTTATTCAGAGGCCCTTAATTTGGTCTAGGGTTAGGTCAATATTAATAAGCATAAATAGCAATTTACAGCCGCACAAGCCAAAGAGAGACGGAAATTAGACAACTATTACAATCATTGTTTTTGCTTTTACATTATTGAGCATAATTGATAAACATTGTTAATTTTCGGATTTTTCACTCATCCTAACCTTGTTGCATTGCACAGAGCATAACTAGAGCTACATATATCGGATTTTGGTGATCTTGATGTCCCTAGAAAGATAAGGAATAGACCTACAATTTCAGGTTGCCCAAGAATTGTCAAATTAGGCCAAAATCAAGGCTAAATTGGGTCATTATTTCTCGGACGCGGATCAGTATGCAGTCCATGATGTTCCTTCACTTAAATGGGCCTAACTTACTCATCTTAAGCCCAATTAAGGCATATTTGGAAAGCTTATTCAGAGGTCCTTAATTTGGTCTAGGGTTAGGTCAATATTAATAAGGATAAATAGCAATTTACAGTCGCACAAGCCAAAGAGAGACGGAAATTAGACAACTTTTACAATCATTGTTTTGCTTTTACATTATTGAGCACAATTGCTAAACATTGTTAATTTTCGGATTTTTCAGTCATCCTAACCTTGTTGCATTGCACAGAGCATAACTAGAGCTACAAATATCGGATTTTGGTGATCTTGATGTCCCTAGAAAGATAAGGAATAGACCTACAATTTCAGGTTTCACAAGAATTGTCAAATTAGGCCAAAATCAAGGCTAAATTGGGTCCCGAGTTGTCTGGCGTGGATTAGTGCGTAGTCCATGATGTTCCTTCACTTATATGCGCCTAACTTACTCAACTTAAGCCCAATTAAGGCATCTGATACCTTGTTGCAAAGCTTATTCAGAGGCACTTAATTTGGTCTAGGGTTAGGTCAAGATTAATAAGCATAAATAGCAGTTTACAGCCGTACAAGTCAAAGAGAGACGAAAATTAGACAATTTTTTCAATCATTGTTTTTGCTTTTACATTATTGGGCATAATAACTAAACATTGTTAATTTTTGTATTTTTCACTCATCCTAACCTTGTTGTATTACGCAGAGCATAATTGGAGCTACAGATATCGGATTTTGGTGATCTTGCTGTCCCTAGAAAGATAAGGAAGAGACCTACAATTTCAGTTTTCACAAGAATTGTCAAATTAGGCCAATATCATGGCTAAATTGGGTCCCGAGTTCTCTGGCGCGGATCATTGCGCTGTCCATGATGTTCCTTCACTTAAATGGGCCTAACTTACTCTTCTTAAGCCCAATGAATGTGAATTAATGCATTCCCCAAGTATGACTTGGATATTTGAAGTACAAAATTTTGAAGATGACAAAGGACAACATGTCAACTATATCAAGTTTTGAAGACTTTGATCTACAAAGGGTAGTTCTTAAAGGTTTATGTTTTTTAGTACCTTTGTAAGATCATATAAGATGTTTGAATGAGACGCAAATAAAATGAAATTAAAATCAACATAGGTTAACATAATCAAGTTGAATTCATGCATTCATCATGTTGAAATGTTTTAAATCTTTACTTAATGCATGAATATATAATACTTGATCATTAGACGAGTTTCATGTTGAAAATCTTTGTTTAGGTGAATAGATTTACAAATAAGAGGATTGAAACCTTAGTGTAAATATGTTGTGAATAGATTCAAAGCATTTTACTCTCTGTGAATAGATTCATGAATGGATTCAAGATGTTTCAATCTCTGAATAGATTCATGTGTTTCAGTCTCTGTGAATAGATTCATGAATGGATTCACGATGTATCAGTCTCTGAATAGATTCCTGAATAGAGTCATGTGTCATAGCTCTCTGTGAATCGATTCAAGGGCTCTGTGAATCGATTCACAACTGTCAGATCTGATTTTTAAACATAACAAAAACCCCTAATAAATAGATCTATTCGTCTCTTTCGTTCAAGATCGTTAGCCATCATCTAACAAAAAAAAAAAGAAACACGAAATCTCACAAGATCCTTACATCTGATTCTCTCAATCTTTCATTGTGATCATTAGAGCTTCAAGTTGTAATTTCTCACTTTCAAGAGTGATTCAAACCTCTTCTACTCTCTTGTTTTTGACGCTATTGGTTTGGAAGAAGTGGGGCATCTTCTTCTGGGTTGGATTTAGGGTGTGTAATCCCTGGTTGTGTGTAGGTTGCAGAGTGGGGTATCTACGGTGTAAAATTTCTTGAACGTTGTATTCAAGATCCTAATTACTCAAGGAACTCTCATCTTGGTGGGTGTGAGACTGGATGTAGATCACAAGAAATTGTGATTGAACCAAAAAAAATATCGGTTTACAATTCTCCTTAACCCTTCTCATTTTAATTTCAATCTTGCATTACATATTAGGATTTAATTGATAAAGAATTGAATTGCATTTGAAACAATCTTGTTGAATCATCATTTCAATTACGTTCACGTCATCTAAAGATTCACTACGTGCTCTTGTTAAATACGTTATACCTTCATACAACAAAAGTTTTTGAAAAGTTTACGAAAATCTTTTGAATCCTATTCACCCCCCTCTAGGATTCCAACACTTGTTAGAGGCCACTTGGGCTAACAAGTGGTACCAGAGCTTGAACTCTTTAGGACAAGCTTAATTGACTTTAAAGAGGATCCATGACCTCTAATGGTTTTTATCAAACGGATGGGTCATACAATAAGGCCCCGGTTTTTAATAGTGAAGGTTATTCGTATTGGAAAGAACGTATGAGAATCTTTATATGTTCCCATGATCTAGATGTATGGAACACCATAGAAAATGGTCCTTATGTTCCCACACATCTAGTTGAGGGAAAGGAAACATCAAAACCTAAAGATAGTTGGACTGATGATGAGAAAAAGAGAGTACAACTAGATTGGAGAGGTAAAAATATCATATCTGCTGCTATAGGACAAGATGAATTCTTTAGAGTGTGTAATTGCAGATCTGCACAAGAAATGTGGGATAACCTGCAAGTTACCCATGAGGGTACTCGTGAAGTGAAGCGAGCTCGGGTTAACACCTTGACCCATGAATATGAGCTTTTTCGTATGATTCCAGGAGAATCAATACAAGATATACAAAAACGCTTCACGCACATAGTTAATCATCTAGCAACATTAGGAAAAACTTTTCCAAATGAAGACTTAGTTAACAAAGTTTTGAGATGTTTAAGAAGGAATTGGCAGCCAAAGGTTACGGCTATCCCAGAATCAAGGAATTTGGCTACAATGTCCTTGGCCACATTATTTGGAAAGCTCCAAGAGCACGAATTGGAACTGAATCGTCTCACTGAGCATGAGGAAGGAGACAAAAAGAAGAAGAGCTTAGTCCTAATCTCCACATCTTCAAAAGCAAGGAAAGAAGAAAGTGATAAAAGTGACGAATCGGAAGACTCGGATTCAAGTGATGATGACCTTAGCCTCTTTGTGAAAAAGTTTAGTAAATTCTTCAAGAAAAGAGGTGGAGGTAGAAGGCCATTCAACCGGAATAAGAAGAACTTCAAAAGGGAGAGTGACACTTCAACAATAAATTGCTATGAATGTGGAAAGAAAGGGCACATGAAAATGGAATGTCCTCAATTGCAAAAGAAAGGGGACAAATATGAGAAGAGGACTAAAAAGGACAAGAAGGGAAAAAAGGCATACATAGCTTGGGACCATAACGACCTCAACTCATCCGATAGCTTCGATGATGATGAAGTTGCCAACCTATGTCTAATGGCAAGCCACCATGAGGAAGATGAGGTAACTGATGATGAATTTGATTCTTTTTCTTCCGATGATGATTTACAAAATGCCTATGATGAACTTCATGAAGAATCTATAAGACTCATTAACCAAAACTCTTCTTTTAAGAAAATCATTTATGACTTAAAAGAACAACTCTCTTTGTGAAAAAAGGATTTTGAAAAAGTCACAAATGAATATGAGTTCTTAAAGATTGCTCGTGAGAAATCTTCATTAAATGTATGTTGCAAAAATAATGCATGTAAACCCTTTAGTTGTGGAGATTGTGCTAGATTGAGAAAACAAATTGATGATATGAAAAACATTCTAGCCAAATTCACAATGGGTAGATAAAACTTGAATATGTTGGTTGGAAGTCAAAAGCGTACGCTTAGCAAAGTCGGATTGGGGTATGATCCCTTTGCACAAAGAAAGATTTTAAAATATTGCTTTGCTAATCCAAGCAAGACAAGTACCCCCTTTACTACATGCTATTATTGTTGCAAAAAGGGACATACGGCAACTACTTGTAACATTAGAAATAATAAGTTTCAAAGTGATAGAAAAAATTGGGTTCCAAAAGGATTGGTGCCCAAACCTAACATTCAAGGACCCAAACAAATTTGGGTACCTAAATCTTATCCTTGATTGTGTTGTAGGTTTACTTGAAGCCCACTAGAAAAGATTGGTATCTTGATAGTGGATGCTCCAAGCATATGACCGGTGACAAGACAAAGTTCAGAAGTCTAACCCCTAGAAATGGAGGTTATGTCACCTATGGAGATAACAACAAAGGAAATATTCTCGGAGTTGGTAATGTTGGTAACTCTTCCTCTACTATCATTGAAAATGTGTTGTATGTAGAAGGCTTGAAACATAATTTGCTTAGCATTAGTCAATTATGTGACAAAGGTTATAGAATTCTTTTCAACTCAAATTGTTGCATAATTGAAAAAGAAAGTGATAAGCAAATCAAGTTCATTGGTCATAGAGTAGGAAATATCTACATGATTAACCTAGAAAATATACCCTCAAATGATGATCAATGCTTATTGACAAAAGATGAGGATGCATGGTTATGGCATAGGAGAATAGCTCATATACATATGGAGCACTTAAACAAGCTTATCTCTAAGGACCTAGTAATTGGCCTACCAAAAATAAAATTTCTAAAAGACAAATTATGTGATGCTTGTCAAAAGGGAAAACAAGTCAATGCCTCTTTTAAAGCAAAAAATGTAGTTTCAACAAATAGGCCTTTGCAACTATTGCACATGGACTTGTTTAGCCCTTCTAGAACTATGAGTCTTGGTGGCAATTACTATGCCCTAGTAATAGTAGATGACTTCTCTAGATATACATGGACCATGTTCATTCCTCATAAGAACAAAGCATTTCATGTTTTCAACAAGCTTGCTAAACGTATTCAAAATGAAAAAGACTTAAAAATTACATCCATTAGAAGTGATCACGGAGGTGAGTTTGAGAACCATCTCTTTGAGAGATTTTCCGAAGAAAATGGAATTAACCATAATTTGTCAGCTCCTAGAACTCCACAACAAAATGGAGTAGTTGAGAGAAAGAATGGATCTTTAGATGAGTTAGCAAGAACTATGATTAATGAAACAAACCTACCTAAGTACTTTTGGGCGGATGCGGTTAATACCGCTTGTTATGTTTAAAATAGGGTCTTGATAAGACCAATTTTGAAAAAGACCCCTTATGAATTGTACAAGGGTAGAAAACCAAATATTTCACATCTTAGAGTTTTTGGATGCAAATGCTTTATTTTAAATAATGGCAAAGAAAATTTAGGCAAGTTTGATGCAAAGGCGGATGAAGGTATATTTATGGGTTATTCATCTTTTAGTAAAGCTTTTCGTGTTTACAATAAGAGAACTATGACTATTGAAGAATCAATACATATTGCATTTAATGAATCTAACCCCAAATTAGTGGGAAAGGATATTTTCTTTGATAATGTTGTAGATATGTCACAAAAGTCCAATGAGGAAGTCAACAAAGAAAAGATGGATGAAAGAAATGAAGATGAAACTCCTCCAAAGAAAGAAGAATTTGAGCATGTAGACCTACCCCATGAGTGGAGAACATTGAAGGATCATCCTATTGACCATGTTATCGGAGACATATCAAAAGGGTTGATGCAGGGCGAATTTGAGATGTCCTTAATGGGAGAACTAAATTAATTCGTTGGACTTCAAATAAAGTAAACAAGGAATGGCATCTTCATAAATCAAGCTAAATATTGCAAGGAGCTTATCAAGAAGTCTGGAATGGAGAATGCCAAAGAAATTAGCACACCAATGGGTAGGCTGTTATTTGGACAAAGATGAAGGTGGTAAGTGATAGTGTGATTTCACATCATAATTCTTGTACATTTCTGCATGCATTTTTCATATAGTTTAGGCATATTTGATTTGATTTTATTAGTTTTTACCTTGGAACGGGTAAGGTGGTTTCTTGGTGTTGTTTTGCAGGAATTTCAGGAAAAATGCTCAAGATTAGCCATGATGGAGCTTGGATGAAGACAGAGCCTGAAAAGTGAAGAAAATGATCCAAGCAGAGCCCATCAAGGCCTGGCCGTGATGCCCATCACGGTCGTGATTGAGCAATAATTGAGAATAAAGAAGGCAAAAGTCAGAATCTGTCACGGCCTAGCCGTAATACCCATCATGGCCATGACATGTTAATGGAGACAGACCCCCTCTTGGAAGAATCTGTCATGGCCAATCTGTGAGGCCCATCACGGCCGTGACAGATCATTTGGTGAAGGCAGAAGCTATCACGGCCTGCCCGTGATGAGCATCACGGCCGTGATACTCCAATATTTGAAAGCGCGCCAAGGCAGAAAGCGTCACGGCCTGGCCGTGATGGCCATCACGGCCGTGACAGATTCCTGATCTATAAAGAGACACGGGCAGAACATAGAAAAATAGTTTTTGAAACCCTAAACACTCTCTCTGAACCAGGGGCAGCTGCACAAGGATTCCATGGAGTTCCTCCTCCTTTTCATCTATATTTATTTGGTCTTGGCTATGATCATGAGTAGCTAAACCCCCATTGTTGGGGTTAGGTGTAGCTATTTCTGAAATCTCCATGTATCTGACTTGATCTTGTAGTACAGTTTTTTTACTTCTTTATGAGTGATTGATTTCTACGCTTAATGGTTGTTGTGGCTAGCACCCCCATGACTTGATTAATGTTTTGATATGCAATTGGAAAGTTCGTATTAGAACCGGAACTAAAATTAATCACCTAGTAACCCTTGTGTCTAGGAATAGAGTTTGGTTTACTAGTAATCGCGTAATCCCTAATCTTAATGAAAATTCATTAATCTAGGCCACCTAAGGAATTAGGGTCTATTAGTGGATTTAGGCTCTTGTCATCTGAGGAATCGGGGCTTGAGTAATCTAGTGGATTGATTGTCATATTTAAAGTAGAAACTGTTTATTAGTCATTTCATTGCATGGGGATGAAGTTTAGTGAACCTAATCCCAGCATCATTCATCTATTTGAAGAATCCTTTTAACTGCCTCCCAAGTGTCCGACAAAAACCCAAAAAGAACTTTTCTTTTTATTTTGTTTATTTTAGGTTTAAATCTTATTTGGGCTTGGTATTTACTATCGAGCTCCCTTCAATCCAAATATCTGCTTAGATAGTAATTGATTCGGTACGTGCTAGTACTTGTCACAGTCCTCGTGGGAACGATAAAATGGTCTCACCACCGTATTACTTGTACGACTAGGTATACTTGCCTAGATTCGTCTCAACAAGTTTTGGCGCCATTGCCGGGGACTGTGTTTCAATATTAGCATACCCATTTCGGTTACTAATTTAAGCACAAAAAAAAAAATTTAAATTTCTGTTATAAGCTGTTTGCTGTCATATTTCTATGTTTTGTTTTGCTGTCATTTTTTCTGGTGTGTTTGCTGTTTGTGTGCTGACATTTACTGCTAACACTCTTGTTTGCTAGACTGTTTGTGCATGCGAGGTACTACCCCAGCTGACCAACTCCTTTACGATCCTGAAATAGAAAGAACAACTACGGGGAATCGGAGGCAAGCAAGAGAGCAGAAACTGTTAGAACAACAAGAAGAAGAACAAGAGACTTCCACCTCTCAAGTTCATCAAGAAGAACTCAGAATGGCAGGCAATGGTGAAGGTGCTCCACCACGGAGGACACTTGGTGACTATGCCAATACAAATGTCAATCGGCATGTCACTAGCATAGTGAGGCCTCCAGTAAATTGCGCAAACTTTGAAATCAAGCCAGCTCTCATCAATATGGTTTCACAAAATCAATTTGTCGGGTTGGAGAAAGAAGATCCTAATAATCAAGTCTCCAACTTCCTGGAGTTGTGTGATATGAGTAAGCAGAATGGTGTTTCCGATGATGCACTTCGCCTAAGGTTGTTTCCTTTCTCGCTAAGAGATAGATCCAAGTCTTGGCTTCGATCTCAACCAAGTGGGAGCTTCACTACATGGGATGACTTAGAGGCAAAATTTCTTGCAAGGTTCTTTCCCACCTCAAGATTTGTGAAGACAAGGGGTGATATCATAAGCTTTGCTCAACAAGAGGGTGAGACTCTTCATGACACATGGGAAAGGTTCAAAGACTTACTCCGAAGATGTCCAAATCATGGGTTTGATGATCTTACCCAAATGCAAACATTTTGCAATGGATTGAGGCCGTCAACCAGGTATATGTTGGATGCCTCAGCTGGAGGCTCCATGAACACAAAGACAACGGAGGAAGCACTGATTTTGATAGAGGCTATGGCATCTAATGACTATTTGATGCATCATGATCGGGGTCCCACATCAAGAAGGGGAGTGTTGGAGTTAGATTCACAAACTGCACTGTTGGCTCAGAATAAGCTCATGACACAACAACTGGAGTCCATTACCAAGCAACTAGCGCAACTCCCACAACAACTCCAAACTGTTCAAGGGACAACCATGCCACCTCAACAGATAATGAGATGTGATTTATGTGGAGGAGATCATGATAATGGAATTTGTGAGGCTCCACCTAGTTCCCATGAGGAAGCTAATTATATGGGGAACTATGGGCGGCAAGGTAACAACCAATTTTCCAACAATTATACCCAAGGGTGGAGGAATCAAACAAGTTTTGGTTGGAAAGAAGATGCCGGACAAGCAATCAAGCCTCATCCCACACAACAGCCTCTTCCTACACAACCGCCTCAAGACCGGATTTCTATATTGGAGAACACCCTCAATCAATTCATGCAAGTGTCCATGACAAACCAGAAAACACACGGATGCTTCTATAAAAAACTTGGAGGTTCAAGTTGGACAAATTGCAAAGCACCTAGCGGAGAAATCTAGCAACAGTTTTTCAGGTAATACTCAAACCAATCCTAAAGAGCATTGCCATGCTGTTGTGTTGAGGAGTGGTAAAAGTCTTGAGAACGAGAGCGGTGAGCCTTTGTTGAAAAATGAGAGAGTTGCTGAAAAAACAGAGGTGATTGCTGAAAAAACTGATTTGAATAAAGAAAAAGGCAAGGAGGTTGTAATAGAGGAAGAAGACAAGAGGGAGAAGCTAGTGGATGAGAATTCAATTTTGAGGAGGAGTAAGAGTCAGATTTTGAAAGATGGAGACAAGCCTCAAGAGATCCCCTCTTATGTGAAGTTGTCGTATCCTCATTTGAGCAAGAAAAGGGAGAAGGAAGAACAGTTTACCAAATTTCTTGACATTTTCAAGAGATTACAGATTAACATACCCTTTGCTGAAGCACTAGAGCAGATGCCAACCTATGCAAAGTTCATGAACTAGTTGCTCACGAAGAAAAGAAAATTCAAAGAAGGTGAGACTGTTGCCTTGACAGAGGAGTGTAGTACGATACTTCAGAGGAAGCTACCTCCAAAGCTTAAAGATCCTGGTAGTTTTACAATTCCTTGCACTATTGGGAGTGTTGCTATTGGGAAGGCCTTATGTGACTTGGGAGCGAGTATCAATTTGATGCCGCTTTCAATTTTGAACAAGCTTGGAGGTGGTGAGGTGAAACCAACAAGGATGGTATTACAACTAGCTGATAGATCAATCAAGCGTCCTTATGGTATTCTAGAAGACGTCTTGGTTAAAGTGGACAAGTTTATCTTCCCAGCGGATTTTGTGATATTAGACATGGAGGAGGATGCAAAAGTTCGGCTTATATTAGGGAGACCTTTTCTAGCGACTGGTCGCGCTTTGATAGATGTACAAAAAGGCCAACTGTGATTCAGAGTGCAAGATGAAGAAGTCACTTTCAATGTATTTGAAGCTATGCATCGCCCGAGGGATGAAGAGGATTGTTTCCGCATGGACATTGTGGATATAGTGGCTAAAGAAGTCGTTGCACATCAGCACCACTCCTCTACTCCTGAGAAGAAGGAAGAGCTCAACATGAAAGCAACTACAAGCTCGCAAGACAAATGATACATCAAATGGTGATGAAGTTGGATTTGCTCGTCATGTGGAAACAGAACTTCCGCCGGGAGGGAGTAAGGATAGGGCCACGAGGCTCAGAGTGAAAAGGCCAAAGCGGAAGCCCAATTATTGGCGTTATAAGCAAAACCAGCTCTTTGAAGGAGCTCCATGGAAGAGAAGTGTTCTTGCACTTCTACGCCCAGCCGACCCCGGTTAATTGAAAGAAGCACGTCAAGCTAGTGACGTTAAAGAAACGCTTATTGGGAGGCAACCCAAGTTCTCTTTCCCTTTTCTTTTCGTTTTTGATTTTTCCCTCTTGAATAATTTGAGAAGATCAAAAGGAATAAGATCATAAATTAATAGTTTGGTTAAGTGTTTTCAGGATAAGGAGGAAGGATAAGCAAAAAGGACAGAGACAACAAAGCCAACAACCATCACTCCCAGGCCGTGACAGAGGCACGGCCGTGATGAACCAGAATTGAAGATTGGAAAGGATCACGGCCTAGCCGTGATCCCCATCACGGGCGTGATGGGAGGATCCTGAAGACCAGAGAGCATCACGACCTAGCCGTGATGGAGGTCACGGCCGTGACAGGCTACCCCTATGGACCAGAATGCATCACGGCCTGCCGTGATAAGCATCACTACGTGACCCAATTTTCATGCAATTCCTTCGACTAGGCATGTGAACCAGCACCGTTGTCGCCTCGGAAGTCGTTCCAATTTTTCTTTCCTCTCTCCAACTTGATTATTTACATTGGGGACAATGTAAGTTCTTAAGATTGGGGTAGGGGTATTTTGCATTCGCATTTTGCATGTTGCATTCATATAGTTTTGCATGATAGCTCTGCATGATCACATGATTCGATTGCCCCCTCGCTTAGATTTTGCATCCAACTGTGAGAACTGAGTGCCAAATAAATTGTGATGGTGAATTGTTGAACCCAATTTTTTATTCTTGTGATAAGGCTGCAAATGAAAATGCTTGAGATGATCTGTGATAGTTGATAATTAGCATGTGGTTCCGTAGACTTGTGTTTCTCAGTGATTTTTGAACTACGAAAATGTGAGATTTTGAGCCAAAAGGGGTACTCACTAAATGTATCCCATTCTTTGTGTTAGAGTGTTATTCCTCTTGGATTGTATTCTCTAGAACTTGACTTGAAACCGTTTGGAAGCTTAAAAATTTTTGAAAACATTTTTGAAAATGATTGAGGCACTAGGTATTTTTCTAGCCTTGAGCTTTGAATGACTAAATGCTACCCCTTAGTTGCCCAATTTTGAGCCTGAAAGAATAAAATACTTTTCTTGGTACCTTGAAAAATGTGGATGAATGATGCTTGATAAGGGACCTTCTAAAGTATTACAAAAAGGGTAAAAAGGTAGTTGAAAAAAGTTTGGGATGAAAGAATCAGAAAAATATTTCTCTTGAGTTGGAAAATCTCCCCTTCTCCAAATAAAAGAAAAATAAAAGAAAAAGAAAAATCTATGGAAAAGGGGATGACAAAAGAAAGTGAGAAATGAAATAAAAAGAAATAAAGAAAGGTGGAAAAAGAAATTGAAACCCAAAAAGGTATTTTAGAAGGTGTCATGACTTGCAATGCTTAATGTTTTGTGTAGCCTTTTGAAATGTCCCTTTCTTGATTTCCCCACCTAACGATTAATCCCATGGCCCCGTTGCAACCAAAGTAAAAGACCTCTTGATTCTTAATTGTTTTCATTAATAAAGTAGAGATTTGGTTGATAGTCATGTCTATGGTAGAATTCATTCCTTGAGGAAAATGGAGCGAATTGTCTTATATCCCTAACACTTGAGTGAGGTGAGAGAGAGAGCCAAGCAAAGGAACAAGCTTGGGGTGATCTTCAGGTGAGAAATAGTGCCCTAATCGGTTAGAATATGAGTCTAAGAAACCTAAGCCTCTAATTGGACTTGAAACTGATTGTATCTTGCTGAATTATTTGAAATGCCTGTCACTTGGATTAGTTACTACTTGGGTTCTTGGTTCACTATCTATGTTCTGATTAATTTGATCTTCTGGCCTTAGTGATTGCTTGAGGACAAGCAATTGAATAAGCTTGGGGTGATTTGATAGTGTGATTTCACATCATAATTCTTGTACATTTCTGCATGCATTTTTCATATAGTTTAGGCATATTTGATTTGATTTTATTAGTTTTTACCTTGGAATGGGTAAGGTGGTTTCTTGGTATTGTTTTGCAGGAATTTAAGGAAAAATTCTCAAGATTAGCCATGATGGAGCTTGGATGAAGACAGATCCTGAAAAGTGAAGAAAATGACCCAAGCAGAGCCCATCACGGCCTGGACGTGATGCCCATCACGGCCTGACCGTGATGCCCATCACGGCCGTGATTGAGCAATAATTGAGAAGAAAGAAGGCAAAAGTCAAAATCTGTCACGGCCTAGCCGTAATACCCATCACGGCCGTGACATGTTAATGGAGCCAGACCCCCTCTTGGCAGAATCTGTCACGGCCAAGCCGTGAGGCCCATCACGGCCGTGACAGATCATTTGGTGAAGGCAGAAGCTATCACGGCCTGCCCGTGATGAGCATCACGACCGTGATACTCCAATATTTGAAAGTGCGCCAAGGCAGAAAGTGTCACGGCCTGGCCGTGATGGCCATCACGGCCGTGACAGATTCCTGATCTATAAAGAGACACGGGCAGAACAGAGAAAAACAGTTTTTGAAACCCAAAACACTCTCTCTGAACCAGGGGCAGCTGCACAAGGATTCCATGGAGTTCCTCCTCCTTTTCATCTATATTTATTTAGTTTTGGCTATGATCATGAGTAGCTAAACCCCTATTGTTGGGGTTAGGTGTAGCTATTTCTAAAATCTCCATGTATCTGACTTGATCTTGTAGTACAGTTTTTTTACTTCTTTATGAGTGATTGATTTCTATGCTTAATGGTTGTTGTGGCTAGCACCCCCAGGACTTGATTAATGTTTTGATATGCAATTGGAAAATTCGTATTAGAACCGGAACTAAAATTAATCACCTAGTAACCCTTGCGTCTAGGAATAGAGTTTGGTTTACTAGTAATCGCGTAATCCCTAATCTTAATGCAAATTCATTAATCTAGGCCACCTAAGGAATTAGGGTCTATTAGTGGATTTAGGCTCTTGTCATCTGAGGAATCGGGGCTTGATTAATCTAGTGGATTGATTGTCATATTTGAAGTAGAAACTGTTTATTAGTCATTCCATTGCATAGGGATGAAGTTTAGTGAACCTAATCCCAGCATCATTCATATATTTGGAGAATCCTTTTAACTGCCTCCCAAGTGTTCGACAAAAAACCCAAAAAGAACTTTTCTCTTTATTTTGTTTATTTTAGGTTTAAATCTTATTTGGGCTTGGTATTTACTATCGAGCTCCCTTCAATCCAAATATCCGCTTAGATAGTAATTGATTCGGTACGTGCTAGTACTTGTCACAGTCCTCGTGGGAACGATAAAACGGTCTCACCACCGTATTACTTGTACGACTAAGTATACTTTCCTAGATTCGTCTCAACAGTAAGCCTATTGACCCTTCAAAATATAGAGGTATTATAGGTTCTTTACTATACTTGACAGCTAGTAGGCCGGATATTATGTTTGGCGTGTGTATGTGTGCTAGATTTCAAAGTAATCCCAAGGAATCACATTTCATTGCTGTTAAACGCATATTAAGATATCTAATAGGAACACCTAATACATGTCTATGGTATCCTTAGGGTGGAATTTCTGGTTTAGTTGGATACTCAAATTCCGACTTTGCAGGATGCAAGTTGGATAGAAAGGGTACTAGCGGTACTTGTCATATCTTTGGGAATTCTTTAATTTCTTGGAATAGTAAAAAGCAAGTTAGTGTAGCTTTGTCCACAGCTGAAGCTGAGTACATAGCTGTAGGAAGTTGTTGTGCACAAATTTTATGGATGAAACAACAACTCCTTGACTATGGCTTAAAACTTAACAAAATTCCTATAAGATGTGACAATACTAGTGTCATAAGCTTAACCAAAAATCCCATCCAACATTCAAGAACAAAGCATATAGATATTCGACATCATTTTCTAAGAGACCATATTGAGAAAGGAGATTGTGTTTTTGAGTTTGTTGAAACAACAAATCAATTAGCGGACATTTTTACAAAACCTTTGCCTAAAGAAAGCTTTTTTCGCATAAGAAGTGAATTAGGCATACTTGATATATCATGTATAGATTGAATATGTGTGTAAGTGCTTAAATAGGTATGCATATGCAAAAAGTATCAAAATTACTCAAGGCTTGACCTATTTTCTTTCAAAAATTGAACTTTGACAACTCAATATGTGATTTTGATGATTTGATTGTATTTGATTCTTAGCTTGTTGTGAACATGTGTAAAATGTGTATTCAAACTTGCTCCATGCATTAGAATAGGCAATTCAAGCATTAATCAAAAATTCATATGTGAAAGTGAGCTAATAAGGCATAAATGACCGCAAACAAGTTTTGTTTTTCTGGTTTTCTGCATTTTTTGCCTCTGTGAATCGATTCACACACTCTATGATGTGATTCACAGTGTATGTTTTCACACATAACACAATTTTATCCTCTGTGAATCGATTCACCCCTATTTGAATCGATTCACACGCACATCTGGGACATTATTTCACGGTTTTTTCACTTAATTGTGCTACATCTGCCCCATTGTTGTTTCTTCTTCTTCATGATGTTCCTCTTTGCGCATTAAAATAAATATGCTTCTGCTGCTGCATCTAAATTTTCTATCATGAATTTTCTAGTTTCCATATTCTAGTTTATGTTTCATGGTTATATGTTGCGTACTAGCTTAACTCCCCTATATGTTCTATTATTGTGTATGAACTTCCTTGTTATTGTGTTTATTGTGATTCTATGATATCTTTGGATATTTTTATGCAATGAACGCATTCCTATCATATTTGATGTTTTTGATAATGCCAAAAGGGGGAGAAAGGTTCCCATTTGTATTTTCAGGTTATCCTCCCACCTTTTATCAAAACAAGGATGCTTCTATTCAGGGGGAGCTTGCAAAAAGACAATACAAAGTCTTCATGAGTTTGTCATCATCAAAAAGCGGGAGAATGTGAATGAACGCATTCCCCAAGTATGACTTGGATATTTGAAGTACAAAGTTTTGAAGATGACAAAGGACAACATGTCAACTATATCAAGTTTTGAAGACTTAGATTTACAAAGGGTAGTTTTTAAAGGTTTATGTTTTTTTAGTACCTTTGTAAGATCATATAAGATGTTTGAATGAGACGCAAATAAAATGAAATTAAAATCAACATAGGTTAACATAATCAAGTTGAATTCATGCATTCATCATGTTGAAATGTTTTAAATCTTTACTTAATGCATGAATATATAATACTTGATCATTAGATGAGTTTCATGTTGAAAATCTAAGTTTAAATGAATAGATTTACAAATAAGATGATTGAAACCTTTGTGTAAATATGTTGTGAATAGATTCATTGATTGGTGTGCGTAGATTCAAAGCATTTTACTCTCTGTGAATAGATTCATGAATGGATTCAAGATGTTTCAATCTCTGAATAGATTCATGAATAGATTCATGTGTTTCAGTCTCTATGAATAGATTCATGAATGGATTCACGATGTATCAGTCTCTGTGAATAGATTCATGAATAGATTCATGTGTCACAGCTCTCTGTGAATCGATTCAAGGGGTCTGTGAATCGATTCACAGCTGTCAGATCTGGTTTTTAAACGTAACAAACACCCCTAATAAATAGATATATTCATCTCTTTCGTTCAAGATCGTTAGCCATCATCTAACAAACAAAAAGAAACACGAAATCTCACAACATCCTTACGTCTGATTCTCTCAATCTTTCATTGTGATCATTAGAGCTTCTAGTTGTAATTTCTCACCTTCAAGAGTGATTCAAACCTCTTCTACTCTCTTGTTTTTGACGTTCTTGGTTGGGAAGAAGTGGGGCATCTTCTTATGGGTTGGATTCAGGGTGTGGAATCCCTGGTTGTGTGTAGGTTGCAGAGTGGGGTATCTCTGGTGTAAAATTTCTTGAACGTTGTACTCAAGATCCTGTACCCAAGGAACTCTCAAACCGGTGGGTGTGAGACTGGATGTAGATCACAAGAAATTGTGATTCAACCAGTAAAAATATCGATTTGCAATTCTCCTTAACCCTTCTCTCTTTAATTTCAATCTTGCATTACATATTAGGATTTTATTGATAAAGAATTGAATTGCATTGGAAACAATCTTGTTGAATCATCATTTCAATTACGTTCACGTCATCTAAAGATTCACTACGCGCTCTTGTTAAATACGTTATACCTTCATACAACAAAAGTTTTTGAAAAGTTTGCGAAAATCCTTTGAATCATATTCACCCCCCTACTAGGATTCCAACGCTTGTTAGAGGCCACTTGGGCTAACAATTAAGGCATATGATACCTTGTTGGAAAGCTTATTTGGAGGCCCTTAATTTGGTTTAGGGTTAGGTCAGGATTAATAAGCATAAATAGCAGTTAACAACCTCACAAGCCAGAGAGAGACGAAAATTAGACAACTTTTACAATCATTGTTTTTGCTTTTACATTATTGGACTTAATTGCTAAACATTGTTAATTTTTGGATTTTTCACTCATCCTGACCTTGTTGCCTTGCGCAGAGCATTACTACAGCTTCAGATATCGGATTTTGGTGATCTTGTTGTCCCTAGAAAGATAAGGAAGAGACCTACAATTTCAAGTTTCACAAGAATTGCAAAATTAGGCAAAAATCAAGGCTAAATTGGGTCCCGAGTTCTCTGGCATGGATTAGTGCGCAGTCCATGATGTTCCTTCACGTAAATAGGCCTAAATTACTCATCTTAAGCCCAATTAAGGCATATGATACCTTGTTGGAAAGCTAATTCAAAGGCCCATAATTTGGTCTAGGGTTAGGTCAGGATTAATAAGCATAAATAGAAGTTTACAGCCGCACAAGTCAGAGAGAGACGGAAATTAGACAACTTTTACAATCATTGTTTTTTCTTTTACATTTTTGGGCTTAATTGGGCTTAATTGCTAAACATTGTAAATTTTCAGATTTTTCACTCATCCTGAACTTGTTGCCTTGCGCAGAGCATAACTAGAGCTATAGATATCGGATTTTGGTGATCTTGCTGTCCCTAGAAAGATAAGGAAGAGACGTACAATTTCAGGTGTCTCAAGAATTGTCAAATAAGGCCAAAATCAAGGCTAAATAGGGTCCCGAGTTCTCAAGTGCGGATCAGTGCACAGTCCATGACGTTCCTTCACTTAAATGGGTCTAACTTACTCATCTTAAGCCCAATTAAGGAATATGATACCTTGTTGGAAAGCTTATTCAGTGGCCCTTCATTTGGTCTAGGGATAGGACAGGATTAATAAGCATAAATAGCAGTTTACAGCCGCACAAGCCAGAGAGAGATGGAAATAAGACAACTTTTACAATCATCAATTTTGCTTTTACATTATTGGACTCAATTACAAAACATTGTTAATTTTTGGATTTTTCACTGATCCTAACCTTGTTGCCTTGCGGATTGCATAACTATAGCTATAGCTATCGGATTTTGGTGATCTTCCTGTCCCTAGAAAGAGAAGGAAGAGACCTACAATTTCAGGTGTTACAAGAATTGTCAAATTAGGCCAAAATCAAGGCTAAAATGGGTCCCGAGTTCTCTGACGCGCATCAGTGCGCTGTCCATGATGTTCCTTCGTTTAAGTGGGCCTAACTTACTAATCTTAAGCCCAATTAAGGCATATCATACCTTGTTGAAAAGCTTATTCAGAGGCCCTTAATTTGGTATAGGGTTAGTGTTGACGACTCTGGGCAAGTATACCCAGTCGTGCAAGTAATACGGTGGTAAGACCGGTTATCGTATCCACGGGGATTGGATGTCAAGTACCAATTCACAAACTCAGCAACTATCTAGACTAAACTATTTATCAAGAGAAATTAAAATAAACAAAAGAAAAGAAATAAAATCTTTTTGTCTTTTTTGGGACTTTTAACAAACACTTGGAGTGCAGAAAGGATATGTTGGGACTAGACTTCACCAAACATCTGTCTCATGTACTATCAAGACTAGATACCTCCCATTCATGCTTCAGATATTAAAATCAATCCACTAAATTACTCAAACCCCGATTCCTCGGATGGCAAGAGCCTAAATCCACTAATAGACCCTAATTCCTTAGGTGGCCTAGATTAATGAATTCGCATTAAGATTAGGGATCATGTGTTTACTAATAAACCTAGTTCCATTCCTAGATACAAGGCTTACTAGGTGATTAAATTCAGTTCCGGTTATGATACGAACGTCCCCATTGCATACCAAAACACAAATCAAGTCATGGGGGTGCTAGCCACAACAAGCATTAAGCACAGAAAATTAATCACTAATATGAAGACATGAACATAGATTAATCAGTCAAGATAAATACATAAACATAAGTTTGGCTACATCTAATCCCAACACAGGGATTTAACTACTCATAAATAAAGAAAACCAAACCAGAGGAATAGGAAGGAAGAGGAGAGAAGAGGCTCCATGTGAGCTTTCCTTCTTCTTCAAAGCAATCCCTCTTGGCTCCCTTCTAGGGTTGAAACCCTAGCCCAGCTGCAGCCTCCAAATGCCTCCAAATGGACCCCAAAAAACTCTTTTGTTCTGTCTGCTGCGTTCTTATTTATAGGTCTGTTGCGCGTCACGGCGGTGATGGCCATCACGGGCAGGCCGTGACGCGTTATGTCCAAGGCGTGTTTGCACAAAATGAAGTCTCGCGAGGCGAGCTAGGTTTCGCGTCGCGAAACCCTAATTTTCTGGTTGGTCACGGCCGTGATGTATATTACGGGCAGGCCGTGACAGTCTCTGACTTTTGTCTTCTGCTCTGCTTGATCACGGCCGTGATGGTCATCACGGCCAGGCCGTGATGGGCTCTGTTTGGCTCATATTCTTCACTTTTCAAGCTTTATTTCATCCAGGCTCCACCATGGTTGATTTTGATCATTTTTACATTGAATTCCTGCAAAACAACACCAAGAAACCGCTTCACCCGTTCCAAGGGAAAATCTAACTAAAATCAACTAAAGAATGCCTAATCTATATGAAAAATGCATGCAAAAGAGTACAGAAAACATCATGTAAAATCACACTATCAAATCACCCCAAGCTTATTCAATTGCTTGTCCTCAAGCAATCACTAAGGCCAGAAGAATAAACAGAACATTGATAGTGAACCAAGAACCCGAGCATATAATCCAAGCAATAGGCAATTCAAACAATTCAGTAAGAGACAATCAATTCAAGTCCAATTAGAGGCTTAGGTTCCTTAGACTCATGTTTTCACTGATTTGGGCACACTTTCTCACTTGAAGCTCACCCCAAGCTTGTTCAATTGCTTGGCTCTCTTCCTCACCACTCAAGTGTTTAGGAGAATAAGGCATTTCACTCAATTTTCCTCAAGGAATGAATCCTACCATAGGCTTGACTATCAACCAAATCTCTACTTTATTAATGAAAACAATTAAGAATTAAGAGGTCTTTTACTTGGGTTGTAACGTGGCCATGGGATTAATCGTTAGGTGGGGATAACAAGAAAAGGACATTTCAAAAGGCTAAACCAAATGTCAAACATTTCACACGACACCTTCTAAAATACCTTCTTGGGTTTTCGATTTAGTTCTCCACCTTTCTTTCCTTTCTTTTTCTTTTTATTTCTCACTTTTCTTTTTGTCATCCACTTCTCTACTTTATTTTTTTTTTCTTTTGTTTTTTCTTTTTCTTGGAGAAGGGGAGATTTTTTTTTCAAATCAAGAGAATTATTTTTTTCTGATTCTTTTCCCAAACTTTTTTCAACTACCCTTTTACCCTTTTTGTAATACTTTAGAAGGTCCCTTATCCAACATATTTATCAAAACATTTCAGGGTACCAAGAAAAGCATTCTATTCTTTCAGGCTCAAAATTGGGCAACTAAGGGGTAGCATTTCATCATTCAAAGCTCAGAAGGCCAGAAAAATAATACCTATTGCCTCAATCAATTTCAAAAATGTTTTCAAAAATTTTTAAGCTTCAAAATGGTTTCAAGTCAAGTTCTAGAGAATAACATACCAAGAGGAATAACACTCTACACAAAGAATGGGGTAAAATTTTGTGAGTACCCCTTTGGCTCAAAATCTCACATTTTAGTTCAGAATCAATGAAAAACACAAATCCTCAGAACCATATGCTAATTATCAACTATCCAAGATCATCTCAAACATTTTCATTTGCAGCCATATCACAAGAATAACAAATTGGGTTCAACAATTCACTATCACAAATTATTGGCACTTAGTTCTCACAATTGGGTGCAAAATCTAAGCAAGGGCAATCTAATTGTGTGGTCATGCAAAGCTATCATGCAAAACTATATGAATGCAACATGCAAAATGCAAATGCAAAATACCCCTACCCCAAGCTTAAAAATTTACATTGTCCCCAATGTAAACAATCAAGTTGGAGAGAGGAGAAAAATAAAATAAGATAAAATAAAAAAAATTGGAACGGCTTACCGAGGCGGTAGCGGGTGTTAGTTCATATGCCTAGTCAGAATGAACTGCATGAAAATTGGGTTGCTTTTTCTTGTCTTCTTGCTCTTCCCTCCTTCCTTCTTACCCTGGAATCACTTGGCAATTTTATTAGTAAAAGAAAACTCTTGATCTTCTCAAATTATTCAAGAGTTTAAAATCAAAAATAAAAATCTAACTAAACAAAAAGGAAAAAGGAAAAAAAGGAAAAGAAAAATTGGGTTGCCTCCCAATGAGCGCTTCTTTAATGTCACTAGCTTGACTTATTAAAAAGCATCCACCTGGATCCTCCTCCCGGATCAAATGGAAATTGGGATGGTGATTGTAGCAGTAAAATAACTTTATTCTCAATTCCACCCAGCCATTGGGTGGAAATTCCATTGACCTTTGCAATTATAAATTCACTTCCTCTCGGGTCAAGTGGAATTAACAAGAGGAAGTGTGACATACAAGTGGAAGGGGCTAACTTACCATTATCCACACATGCATGCAAGCCAACATATTTATTTAATGCAGTAAATTCAGCAAGCATGGTGGAGGGAGTGCTTTCCAAATGCACCGCCTTCTCACTTGTTTCTCTCCAAGGATGCGCGAAAGGTAATCCCTCTTCTTGTGGTTCATCTATCACCACCTCTTCATCTTCATTGTGATCCATTCCCACAACCAGATTTTTCTCAAATGCTGATTCTTGTGGCTCTATGGGAATCATACATGGTGGTGGAGGTGGCAAATAGGAACAAAAGGTTTCCCAATCCTCCTCGGAGAAGTTGTATATTAGCCTTCCCGTCATATCATCAACTTGTGCTGGAGTGACATGACCCATCAAATCCATGCAATCTCCCAAACACCAGTTGTCTTCCAAAGCGTGACTTGAGGCTTCCTCATCAGGTGGATAATACAAATTTTCCATGAATTTCGTCCACCTGGAACTACCAAAGCTCAAAACAAAAAGATCAAATATATACAGAAAATAAAAGAAATAAAAATGTCTAAATTAGTTGCCTCCTTTGTTACTAATGATATTGGCAAAACCAATCCCCGGCAACGACGCCAAAAACTTGTTGACGACTCTGGGCAAGTATACCCAGTCGTGCAAGTAATACGGTGGTAAGACCGGTTATCGTATCCACGGGGATTGGATGTCAAGTACCAATTCACAAACTCAGCAACTATCTAGACTAAACTATTTATCAAGAGAAATTAAAATAAACAAAAGAAAAGAAATAAAATCTTTTTGTCTTTTTGGGGACTTTTAACAAACACTTGGAGTGCAGAAAGGATATGTTGGAACTAGACTTCACCAAACATCTGTCTCATGTACTATCAAGACTAGATACCTCCCATTCATGCTTCAGATATTAAAATCAATCCACTAAATTACTCAAACCCCGATTCCTCGGATGGCAAGAGCCTAAATCCACTAATAGACCCTAATTCCTTAGGTGGCCTAGATTAATGAATTCACATTAAGATTAGGGATCATGTGATTACTAATAAACCTAGTTCCATTCCTAGATACAAGGCTTACTAGGTGATTAAATTCAGTTCCGGTTATGATACGAACGTCCCCATTGCATACCAAAACACAAATCAAGTCATGGGGGTGCTAGCCACAACAAGCATTAAGCACAGAAAATTAATCACTAATATGAAGACATGAACATAGATTAATCAGTCAAGATAAATACATAAACATAAGTTTGGCTACATCTAATCCCAACACAGGGATTTAACTACTCATAAACAAAGAAAACCAAACCAGAGGAATAGGAAGGAAGAGGAGAGAAGAGGCTCCATGTGAGCTTTCCTTCTTCTTCAAAGCAATCCCTCTTGGCTCCCTTCTAGGGTTGAAACCCTAGCCCAGCTGCAGCCTCCAAATGCCTCCAAATGGACCCCAAAAAACTCTTTTGTTCTGTCTGCTGCGTTCTTATTTATAGGTCTGTTGCGCGTCACGGCCGTGACGCGTTCTGTCCAAGGCGTGTTTGCACAAAATGAAGTCTCGCGAGGCGAGCAAGGTTTCGCGTCGCGAAACCCTAATTTTCTGGTTGGTCACGGCCGTGATGTATATTACGGGCAGGCCGTGACAGTCTCTGACTTTTGTCTTCAGCTCTGCTTGATCACGGCCGTGATGGTCATCACGGCCAGGCCGTGATGGGCTCTGTTTGGCTCATATTCTTCACTTTTCAAGCTTTATTTCATCCAGGCTCCACCATGGCTGATTTTGATCATTTTTACATTGAATTCCTGCAAAACAACACCAAGAAACCGCTTCACCCGTTCCAAGGGAAAATCTAACTAAAATCAACTAAAGAATGCCTAATCTATATGAAAAATGCATGCAAAAGAGTACAGAAAACATCATGTAAAATCACACTATCAGTTAGGTCAGGATTTATAAGCACAAATAGCGGTTTACAGCCGGACAAGCAAGAGAGAGAAGAAAATTAGACAACTTTAACAATCATTGTTTTTGCTTTTACATTATTGGACTTAATTGCTAAACATTGTTAATTTTCGAATTTTTCATTCATCCTGACCTTGTTCCCTTGCACAGAGCATAACTAGAGCTACACTTATCGGATTTGGGTGATCTTGCTGTCCCTAGAAAGATAAAGAAGAGATCTACAATTTCAGGTTTCACAAGAATTGTCAAATTAGGCCAAAATCAAGGCTAAATAGGGTCCCGAGTTCTCTGGCAAGGATCAGTTCGCGGTCCATGATGTTCCTTCACTTAAGTGGGCCTAACTTACTCATCTTAAGCCCAATTAAGGCATATGATACCTTTCTGAAAAGCTTATTCATAGGCCCTTAATTTGGTCTAGGGTTAGGTCATGATTAATAAGCATAAATAGCATTTTACAGCCGCACAAGCCAGAGAGAGATAGAAATAAGACAACTTTTACAATCATTAATTTTGCTTTTACATTATTGGACTTAATTGCTAAACATTGTTAATTTTCGGATTTTTCACTTATCCTGACGTTGTTGCCTTGCGCATAGCATAACTATAGTTACAAATATCGGATTTTGGTGATCTTGCTGTCCCTAGAAAGAGAAGGAAGAGACCTACAATTTTAGGTTTTACAAGAATTGTTAAATTAGGCCAAAATCAAGGTTAAATTGGGTCCCGAGTTCTCTGGCGCGGATAAGTGCGCAGTCCATGATGTTCCTTCACTTAAATGGGCCTAACGTACTAATCTTAAGTCCAATTACGGCTTATGATACCTTGTTGGAAAGCTTATTCAGAGGCCCTTAATTTGGTCTAGGGTTTGGTCAGGATTAAAAGCATAAATAGGAGTTTACAGCCGTACAAGCCAGAGAGATACGAAAATTAGACAACTTTTACAATCATTGTTTTTGCTTTTACATTATTGTGCTTAATTGCTAAACATTGTTAATTTTGGATTTTCCACTCATCCTGACCTTGTTGCCTTGCGCAGGGCATAACTAGAGCTACAAATATCGGATTTTGGTGATCTTGATGTCCCTAGAAAGATAAGAAAAAGACCTACAATTTCAAGTTTCTCAAGAATTGTCAAATTAGGCCAAAATCAAGGCCAAATTGGATCCCGAGTTCTCTGGCGCAGATCAGAGCGCAGTCCATGATGTTCCTTCACTTAAATGGACCTAACGTACTCACCTTAAGTCCAATTAAGGCCTATGATACCTTGTTGGAAAGCTTATTTAGATGCCCTTAATTTGGTATAGGGTTTGGTCAGGATTAATAACATAAATAGCAGTTTCCAACGGCACAAGCTAGAGAGAGACGGAAATTAGACAACTTTTACAATCATTGTTTTTGCCTTTACATTAGTGGGCTTAATTGGGCTTTAATTGCTAAACATTGTTAATTTCGGATTTTTCACTCATCCCGACCATGTTGACTTGCGCAGAGCATAACTAGAGCTACAAATATCGGATTTCGGTGATCTTGTTGTCCATAGAAAGATAAGGAAGAGACTAACAATTTCAGGTGTCACAAGAATTGTCAAATTAGGTCAAAATCAAGGCTAAATTGGGTACCGAGTTCTCTGTCGTTGATTAGTGCGCGGTCCATGATGTTCCTTCACTTAAATGGGCCTAACTTACTCATCTTAAGTTCAATTAAGGCATATGATACCTTGATGGAAAGATTTTTCAAAGGCCCTTAATTTGTTCTAGGGTTAGTTCAGGATTAATAAGCATAAACAGCAGTTTACAGCCGGACAAGCAAGAGAGAGACGGAGATTAGACAACTTTTACAATCATTGTTTTTCCTTTTACATTATTGGGCTTAATTGCTAAACATTGTTAATTTTTGGATTTTTCCCTCATCTTGACCTTGTTGCCTTGCACATAGCATAGTTAGAGCTACAGATATCAGATTTCGGTGAACTTGCTGTCCCTAGAAAGATAAGGAAGAGACCTACAATTTCAGGTTTCACAGGAATTGTCAAATTAGGCAAAAATCAAGGCTAAATAGGGTCCCGAGTTCTCTGGCACAGATCAGTGCGCGGTCCATGATGTTCCTTCACTTAAATGGGCCTAACTTACTCATCTTAAGCCCAATTAAGGCATATGATACCTTGTTGAAAAGCTTATTCAGAGGCCCTTAAATTGGTCTAGGGTTAGGTTAGGATTAATAAGCACAAATAGCAGTTTACAGTGGCACAAGCCAGAGAGAGATGGAAATATGACAACTTTTACAATCATTAATTTTGCTTTTACATTATTGGACTTAATTGCTAAACATTATTAATTTTCGGATTTTTCACTTATCCTGACCTTGTGGCCTTACGCATAGCACAACTATAGCTACAGATATCAGATTTTGGTGATCTTGCTGTCCCATGAAAGAGAAGGAAGAGACCTACAATTTTAGGTTTCACAAGAATTGTTAAATTAGGCCAAAATCAAGGTTAAATTGGGTCCCGAGTTCTCTGGCGCGGATAAGTGCTCAGTCCATGATGTTCCTTCACTTAAATGGGCCTCACATACTAATCTTAAGTCCAATTACGGCTTATGATACCTTGTTAGAAAGCTTATTCAGAGGTCCTTAATTTGGTCTAGGGTTTGGTAAGGATTAATAAGCATAAATAGCAGTTTACAGCCGTTCAACCCAGAGAGAGACGAAAATTAGACAACTTTTACAATCATTGTTTTTGCTTTTACATTATTGGACTTAATTGCTAAACATTGTTAATTTTGGATTTTCCACTCATCCTGACCTTGTTCCCTTGCGCAGGGCATCACTAGAGCTACAGATATCGGATTTTGGTGATCTTGCTGTCCCTAGAAAGATAAGGAAAAGACCTACAATTTCAAGTTTCACAAGAATTGTCAAATTCGGCCAAAATCAAAGCTAAATTGGGTCCCGAGTTCTCTGGCGCAGATCAGTGCGCAGTCCATGATGTTCCTTCACTAAAATGGACCTAACGTACTCATCTTAAGTCCAATTAAGGCCTATGATCCCTTGTTGGAAAGCTTATTTAGAGGCCCTTAATTTGGTCTAGGGTTTGGTCAGGATTAATAACATAAATAGCCGTTTCCAGTGGCACAAGCCAGAGAGAGACAGAAATTAGACAACTTTTACAATCATTGTTTTTGCTTTTACATTAGTGGGCTTAATTGGGCTTTAATTGCTAAACATTGTTAATTTTTGGATTTTTCACTCATCCTGACCATGTTGACTTCCCATGAGCATAACTGGAGCTACTTATTTCGGATTTCGGTGATCTTGTTGTCCATAGAAAGATAAGGAAGAGACCGACAATTTCAGGTTTCACAAGAATTGTCAAATTAGGCCAAAATCAAGGTTAAATTGGGTCCCGAGTTCTCTGGCGCGGATAAGTGCGCAGTCCATGATGTTCCTTCACTTAAATGGGCCTAACGTACTAATCTTAAGTCCAATTACGGCTTATGATACCTTGTTGGAAAGCTTATTCAGAGGCCCTTAATTTGGTCTAGGGTTTGGTCAGGATTAAAAGCATAAATAGCAGTTTACTTACCGTACAAGCCAGGGAGAGACGAAAATTAGACAACTTTTACAATCATTGTTTTTGCTTTTACATTATTGTGCTTAATTGCTAAACATTGTTAATTTTGGATTTTCCACTCATCCTGACCTTGTTGCCTTGCGCAGGGCATAACTGGATCTACAGATATCGGATTTTGGTGATCTTGCTGTCCCTAGAAAGATAAGGAAAAGACCTACAATTTCAAGTTTCTCAAGAATTGTCAAATTAGGCCAAAATCAAGGCTAAATTGGATCCCGAGTTCTCTGGCGCGGATCAGTGCGCAGTCCATGATGTTCCTTCACTTAAATGGACCTAACGTACTCACCTTAAGTCCAATTAAGGCCTATGATACCTTGTTGGAAAGCTTATTTAGATGCCCTTAATTTGGTATAGGGTTTGGTCAGGATTAATAACATAAATAGCAGTTTCCAACGGCACAAGCCAGAGAGAAACGGAAATTAGACAACTTTTACAATCATTGTTTTTGCCTTTACATTAGTGGGCTTAATTGGGCTTTAATTGCTAAACATTGTTAATTTTCGGATTTTTCACTCATCCCGACCATGTTGACTTGCGCAGAGCATAACTAGAGCTACAAATATCGGATTTCGGTGATCTTGTTGTCCATAGAAAGATAAGGAAGAGACCAACAATTTCAGGTTTCACAAGAATTGTCAAATAAGGTCAAAATCAAGGCTAAATTGGGTACCGAGTTCTCTGTCGTTGATTAGTGCGCAGTCCATGATGTTCCTTCACTTAAATGGGCCTAACTTACTCATCTTAAGCTCAATTAAGGCATATGATACGTTGATGGAAAGATTATTCAAAGGCCCTTAATTTGTTCTAGGGTTATGTCAGGATTAATAAGCATAAACAGCAGTTTACAGCCGGACAAGCAAGAGAGAGACGGAGATTACACAACTTATACAATCGTTGTTTTTCCTTTTACATTATTGTGCTTAATTGCTAAACATTGTTAATTTTGGATTTTCCACTCATCCTGACCTTGTTGCCTTGCGCAGGGCATAACTAGAGCTACAAATATCGGATTTTGGTGATCTTGATGTCCCTAGAAAGATAAGGAAAAGACCTACAATTTCAAGTTTCTCAAGAATTGTCAAATTAGGCCAAAATCAAGGCTAAATTGGATCCCGAGTTCTCTGGCGCGGATCAGTGCGCAGTCCATGATGTTCCTTCACTTAAATGGACCTAACATACTCACCTTAAGTCCAATTAAGGCCTATGATACCTTGTTGGAAAGCTTATTTAGATGCCCTTAATTTGGTATAGGGTTTGGTTAGGATTAATAACATAAATAGCAGTTTCCAACGGCACAAGCCAGAGAGAGATGGAAATTAGACAACTTTTACAATCATTGTTTTTGCCTTTACATTAGTGGGCTTAATTGAGCTTTAATTGCTAAACATTGTTAATTTTCGGATTTTTCACTCATCCCGACCATGTTGACTTGCGCAGAGCATAACTAGAGCTACAAATATCGGATTTCGGTGATCTTGTTGTCCATAGAAAGATAAGGAAGAGACCAACAATTTCAGGTTTCACAAGAATTGTCAAATTAGGTCAAAATCAAGGCTAAATTGGGTACCGAGTTCTCTGTCGTTGATTAGTGCGCAGTCCATGATGTTCCTTCACTTAAATGGGCCTAACTTACTCATCTTAAGCTCAATTAAGGCATATGATACCTTGATGGAAAGATTATTAAAGGCCCTTAATTTGTTCTAGGGTTAGGTCAGGATTAATAAGCATAAATAGCAGTTTACAACCAGACAAGCAAGAGAGAGACGGAGATTAGACAACTTTTTCAATCATTGTTTTTGCTTTTACATTATTGGACTTAATTGCTAAACATTGTTAATTTTCGGATTTTTCACTCATCCTGACCTTGTTGCCTTGCACAGAGCATAACTAGAGCTACAGATATCGGATTTCGGTGATCTTGTTGTCCCTAGAAAGATAAGGAAGAGACGTACAATTTCAGGTTTCATAAGAATTGTCAAATTAGGCCAAAATCAAGGCTAAATAGGGTCCCGAGTTCTCTGGCGCGGATCGGTGCGCTGTCCATGATGTTCCTTCACTTAAGTGGTCCTAACTTACTCATCTTAAGCCCAATCAAGGCATATGATACCTTGTTGAAAAGCTTATTCAGAGGCCCTTAATTTGGTGTAGGGTTAGTCATGATTAATAAGCATAAATAGCAGTTTACAGCCGCACAAGCCAGAGAGAGACGAAAATAAGACAACTTTTACAATCATTTATGTTGCTTTTACATTACTAGACTTAATTGCTAAGCATTGTTAATTTTCATATTTTTCACTTATCCTGACGTTGTTGCCTTGCGCATAGCATAACTATAGCTACAGATATCGGATTTTGGTGATCTTGCTGTCCCCCGAAAGAGAAGGAAGAGACCTACAATATCAGGTGTTACAAGAATTGTCAAATTAGGCCAAAATCAAGGCTAAATTGGGTCTCGAGTTCTCTGGCGCGGATCAGTGCGCTGTCCATGATGTTCCTTCACATAAATGGGCCTTACGTACTCATCTTAAGTCCAATTAAGGCTTATGATACCTTGTTGGAAAGCTTATTTAGAGGCCCTTAATTTAGTCTAGGGTTTGGTCAGGATTAATAAGCATAAATAGAAGTTTACAGACGTACAAGCCAAAGAGAGACGGAAATTAGACAACTTTTACAACCATTGTTTTTGCTTTTATATTGTTGTGCTTAATTGCTAAACATTGTTAATTTTGGATTTTCCACTCATCCTGACCTTGTTGCCTTGCGCAGGGCATAACTAGAGCTATAGATATCGGATTTTGGTGATCTTGTTGTCCCTAGAAAGATATGGAAGAGACCAACAATTTCAGGTTTCACAAGAATTGTCAAATTAGGCCAAAATCAAGGCTAAATTGGGTCCCGAGTTCTCTAAGGCGCATCAGTACGCAGACCATGATGTTACTTCGCTTAAATGGGCCTAACTTACTCATCTTAGGCCCAATTAAGGCATTTGATACCATGTTGGAAAGCTGATTCAGAGGCCCTTAATTTGTTCTAGGGTTAGCTCAGGATTAATATGCATAAATAGCAGTTTTCAGCCGCACAAGCCAAAGAGATACGGAAATTAGGTAAATTTTACAATCCTTGTTTTTGCTTTTACATTATTGAACTTAATTGCTAAACATTGTTACTTTTCGGATTTTTCACTCATCCTGACCTTGCTACCTTGCATAGAGCATAACTAGAGCTACACTTATCGGATTTTGGTGATCTTGTTGTCCCTAGAAAGATAAGGAAGAGACCTACAATTTCAGGTTTCACCAGAATTGTCAAATTGGGCCAAAATCAAGGCTAAATAGGGTCCCAAGTTCTCTGGCAAGGATCAGTGCGCGGTCCATTATGTTCCTTCACTTAAGTGGGCCTAACTTACTCATCTTAAGCCCAATTAAGGCATATGATACCTTGGTGAAAAGCTTTTTCAGAGGCCCTTAATTTGGTCTAGGGTTAGGTCATGATTAATAAGCATAAATAGCATTTTACAGCCGCACAAGCCAGAGAGAGACAGAAATAAGACAACTTTTACAATCATTAATTTTGCTTTTACATTATTGGACTTAATTGCTAAACATTATTAATTTTCGGATTTTTCACTTATCCTGACCTTGTGGCCTTACGCATAGCATAACTATAGCTACAGATATCGGATTTTGGTGATCTTGCTGTCCCAAGAAAGAGAAGGAAGAGACCTACAATTTTAGGTTTCACAAGAATTGTTAAATTAGGCCAAAATCAATGTTAAATTGGGTCCCGAGTTCTCTGGCGCGGATAAGTGCTCAGTCCATGATGTTCCTTCACTTAAATGGGCCTCACATACTAATCTTAAGTCCAATTACGGCTTATGATACCTTGTTAGAAAGCTTATTCAGAGGTCCTTAATTTGGTCTAGGGTTTGGTAAGGATTAATAAGCATAAATAGCAGTTTACAGCCGTTCAACCCAGAGAGAGACGAAAATTAGACAACTTTTACAATCATTGTTTTTGCTTTTACATTATTGGACTTAATTGCTAAACATTGTTAATTTTGGATTTTCCACTCATCCTGACCTTGTTCCCTTGCGCAGGGCATCACTAGAGCTACAGATATCGGATTTTGGTGATCTTGCTGTCCCTAGAAAGATAAGGAAAAGACCTACAATTTCAAGTTTCACAAGAATTGTCAAATTCGGCCAAAATCAAAGCTAAATTGGGTCCTGAGTTCTCTGGCGCAGATCAGTGCGCAGTCCATGATGTTCCTTCACTAAAATGGACCTAACGTACTCATCTTAAGTCCAATTAAGGCCTATGATACCTTGTTGGAAAGCTTATTTAGAGGCCCTTAATTTGGTCTAGGGTTTGGTCAGGATTAATAACATAAATAGCCGTTTCCAGTGGCACAAACCAGAGAGAGACAGAAATTAGACAACTTTTACAATCATTGTTTTTGCTTTTACATTAGTGGGCTTAATTGGGCTTTAATTGCTAAACATTGTTAATTTTTGGATTTTTCACTCATCCTGACCATGTTGACTTCCGCAGAGCATAACTGGAGCTACAAATTTCGGATTTCGGTGATCTTGTTGTCCATAGAAAGATAAGGAAGAGACCGACAATTTCAGGTTTCACAAGAATTGTCAAATTAGGCCAAAATCAAGGTTAAATTGGGTCCCGAGTTCTCTGGCGCGGATAAGTGCGCAGTCCATGATGTTCCTTCACTTAAATGGGCCTAACGTACTAATCTTAAGTCCAATTACGGCTTATGATACCTTGTTGGAAAGCTTATTCAGAGGCCCTTAATTTGGTCTAGGGTTTGGTCAGGATTAAAAGCATAAATAGCAGTTTACAGCCGTACAAGCCAGGGAGAGACGAAAATTAGACAACTTTTACAATCATTGTTTTTGCTTTTACATTATTGTGCTTAATTGCTAAACATTGTTAATTTTGGATTTTCCACTCATCCTGACCTTGTTGCCTTGCGCAGGGCATAACTGGATCTACAGATATCGGATTTTGGTGATCTTGCTGTCCCTAGAAAGATAAGGAAAAGACCTACAATTTCAAGTTTCTCAAGAATTGTCAAATTAGGCCAAAATCAAGGCTAAATTGGATCCCGAGTTCTCTGGCGCGGATCAGTGCGCAGTCCATGATGTTCCTTCACTTAAATGGACCTAACGTACTCACCTTAAGTCCAATTAAGGCCTATGATACCTTGTTGGAAAGCTTATTTAGATGCCCTTAATTTGGTATAGGGTTTGGTCAGGATTAATAACATAAATAGCAGTTTCCAACGGCACAAGCCAGAGAGAAACGGAAATTAGACAACTTTTACAATCATTGTTTTTGCCTTTACATTAGTGGGCTTAATTGGGCTTTAATTGCTAAACATTGTTAATTTTCGGATTTTTCACTCATCCCGACCATGTTGACTTGCGCAGAGCATAACTAGAGCTACAAATATCGGATTTCGGTGATCTTGTTGTCCATAGAAAGATAAGGAAGAGACCAACAATTTCAGGTTTCACAAGAATTGTCAAATAAGGTCAAAATCAAGGCTAAATTGGGTACCGAGTTCTCTGTCGTTGATTAGTGCGCAGTCCATGATGTTCCTTCACTTAAATGGGCCTAACTTACTCATCTTAAGCTCAATTAAGGCATATGATACGTTGATGGAAAGATTATTCAAAGGCCCTTAATTTGTTCTAGGGTTATGTCAGGATTAATAAGCATAAACAGCAGTTTACAGCCGGACAAGCAAGAGAGAGACGGAGATTACACAACTTATACAATCGTTGTTTTTCCTTTTACATTATTGTGCTTAATTGCTAAACATTGTTAATTTTGGATTTTCCACTCATCCTGACCTTGTTGCCTTGCGCAGGGCATAACTAGAGCTACAAATATCGGATTTTGGTGATCTTGATGTCCCTAGAAAGATAAGGAAAAGACCTACAATTTCAAGTTTCTCAAGAATTGTCAAATTAGGCCAAAATCAAGGCTAAATTGGATCCCGAGTTCTCTCAGGCGCGGATCGGTCTGCGATCCATGATGTTCCTTCACTTAAATGGACCTAACGTACTCACCTTAAGTCCAATTAAGGCCTATGATACCTTGTTGGAAAGCTTATTTAGATGCCCTTAATTTGGTATAGGGTTTGGTTAGGATTAATAACATAAATAGCAGTTTCCAACGGCACAAGCCAGAGAGAGATGGAAATTAGACAACTTTTACAATCATTGTTTTTGCCTTTACATTAGTGGGCTTAATTGAGCTTTAATTGCTAAACATTGTTAATTTTCGGATTTTTCACTCATCCCGACCATGTTGACTTGCGCAGAGCATAACTAGAGCTACAAATATCGGATTTCGGTGATCTTGTTGTCCATAGAAAGATAAGGAAGAGACCAACAATTTCAGGTTTCACAAGAATTGTCAAATTAGGTCAAAATCAAGGCTAAATTGGGTACCGAGTTCTCTGTCGTTGATTAGTGCGCAGTCCATGATGTTCCTTCACTTAAATGGGCCTAACTTACTCATCTTAAGCCCAATTAAGGCATATGATACCTTGTCGGAAAGCTTATTCAGAGGCCCTTAATTTGGTCTAGGGTTAGGTCAGGATTAATAAGCATAAATAGCAGTTTACAACCAGACAAGCAAGAGAGAGACGGAGATTAGACAACTTTTTCAATCATTGTTTTTGCTTTTACATTATTGGACTTAATTGCTAAACATTGTTAATTTTCGGATTTTTCACTCATCCTGACCTTGTTGCCTTGCACAGAGCATAACTAGAGCTACAGATATCGGATTTCGGTGATCTTGTTGTCCCTAGAAAGATAAGGAAGAGACGTACAATTTCAGGTTTCACAAGAATTGTCAAATTAGGCCAAAATCAAGGCTAAATAGGGTCCCGAGTTCTCTGGCGCGGATCGGTGCGCTGTCCATGATGTTCCTTCACTTAAGTGGTCCTAACTTACTCATCTTAAGCCCAATCAAGGCATATGATACCTTGTTGAAAAGCTTATTCAGAGGCCCTTAATTTGGTGTAGGGTTAGTCATGATTAATAAGCATAAATAGCAGTTTACAGCCGCACAAGCCAGAGAGAGACGAAAATAAGACAACTTTTACAATCATTTATGTTGCTTTTACATTACTAGACTTAATTGCTAAGCATTGTTAATTTTCATATTTTTCACTTATCCTGACGTTGTTGCCTTGCGCATAGCATAACTATAGCTACAGATATCGGATTTTGGTGATCTTGCTGTCCCCCGAAAGAGAAGGAAGAGACCTACAATATCAGGTGTTACAAGAATTGTCAAATTAGGCCAAAATCAAGGCTAAATTGGGTCTCGAGTTCTCTGGCGCGGATCAGTGCGCTGTCCATGATGTTCCTTCACATAAATGGGCCTTACGTACTCATCTTAAGTCCAATTAAGGCTTATGATACCTTGTTGGAAAGCTTATTTAGAGGCCCTTAATTTAGTCTAGGGTTTGGTCAGGATTAATAAGCATAAATAGAAGTTTACAGACGTACAAGCCAAAGAGAGACGGAAATTAGACAACTTTTACAACCATTGTTTTTGCTTTTATATTGTTGTGCTTAATTGCTAAACATTGTTAATTTTGGATTCTCCACTCATCCTGACCTTGTTGCCTTGCGCAGGGCATAACTAGAGCTATAGATATCGGATTTTGGTGATCTTGTTGTCCCTAGAAAGATATGGAAGAGACCAACAATTTCAGGTTTCACAAGAATTGTCAAATTAGGCCAAAATCAAGGCCAAATTGGGTCCCGAGTTCTCTAAGGCGCATCAGTACGCAGACCATGATGTTACTTCGCTTAAATGGGCCTAACTTACTCATCTTAGGCCCAATTAAGGCATTTGATACCATGTTGGAAAGCTGATTCAGAGGCCCTTAATTTGTTCTAGGGTTAGCTCAGGATTAATATGCATAAATAGCAGTTTACAGCCGCACAAGCCAAAGAGATACGGAAATTAGGTAAATTTTACAATCCTTGTTTTTGCTTTTACATTATTGAACTTAATTGCTAAACATTGTTACTTTTCGGATTTTTCACTCATCCTGACCTTGCTACCTTGCATAGAGCATAACTAGAGCTACACTTATCGGATTTTGGTGATCTTGTTGTCCCTAGAAAGATAAGGAAGAGACCTACAATTTCAGGTTTCACCAGAATTGTCAAATTGGGCCAAAATCAAGGCTAAATAGGGTCCCAAGTTCTCTGGCAAGGATCAGTGCGCGGTCCATTATGTTCCTTCACTTAAGTGGGCCTAACTTACTCATCTTAAGCCCAATTAAGGCATATGATACCTTGGTGAAAAGCTTTTTCAGAGGCCCTTAATTTGGTCTAGGGTTAGGTCATGATTAATAAGCATAAATAGCATTTTACAGCCGCACAAGCCAGAGAGAGACAGAAATAAGACAACTTTTACAATCATTAATTTTGCTTTTACATTATTGGACTTAATTGCTAAACATTGTTAATTTTCGGATTTTTTACTTATCCTGACCTTGTGGCCTTACGCATAGCATAACTATAGCTACAGATATCGGATTTTGGTGATCTTGCTGTCCCAAGAAAGAGAAGGAAGAGACCTACAATTTTATGTTTCACAAGAATTGTTAAATTAGGCCAAAATCAATGTTAAATTGGGTCCCGAGTTCTCTGGCGCGGATAAGTGCTCAGTCCATGATGTTCCTTCACTTAAATGGGCCTCACATACTAATCTTAAGTCCAATTACGGCTTATGATACCTTGTTAGAAAGCTTATTCAGAGGCCCTTAATTTGGTCTAGGGTTTGGTAAGGATTAATAAGCATAAATAGCAGTTTACAGCCGTTCAACCCAGAGAGAGACGAAAATTAGACAACTTTTACAATCATTGTTTTTGCTTTTACATTATTGGACTTAATTGCTAAACATTGTTAATTTTGGATTTTCCACTCATCCTGAATTTGTTCCGTTGCGCAGGGCATAACTAGAGCTACAGATATCGGATTTTGGTGATCTTGCTGTCCCTTGAAAGATAAGGAAAAGACCTACAATTTCAAGTTTCACAAGAATTGTCAAATTAGGCCAAAATCAAAGCTAAATTGGGTCCCGAGTAATCTGGCGCAGATCAGTGCGCAGTCCATGATGTTCCTTCACTTAAATGGACCTAACGTACTCACCTTAAGTCCAATTAAGGCCTATGATACCTTGTTGGAAAGCTTATTTAGATGCCCTTAATTTTGTATAGGGTTTGGTCAGGATTAATAACATAAATAGCAGTTTCCAACTGCACAAGCCAGAGAGAGACAGAAATTAGACAACTTTTACAATCATTGTTTTTGCTTTTACATTAGTGGGCTTAATTGGGCTTTAATTGCTAAACATTGTTAATTTTTGGATTTTTCACTCATCCTGACCATGTTGACTTCCGCAAAGCATAACTGGAGCTACAAATTTCGGATTTCGGTGATCTTGTTGTCCATAGAAAGATAAGGAAGAGACCGACAATTTCAGGTTTCACAAGAATTGTCAAATTAGGCCAAAATCAAGGTTAAATTGGGTACCGAGTTCTCTGTCGTTGATTAGTGCGCAGTCCATGATGTTCATTCACTTAAATGGGCCTAACTTACTCATCTTAAGCCCAATTAAGGCATATGATACCTTGTCGGAAAGCTTATTCAGAGGCCCTTAATTTGGTCTAGGGTTAGGTCAGGATTAATAAGCATAAATAGCAGTTTACAACCAGACAAGCAAGAGAGAGACGGAGATTAGACAACTTTTTCAATCATTGTTTTTGCTTTTACATTATTGGACTTAATTGCTAAACATTGTTAATTTTCGGATTTTTCACTCATCCTGACCTTGTTGCCTTGCACAGAGCATAACTAGAGCTACAAATATCAGATTTTGGTGATCTTGTTGTCCCTAGAAAGATAAGGAAGAGACGTACAATTTCAGGTTTCACAAGAATTGTCAAATTAGGCCAAAATCAAGGCTAAATAGGGTCCCGAGTTCTCTGGCGCGGATCGGTGCGCAGTCCATGATGTTCCTTCACTTAAGTGGTCCTAACTTACTCATCTTAAGCCCAATCAAGGCATATGATACCTTGTTGAAAAGCTTATTCAGAGGCCCTTAATTTGGTGTAGGGTTAGTCATGATTAATAAGCATAAATAGCAGTTTACAGCCGCACAAGCCAGAGAGAGACGAAAATAAGACAACTTTTACAATCATTTATGTTGCTTTTACATTACTGGACTTAATTGCTAAGCATTGTTAATTTTCAGATTTTTCACTTATCCTGACGTTGTTGCCTTGCGCATAGCATAACTATAGCTACAGATATCGGATTTTGGTGATCTTGCTGTCCCTAGAAAGAGAAGGAAGAGACCTACAATATCAGGTGTTACAAGAATTGTCAAATTAGGCCAAAATCAAGGCTAAATTGGGTCTCGAGTTCTCTGGCGCGGATGAGTGCGCTGTCCATGATGTTCCTTCACTTAAATGGGCCTAACGTACTCATCTTAAGTCCAATTAAGGCTTATGATACCTTGTTGAAAAGCTTATTTAGAGGCCCTTAATTTAGTCTAGGGTTTGGTCAGGATTAATAAGCATAAATAGAAGTTTACAGACGTACAAGCCAAAGAGAGACGGAAATTAGACAACTTTTACAACCATTGTTTTTGCTTTTATATTGTTGTGCTTAATTGCTAAACATTGTTAATTTTGGATTTTCCACTCATCCTGACCTTGTTGCCTTGCGCAGGGCATAACTAGAGCTATAGATATCGGATTTTGGTGATCTTGTTGTCCCTAGAAAGATATGGAAGAGACCAACAATTTCAGGTTTCACAAGAATTGTCAAATTAGGCCAAAATCAAGGCTAAATTGGGTCCCGAGTTCTCTAAGGCGCATCAGTACGCAGACCATGATGTTACTTCGCTTAAATGGGCCTAACTTACTCATCTTAAGCCCAATTAAGGCATTTGATACCTTGTTGGAAAGCTGATTCAGAGGCCCTTAATTTGTTCTAGGGTTAGCTCAGGATTAATATGCATAAATAGCAGTTTACAGCCGCACAAGCCAAAGAGATACGAAAATTAGGTAAATTTTACAATCCTTGTTTTTGCTTTTACATTATTGGACTTAATTGCTAAACATTGTTAATTTTCGGATTTTTCACTCATCCTGACCTTGCTACCTTGCATAGAGCATAACTAGAGCTACACTTATCGGATTTTGGTGATCTAGTTGTCCCTAGTAAGATAAGGAAGAGACCTACAATTTCGGGTTTCACCAGAATTGTCAAATTGGGCCAAAATCAAGGCTAAATAGGGTCCCAAGTTCTCCGGCAAGGATCAGTGCGCGGTCCATGATGTTCCTTCACTTAAGTGGGCCTAACTTACTCATCTTAAGCCCAATTAAGGCATATGATACCTTGGTGAAAAGCTTTTTCAGAGGCCCTTAATTTGGTCTAGGGTTAGGTCATGATTAATAAGCATAAATAGCATTTTACAGCCGCACAAGCCAGAGAGAGACAGAAATAAGACAACTTTTACAATCATTAATTTTGCTTTTACATTATTGGACTTAATTGCTAAACATTGTTAATTTTCGGATTTTTCACTTATCCTGACCTTGTGGCCTTACGCATAGCATAACTATCGCTACAGATATCGGATTTTGGTGATCTTGCTGTCCCAAGAAAGAGAAGGAAGAGACCTACAATTTTAGGTTTCACAAGAATTGTTAAATTAGGCCAAAATCAATGTTAAATTGGGTCCCGAGTTCTCTGGCGTGGATAAGTGCTCAGTCCATGATGTTCCTTCACTTAAATGGGCCTCACATACTAATCTTAAGTCCAATTACGGCTTATGATACCTTGTTAGAAAGCTTATTCAGAGGCCCTTAATTTGGTCTAGGGTTTGGTAAGGATTAATAAGCATAAATAGCAGTTTACAGCCGTTCAACCCAGAGAGAGACGAAAATTAGACAACTTTTACAATCATTGTTTTTGCTTTTACATTATTGGACTTAATTGCTAAACATTGTTAATTTTGGATTTTCCACTCATCCTAACCTTGTTCCGTTGCGCAGGGCATAACTAGAGCTACAGATATCGGATTTTGGTGATCTTGCTGTCCCTAGAAAGATAAGGAAAAGACCTACAATTTCAAGTTTCACAAGAATTGTCAAATTCGGCCAAAATCAAAGCTAAATTGGGTCCTGAGTTCTCTGGCGCAGATCAGTGCGCAGTCCATGATGTTCCTTCACTTAAATGGACCTAACGTACTCACCTTAAGTCCAATTAAGGCCTATGATACCTTGTTGGAAAGCTTATTTAGATGCCCTTAATTTTGTATAGGGTTTGGTCAGGATTAATAACATAAATAGCAGTTTCCAACTGCACAAGCCAGAGAGAGACGGAAATTAGACAACTTTTACAATCATTGTTTTTGCTTTTACATTAGTGGGCTTAATTGGGCTTTAATTGCTAAACATTGTTAATTTTTGGATTTTTCACTCATCCTGACCATGTTGACTTCCGCAGAGCATAACTGGAGCTACAAATTTCGGATTTCGGTGATCTTGTTGTCCATAGAAAGATAAGGAAGAGACCGACAATTTCAGGTTTCACAAGAATTGTCAAATTAGGCCAAAATCAAGGCTAAATTGGGTACCGAGTTCTCTGTCGTTGATTAGTGCGCAGTCCATGATGTTCCTTCACTTAAATGGGCCTAACTTACTCATCTTAAGCCCGATTAAGGCATATGATACCTTGTTGAAAAGCTTATTCAGAGGCCCTTAATTTGGTCTAGGGTTAGGTTAGGATTAATAATCATAAATAGCATTTTATAGCCGCACAAGCCAGAGAGAGACGGAAATAAGACAACTTTTACAATCAATAATTTTGCTTTTACATTATTGGACTTAATTGCTAAACATTGTTAATTTTCGGATTTTTCACTTATCCTGAGGTTGTCGCCTTGCACATAGCATAATTATAGTTACAGATATCGGATTTTGGTGATCTTGCTGTCCCTAGAAAGAGAAGGAAGAGACCTACAATTTTAGGTTTCACAAGAATTGTTAAATTAGGCCAAAATCAAGGTTAAATTGGGTCCCGAGTTCTCTGGCGCGGATAAGTGCGCAGTCCATGATGTTCCTTCACCTAAATGGGCCTAACGTACTAATCTTAAGTCCAATTACGGCTTATGATACCTTGTTGGAAAGCCAATTCAGAGGCCCTTAATTTGTTCTAGGGTTTGGTCAGGATTAAAAGCATAAATAGCAGTTTACAGCCGTACAAGCCAGGGAGAGACGAAAATTAGACAACTTTTACAATCATTGTTTTTGCTTTTACATTATTGTGCTTAATTGCTAAACATTGTTAATTTTCGGATTTTTCCCTCACCCCGACCATGTTGACTTGCGCAGAGCATAACTAGAGCTACAAATATTGGATTTCGGTGATCTTGTTGTCCATAGAAAGATAAGGAAGAGACCAACAATTTCAGGTGTCACAAGAATTGTCAAATTAGGTCAAAATCAAGGCTAAATTGGGTACCGAGTTCTCTGTCGTTGATTAGTGCGCAGTCCATGATGTTCCTTCACTTAAATGGGCCTAACTTACTCATCTTAAGCTCAATTAAGGCATATGATACCTTGATGCAAAGATTATTCAAAGGCCCTTAATTTGTTCTAGGGTTAGGTCAGGATTAATAAGCATAAATAGCAGTTTACAGCCGGACAAGCAAGAGAGAGACGAAGATTAGACAAATTTTACAATCGTTGTTTTTCCTTTTACATTATTGGGCTTAATTGCTAAACATTGTTAATTTTTGGATTTTTCCCTCATCTTGACCTTGTTGCCTTGCACAGAGCATAGTTAGAGCTACAGATATCAGATTTCGGTGAACTTGCTGACCCTAGAAAGATAAGGAAGAGACCTACAATTTCAGGTTTCACAGGAATTGTCAAATTAGGCAAAAATCAAGGCTAAATAGGGTCACGAGTTCTCTGGCACAGATCAGTGCGCAGTCCATGATGTTCCTTCACTTAAATGGGCCTAACTTACTCATCTTAAGCCCGATTAAGGCGTATGATACCTTGTTCAAAAGCTTATTCAGAGGCCCTTAATTTGGTCTAGGGTTAGGTTAGGATTAATAAGCACAAATAGCAGTTTACAGTGGCACAAGCCAGAGAGAGATGGAAATATGACAACTTTTACAATCATTAATTTTGCTTTTACATTATTGGACTTAATTGCTAAACATTATTAATTTTTGGATTTTTCACTTATCCTGACCTTGTGGCCTTACGCATAGCATAACTATAGCTACAAATATCGGATTTTGGTGATCTTGCTGTCCCTAGAAAGAGAAGGAAGAGACCTACAATTTTAGATTTCACAAGAATTGTTAAATTAGGCCAAAATCAAGGTTAAATTGGGTCCCGAGTTCTCTGACGCGGATAAGTGCTCAGTCCATGATGTTCCTTCACTTAAATGGGCCTCACATACTAATCTTAAGTCCAACTACGGCTTATGATACCTTGTTGGAAAGCTTATTCAGAGGCCCTTAATTTGGTCTAGGGTTTGGTAAGGATTAATAAGCATAAATAGCAGTTAACAGCCGTTCAACCCAGAGAGAGACGAAAATTAGACAACTTTTACAATCATTGTTTTTGCTTTTACATTATTGGACTTAATTGTTAAACATTGTTAATTTTGGATTTTCCACTCATCCTGACCTTGTTCCCTTGCGCAGGGCATCACTAGAGCTACAGATATCGGATTTTGGTGATCTTGCTGTCCCTAGAAAGATAAGGAAAAGACCTACAATTTCAAGTTTCACAAGAATTGTCAAATTAGGCCAAAATCAAAGCTAAATTGGGTCCCGAGTTCTCTGGCGCAGATCAGTGCGCAGTCCATGATGTTCCTTCACTAAAATGGACCTAACGTACTCATCTTAAGTCCAATTAAGGCCTATGATACCTTGTTGGAAAGCTTATTTAGAGGCCCTTAATTTGGTCTAGGGTTTGGTCAGGATTAATAACATAAATAGCCGTTTCCAGCGGCACAAGCCAGAGAGAGACAGAAATTAGACAACTTTTACAATCATTGTTTTTGCTTTTACATTAGTGGGCTTAATTGGGCTTTAATTGCTAAACATTGTTAATTTTTGGATTATTCACTCATCCTGACCATGTTGACTTCCGCAGAGCATAACTGGAGCTACAAATTTCGGATTTTGGTGATCTTGTTGTCCATAGAAAGATAAGGAAGAGACCGACAATTTCAGGTTTCACAAGAATTGTCAAATTAGGGCAAAATCAAGACTAAATTGGGTACCGAGTTCTCAGTCGTTGATTAGTGCGCAGTCCATGATGTTCCTTCACTTAAATGGACCTAACTTACCAATATTAACACTACAAGAAATTCAGGATCTAGTGTCCAAATATTAGCGTCGGCCACGACTCCGACGCTATAGCGTCGGCCTATTCGACGCAAAAATGGACGTTGCATTGTTACCCTTTTTTTTTATTTTTTTAATCTATAAATCTAAGCTTGTGTGGGCCAAGCCGACGCTAAAAAATGACAACTTTTGTCGGCCAAAGCCCACGCTACGTTGAATTGTGCTTTAGCGTCGGACCTGTGGACGCTATATTTTGCGGGAACACTCATTTTTTTGCGGGAACACTTCAATTTTTCCTTATTTTGTTTTATTCTTCTATACACTACATACACACAACAGTACCGAGAAGCAGTGAGAACCCTACTGCCGCCTGAGATCGAGAACTTGTTCGCGCGCATTTGCCGCAGCCGTTACCGCCGCCGCCGCCGCCGGCACTATCGGTATGTTTCCTTCGCCGTCGCCGGTATGTTACCTTCTCACTAACTCTCCTTCTTCTCACTTTCTCACCTTCCACTCTCTCATCATCACTCACCACACACCTCACGTTTTGTCCCAGTGAGCTGAGTAGATAGGTATGGGGTTTTGGGGGGATTTAGGTGCAGCCCTGGTAACATGATTGGGAGAGAGAACAGTGAAAGCAGAGGCGAGAGGGAGATTAATTTGAATTCATGTATCGGTTTGGATTATTTGCTTATGTTTGGGTATTTCACTTAATTGGATTGATGATGAGTTTTAATTTGTTGGAAATATGTGAGACTGTTCTTCCACGATTTCGTCTTCGTCTTGTTCATCTTGTTGTTGTTGTTGTTGAATAGGGTTTATTTGAGTTGATTCTTGTGTTATGATGTGGAAGAGCTTTCGACTTTTTGACATGAGAGGGAACTGAAATGGTATCATTGTCAAAGATTAGAAAATCTGACATGCAGATTCTGTTCAAGACTATGCCAAAAGTTCTCATATCTAGTAAGATTTCTTTGGTTTCAGTAGCCCTGATGTATACTAAACTCAGGGAGACAGAGTTCTGAATTCCTACAGTACAACTCATATGCAACCGAAATGCTTTAAAAATCTATCTGTTCTACCTAATGGACCCATCACCCTTGTCTTCTCAATTATCCTCTTCAATTTTTGTGAGTCTTGTTTACAATCTCTACACTATACAGTGTATTCTCTGTCTCTCTTCTTCAATCAAGTTATCCTAACTTCAAAAAATGTGGCTTTGCAACTAGAAGAGAATGTGGAGCAAAAGAATGGGATATTCTGAAAGCAGTGGAACCAATTTCAACTGGTGCTGGTGTTTTGCCAGGGAATAATAATAATAATGGGGTTGAAGCGGATGGTGGTGAAGTCATGTACATGAGAGCAAGGTTTGAGAGAATTGTTGGGTCTAGAGATTCTGAGGCTTTCTACATGATGAATCCTGACACCAATGGTGCACCTGAACTCAGCATTTATTTGCTTAGAGTCTAGCAGAGTGGAAGAAGCTATGTTTAGCAGTTTGTTAGTTTCCCTTTTTAGTTTTTCTTCTATGTGGATTTTGGAACTCTCTAGCTGATGATTCCTATACTACCCTGTTTAGTTTAGCTCTTCAATCATGAAAATGGGGGTCTAGTCCATTCCAGATTTTTCCTTTTTTTTTTTTTTGTTCTACTCTTCTTCTTGGAGATAGAATAGAAGAAGTGGGGTTTCTGTAGTTTTTCTTCTTTTTTTGTTAGAATAGGCCTGTAGGCTAAGGTAGAAAGGGGGAAATGGTGGGTGACAAATACTTTACAACATGATGGTGGGTGGGTCTCATGAAAGGTGTATATGTATAGTTTTACTTTCCAATCCTTTAATTAGTAATATGAGATGGAGGTTAATGCAAATCATGTTTGTCTTCACATTCTTTTTTATTATGTTGATTAACTTTAGCAATTTCATTATGCCATCTTATTTTATTCCAAATGGGGAATTGCCTTGTTTACACTGTACTTCCCCACGCCACACTCTCTTTTTCATTCCCCCCTATGAGCTTATGCCTCATTTGCTTGCTGACTCAATTCATTCCCCACAGTTGAAGTGCTGCTTGGACTTAAAGGGTCCACGCCTCATATTCTTATTGGGATTTATGTTTGGTGATTCCATCTCACTTCATAGACCATCATTACTCTTAAGTGATGAGCACATTACTACAAATACTTTTTAATAATATATCCTTTCTTTCGTTTGGATTCCATTATGTCAGTTCTACTCTTACAGATTCTGCCAATGGTACTTTGTTTGCTTTTGGGTAGGGGAAGATTTCGGATGATAGCTTCATCATATGGTTCATTTGAGGGATCAGGATTCCCTAAAGTGAATTATTAGTGCATTCACACATTTACTTTGGATTAATCACTAAAAATATATAATACTTCTCTTGGAGGTATTATATTTTTTTTTTTGATGAAGTCTTAGAGGTATTAGATTTATCAAATGTGTGAGAGAAAATTGGTGTCCTGTGTTGTGATGTGAGGCTTACCTTGTGAAGATGAAAGGTCATGTCATCCACTTCAACCACAATGTCACTTGGTAATCCAGTTGTGCAGAACCTGCAAAGTGGAATTGTGAGAAAATCTTGTAGACAATGATCTTCTATGGATAATTTGATGTATAAGAATAATGAAGTTTCAATATTCAAAGAGAGAGAGAGAGAGTTATTCATCTAACCATGCTTGCCCTTTTGTGGTGGGTTTTTCTGCTGATGACATTTTTATGTGTAAATTATGTTTGTATCCTTGTTCTGAGAATTTCAGTGTATGTTACTGGACAGTGAGATCCATGAAAATCAAAGGATGCAAAGCAAATGATTTAGGCTGGAACTAGAAGACACTGAAAATTTTGTGAATATGAGAGATTGGGTGGAAACAAATGTATGGGAAAAAAAAAACAGATTTTGAGAACACCCAGAAATTCTAGTAGTCTTGCAGAGGGTGAAGTAGACTTGACTTGCACTGCCAATTGGAAAAAAGAATTAGAAGATGAGATTGAGAGAAATTGTTTGTTTGTGCTTTCTGTTGAGGTTATAAGGAAGAAAACAACAGATGAAACTTTAAGAAAAAGAAAATTAAAAAAGAAAAAAAACAGAGAGAGAGAGGGGCAAAACAGAATGGAATCCACAAACTGAAAGAGGACAAATGGGCCTCGAGCAAATTCCTAAAAAGGGGATCATATATTGGATGCTTCTCCTTCCTTTACCAAACCCTCCTTTCTTTTTCTTTTCCTTGAATCAGATCAGAATCATATTCCCACCTACTGTTATCCTCTCTCTCATGACTTGAGAGAGCAAATATACTAAACTAAAAGACAACTTTGTTGAGTTTTCTTCTTAAAACACTTGAAAAGACAATCATCACCCATTAGCCCATAACTCATTGCTTGCCAACCAGGTTCTTGCCTTGCGTAAATGATGGAATACTTTATTAATTTAATTCTCATTTCCTGACCTGTTGACTTGGTTAACTTAGTTTAATAAACCATTACCATTATATTACACTGAACGGGTGAGATAACTGTCTCTGTCTTAAGCTAGTTAACCAATGCAGTTATTAATGATAATAGGCTTCACGAGAGCATGAAATTCATTAACTCTGTTTCTATATATATACTTTCAGAAATGAAATACATAGTAATTACTGTGAAAGTAATGCACGTTTCTTTTAGTCTGTCACTTACAAAGAGTAAATCATAGTAACATTGCCCGGAATCAAGATATCAGGGGGGAGCATGCAACTAGGACCACAGATCTATATTAGTGCATAAATGTAACTCAAGGGGTTAGAGATTTAATTGTGACTACCACCAGGCACCAGCTCATAAATCTGATACGGCCTTGGTTCAAAATTTTGCTTATTTATCAAGTGGGGTCTATCCGTATTTGCATAAATGGTCATATGTTGCACATGCTATACAAAACTAAAGATAGATACCCAACCTCTAATGATAATTGTTGATCATATAGTGCAGATATGGTTATATGGTAGGATGCCTTAAGGTATGTTAGAGGGTAGATAGGAGTATTTTTAAGAGTTTTGTAGCTTAATAATTTCACTGATCATTGTTCAAGATAAGACTTGTTCTCAGGTTGTAAAGGTTGGTGGTTGTCTTGTTGAGGAAACCCCTGGCACCATGTCTAACTGGAAATGACAATAAAGCTTTATCTAGTACCAACTAATTAATCATTTTTTAACTTAAACAACGATTGGCAAGTAAATAAAAAACTCTCAATTTACTGAATTTAGTAAATACATCTTTTCCCGCTTCATTCATCTTTTTCCCCCTTTTCATTGTTCTAATTTTATCTACTAAAAGAGATAAAAATCCAACTTACTAGATCAGCAGCCGCATCTTACAAAAAATTGGGGAAAGGGTTAGGATGAGTTGTTTCAAACTCAATATATTGGGAGGCATTGTAAATACTGATTGACCCCATTTTGCTTTCTTCGTTTGTGAAGCCAATCTGTCATATTTGTTTGGTTTTGGTACTCACTACTCACTTTACTCTGCTCTTTATTTCTAGCTAGTGGATTTCCATTAACCTGTTGCTTACCGAAGAATACAAGCAAAGATCAAACCTGTTACTCCTTTAGATCCCACGAAATCCTGCTCTTGAAGGTCAGTGTTTTATTTGTTTCTAACTGGAACTTGATGTTTCCCTATGATGATTTTTTTTTTACCATGCCATATAGTTTTGATTGGTTTTGTGAAACAGTTGCTAATTGCTATTGCATATCCCCTCCTCTTAGATTAGGATTTTAGATGGACAATGAATTTGAGGATATATGTAGTGGAGAGCAGAGCTCAATAGGTGTGAACTTGTTTGAGATGCATGATCTTGGACTAGGTGCTATACATTGCTATTTTCACAAAAAATTTACGAAGTTTTTCTGGTACCCCTAGTGGCTGATAATTGTATGTTTACCACGAGAAAATGGATCGTAGCTGGATGTATGATAGGGTCAATCCGATAGGCGAGGCTTGAAAGATGAGTTTGTTAGTGGAGTTGAGGAGTTTGTCAACCATGCTAAGGAACAACCCTACTTTTTGTCCGAAGGAGGGATCAGATGTCCTTGTGCAAAGTGTAAGTGCATGAAGCTATTGGCTGCAAGCGAGGTAAAGGTTCACTTGTACAAGTTCGGGTTTAAGACAAACTATTTGATCCGGACTCGAACATGGAGAAGTGGAGCCAGATATGGACCTAGGGGGTCATTCAAACAGTACTTGTCATGTGGATAATGATGATGAATTTATGTCAATGAATCATATGGTGTATGATGCTTTAAGGCCATTTGCCGATGCCTCCCATGTCAATGCTAACATGGGGAACGAGACACTTAATGAAGACGAGATGCCCAATCCCGAAGCTCAACGGTTTTACGATACATTAATCTCTGCAAACCAGCCCATTTGTGAAGGAGCTACCGAATCTAGGTTATCAATATCTGTTAAGCTTTTGGCAGGTAGATCTAACTGGCATGTTCCTCAAAAGGGAATAGATTATTTTGCACAAATGCTTGCCAACTTAGCTAAAGAGCTAGGATCAAAACAATGCTTACCCGAGAACCATTACCAAGCAACAAAGTTGGTGTCTAAGTTAGGGTTAAAGGCTGAGAAGATTGATTGTTGTGTAAATGGTTGCATGTTATATTACAAACTGGATAGAAACTTATCTGAGTGCAAATTTTGTCAAGCTGCAAGGTATGTTCCTCCAAGGAAAGGGATGGGAAAACACAAAAATGTTCCGGTGAAGAGAATGTTTTATTTGCCAATCATTCCCATGTTACAAAGATTGTATGCATCAATAGAATCTGCGGCTCGAATGAGGTGGCATCATGAAAATAAGGCGAGTTCGAACGTTCTACGCCATCCGTCCGATGGGAAGGCATGGAAACACTTTGATGATGTTTATCCAGATTTTGCCAGTGAGCCAAGAAATGTAAGATTGGGCCTATGTGCTGATGGGTTTACACCTTACATCCAAGCGTCGACTTCTCCATACTCATGTTGGCCGGTCATAGTTACGCCTTACAATCTTCCCCCAGAAATGTGCATGACCAAACCATACATGTTCTTGACTTGTCTCATTCCTGGACCATCTAACCCAAAATCAAAGATAGATGTTTACTTGCAGCCCTTGATTGATGATTTGCAACAGATTGTGGAGATTTGGTGTTTTGACTTACGATATCTCGATGAAACAAAACTTTCTCATGAGAGCATGCTTAATGTGGACAATTAATGATTTTCCAGCCTATGGCATGTTATCCGGATGGGGTACACAGGTAAATTGGCATGTCCTTATTGTATGGAAGACACAAAAGCTTTCACCTTGAAATATGGTGGAAAAAATTCTTGGTTCGATTGTCATCGTCGATTCCTGCCGTAGAAAATCATTCTTTCGGAAGAAGTAAAAGGGTTTTACAAGAAACAAGGATGAGAAAGATGGCCCACCTTACATGTTAACAGGGCAACAAATCTGGGAATTAGTTCGTGATTTCCCAAAAGTGACAGAGGTAGGTTGGGGCAGATTGCAAGGGTATGGCGGGTATCATAATTGGACCAAACAAAGTATATTTTGGGATCTTCCATACTGGAAGGACAACTTGTTAAGGCACAATCTTGATATGATGCACATAGAGAAGAATTTCTTTGATAATGTGCTAAACACTGTCATGAATGTCAAGGGTAAAACAAAGGACAATGAAAAGGCGAGAATGGATATATCTGTGTTCTGTGCACGCAGGGACTTGGAGATGCAACCCTTACCTAATGGAAAGATGGGAAAGCCAAAGGCAAGCTACACTTTGTCACCAGAAGATGCAAAGTTAGTGTGTAAATGGATTAGCGAACTGAAAATGCCAGATGGCTACGCTTCAAACCTTGCTAGGTGTGCCGATGTCTCCAAGGGTAAGATGCATGGGATGAAAAGCCATGATTGTCATATATTCATGGAGTGCTTACTCCCAATTGCCTTTCGTTCGTTGCCAGAATGTGTATGGAAAGCACTAACTGAATTAAGTCGATTCTTCAAAGATCTATGTTGTAATACATTGAGGATGGACGACTTGGTTAGATTGGAGCAAAATATTCCCATCATCATATGCAAGTTGGAAAGGATTTTTCCACCGGGATTTTTTGATTCAATGGAGCATCTTCCAATTCACCTACCCAATGAAGCAATCCTTGGTGGTCCGGTTCAATATCGGTGGATGTATCCATTTGAAAGGTAATTAAATTAATTTTTTAAGTATTTACATCTTGATTTCTTTCGAATTCAAAGATGTATGGTCATTTTACATGTAGATTCATGGGCGACGCAAAGAGGGCGGTGAAAAATAAGGCTAGAGTGGAAGGTTCCATATGTGCTTTCTACTTACAACGTGAGACAACCTATTTCTGCTCTCACTATTTCAAGACCTTTAGCTTGTTGCCTACCACAAGTTTTAGGAACGATCCTCGATCGGGACATGAAGGCGTCCACCCAACGCTATCACTCTTGAACAAATCCGGTCGTCCTAGCGGGAAGTGTCAAACCCATTGGCTTACAGATGATGAATGGAAATCTGCTCATGTGCATGTGCCGATCAATTTCCATGAGGTTAAATCATATCTTGAGTAAGTAAAATTTGTATCCCTTCAAGTGTGTGCTTGACGCATTGAGTATTGTAGAGTTACTTATCAAAATTGTGCTTGATGTTAGTGCATTCTTGCAAAATCACTCCATCAATGATCAAGATGCTTCTGGTCGTATACATGCAGAATTTCCCACGTGGTTGAAGGAATATGTAAGTGTAATGTACAAAAATGATTAAATTATTAGCAATCACACCCTTTAAGCATATGTGTCTCTTCTATGTAGGTTTATGATGAGAGGAATAGGGTGATCAACACAAACATAAAGGCATTAGCTTGGGGTCCTATAACAAAAGCAACATCATGGCACATGTACTTTGTAAATGGGTACAGGTTTCACACTAAGGATTGGAGTGATGGTAAAAAAACCATAAATTGTGGGGTGCATGTAAAAGGTGTTACTGAAGGAGGAGAAGATGATTTTTACGGCATTATCCAACGTATCTTTGAATTGGAATATCATGGTTTGAGTAATAAGATTGCTATATTTTACTGTGAATGGTTTGATCCAACAAGGAATAGAGGCACAAGGGTCCATCCACATTATAATATTGTCGATATTAAGATGAATAGACGGTATGGTCGATATGATCCGTTCATTCTTGCAGAAAAAGCAAGACAAGTATATTATGTCCCTTATCCAGAAACGTGTAAAGACCTACGTGGTTGGTCTGCGGTAATCACCACAAAACCAAGGGGTCATGTGGAAGTCGAGGACATAGAGGATGAAGAGCCTTATCAGGCTGATGAGATGTCACCCGTTGTACCAATTACAGAAGTTGAACCATTACAAGGCTTACTTGATGAAACCATAAATGGGTTCGAACAAATAGTTGACCGTAATAACGATTCAATGGATCACGATGGTCAATCAGAAGATGAAGGTGTTTCGATAGAATGTAGTGATAAAGATGATGAGAAGGGGGAGGACGAGGATGAGGATGAAGACGATTATGAGGATAGTGACGAGGATTAGATTAGATTATATGTTAAGAATATGCATTGTACTATTTTAATATGTATCCTAATGTGTCTTAACATGCACAAGTCAACTTTACATATATGTTTAGAATATGTATCTAACTATTTTAATGTGTATCTTATTATTTACAAGTTCAACTTTATATGCATGATTAGATCATATGTATATCTATATGTTATATTTTGCACTACAAGTAGATGTCGGAGACGAGGTAAAGGGAAGATGCCTACCAATAGAGGTCGAGGGAGGCTTCTACGACCTGGCGATCTTGCTGCAAAGACACACCGCAAAAATCCGTCGAGACAGACTACGGAACCACCTTTTGAGCCTATAGCACCGCCGGTCCTTCCCTTCCCAGCCGGTCGTCACACCACCACCTTCCGAGCCTACCCCAGACGTAGTCACTATGATCCCTACTCCCGGATACATGCCTCCTAGGCAATTTGAGTGTGGTTCATCTTCATACCGCATGCCACAGAGCCTCATGTTGCAGTAGCCTCCCCACGAGGAGGTAAACCAACATGAGGCGGTGCGGGGAGGGGGATGGGGAGCATGAGGAGCGAGGAAGGGGGGGAGGAGGGGAAGAGGAGGGGCATGACGAGCACGCCCCTAGTCAGCGTCGACCGAGGCGTGACGGAGGAAGGATCTTGACGGGAAGATCATTATATGTCCTATTGGGAAAGGGTAAGTTGGAACTTTCTTTGTTTCTTTATATATTTATTAAGCACTTGGTTTTATATATGCATTTGATTTGACATTTGACATTGAGTTTGGATTTTTGGTAGGTGGACTCCAGCAGAAGTTGCTGCTGATGCGATTAAGTTTGCCATCACCTCACAATTTCGGGAGTTCACCATTGCCGGGTGTGACCCCTGATGAAGTGAAGGACTTTTGGTGGGCCAGATTTAGGGTAAGTTCTATATTGCTTTTTATTATTAGTCAGTGTAAGGGAGTATTTTAGTAGATTGCTTTTCATTCAAGTTGTTTATCTTTAAGCCTACGTTTGTTTAATTAACACAAGTTCACAGTTTTATTCAAGTTAACACATGTGAAGAACTTATATATATACTTATTTATCCGATTAACTATTTTGATTAATTCTTCTTGCAGGATAGGGTTTCTTGGGATCCTCGTCATTACGACACCATCTTTAAGATCTTTCAAAAAAATGTGCAAAGCGTCTTTCTGACATCCTCGGCAAGAAGAGGAAGAAGGGGACGCAACCTAAATGGATGGGGGACGAGGCATGGATTGGTCTTCTTGAATATTGGCAAAGTGATGCCTTCCTAAAGATATCAACACAAAATAAGACCAATCGGGCTTAAGAAAAGGGTGGTGCAGTTCACATGACAGGTCGCAGATCTCACCTTGAGGTGGCACTAGACATGGTATGTATTTACTTAATATTCATCGTTTAGTCCATTATCATATACTGATTTTCTTTGTAAATGGACATGTGTTGGCTTTTGGGTAGGTCCAAACAAGTCGGGGCCTGTGGATCCTGCTGAGTTTTTTAGAGCCACCCACCAGAAGAGTTCTGGCGAATGGGTTGATAGCCGCTCAAAAAGAACATATGTAAGTTGGTCTTATACATCATTTTTATATAACTTTGTTATCAATGTATGTACCTTAATAAGATTTGTTTGTGTTCTTTACTAGGAAGAGTATCGCGAGCGTTTGATTCAGATACAGACACAGGTTAATGACGCCTCCACAGATGGGATGCAGGAAGTGGATGGGGCGAGGAAGCTTCAATTGTGGCAGGATGTTGTTGGGGGTAGGACCCGGGGACGATGTTACGGAACTGCAGACATGTCTTTGAACGTCCGTCGTGGTATGTCTTCATTAACTCAGGAGTCTCATGTGTCTTCTAGCCATGGTAATGGGTTTGAGACTGAGGAGGTCGTTGCACTTCGTGAGGAGGCTACCAGAGCTAGGGAGGAGGCAGCCAAAGCTAGGGAGGAGGCTGCATTAGCTAGGGAACAGATGTCAATTTGGAGGCCCAGGGTCACGCTAGGCTGGCGCGACTGGCAGCTTTAGAGCGTAATAGTAGTCGGGGTCGTCCGCATCCCGATTATGATGACGATCTTGACGACCATTCGTTAGATTAGGCATCATGTCATGGTCCCTCGCAGATGTTGATTTCCTTTACTTTAGACATTTCGCATTTACTTTTCAAGTACTTTGAAGTTTGTGTTCATTTACTTTGTTATGTACTGTGTGGATTATCATGGGCAGTTTTGGTTCATCAACAATTATACAAGCTGTTCTTGAGACAAGTATTATAATGGTTTGAGTTGTAAGTGGAGAAAGAGTTGGTTCTATTATGTTTTTTTGTTGGGTGATATTTCAAATTTTATGCATTATTTGACTCTGTTAGACTTGTTAAAAGGTTGGAGTACCGCAAGTGTTAAAGCAGGGCTATTATTGTTTATTAAGGATATCAGTGCTAAAGCAGGGCTATTATTATTTATTAAGGATATTTTTTATTTTATATTTCCAGGTTATATAGCTACTTAATAAAAAAAAATTAAAAAAAAAACATTATTTGCGTAGGCTTGGCCGACGCTAAAGCCTACGCTATAACAAAATAAATTAGCGAAGGCCAAGCCGACGCTAAAGTGATCTGAAATAGCGTGGGCTTAGGCCGACGCTAATTTTAGCGAAGGCCAGGGCCGACGCTAATTTTAGCGAAGGCCAGGGCCGACGCTAATTTTAGCGAAGGCCAGGGCCGACGCTAAGTTTAGCGTCGGTCATTCCCTATTGTCTTTGCTGCCACTTAGCGTCCGCTTTTATCCGACGCTAATTTTAGCGTCGGCCATCATTTGCGAGGCTAAACGTTGCGTCGAGGCTTTTAGCGTCGACCACGACACCGACGCAAAGCCGACGCTAAAGTGGCCGTTAGCGTCGGCTTTTTCCTTGTAGCGTGGGCTTTTGGCCTACGCTAAAAGCTGATTTTCTTGTATCAGGATTAATAAGCATAAATAGCAGTTTACAACCGGACAAGCAAAAGAGAGATGGAGATTAGACAACTTTTACAATCATTGTTTTTGCTTTTACATTATTGGACTTAATTGCTAAACATTGTTAATTTTCGGATTTTTCACTCATCCTGACCTTGTTGCCTTGCACAGAGCATAACTAGAGCTACAGATATCGGATTTTGGTGATCTTGATGTCCCTAGAAAGATAAGGAAGAGACGTACAATTTCAGGTTTCACCAGAATTGTCAAATTAGGCCAAAATCAAGGCTAAATAGGGTCCCGAGTTCTCTGGCGCGGATCGGTGCGCAGTCCATGATGTTCCTTCACTTAAGTGGTCCTAACTTACTCATCTTAAGCCCAATCAAGGCATATGATACCTTGTTGAAAAGCTAATTCAGAGGCCCTTAATTTGGTGTAGGGTTAGTCATGATTAATAAGAATAAATAGCAGTTTACAGCCGCACAAGCCAGAGAGAGACGAAAATAAGACAACTTTTACAATCATTTATTTTGCTTTTACATTACTGGACTTAATTGCTAAACATTGTTAATTTTCAGATTTTTCACTTATCCTGACGTTGTTGCCTTGCGCATAGCATAACTATAGCTACAGATATCGGATTTTGGTGATCTTGCTGTCCCTAGAAAGAGAAGGAAGAGACCTACAATATCAGGTGTTACAAGAATTGTCAAATTAGGCCAAAATCAAGGCTAAATTGGGTCTCTAGTTCTCTGGCGCGGATCAGTGCGCTGTCCATGATGTTCCTTCACTTAAATGGGCCTAACGTACTCATCTTAAGTCCAATTAAGGCTTATGATACCTTGATGGAAAGCTTATTTAGAGGCCCTTAATTTAGTCTACGGTTTGGTCAGGATTAGTAAGCATAAATAGAAGTTAACAGACGTACAAGCCAAAGAGAGACGGAAATTAGACAACTTTTACAACCATTGTTTTTGCTTTTATATTGTTGTGCTTAATTGCTAAACATTGTTAATTTTGGATTTTCCACTCATCCTGACCTTGTTGCCTTGCGCAGGGCATAACTAGAGCTATAGATATCGGATTTTGGTGATCTTGCTGTCCCTAGAAAGATATGGAAGAGACCAACAATTTCAGGTTTCACAAGAATTGTCAAATTAGACCAAAATCAAGGCTAAATTGGGTCCCGAGTTCTCTAAGGCGCATCAGTACGCAGACCATGATGTTACTTCGCTTAAATGGGCCTAACTTACTCATCTTAAGCCCAATTAAGGCATATGATACCTTGTTGGAAAGCTGATTCAGAGGCCCTTAATTTGTTCTAGGGTTAGCCCAGGATTAATATGCATAAATAGCAGTTTACAGCTGCACAAGCCAAAGAGATACGAAAATTAGGCAACTTTTACAATCATTGTTTTTGCTTTTACATTATTGGACTTAATTGCTAAACATTGTTAATTTTCGGATTTTTCACTCATCCTGACCTTGTTACCTTGCATAGAGCATAACTAGAGCTACATACATCGGATTTTGGTGATCTTGCTGTCCCTAGAAAGATAAGGAAGAGACCTACAATTTCAGGTGTTACAAGAATTGTCAAATTAGGCCAAAATCAAGCTAAGTTGGGTCCTGAGTTCTCGGGCGCGCATCAGTGCGCTGTCCATGATGTTCCTTTACTTAAATGGGCCTAACTTACTCATCTTAAGCCCAATTAAGGCATATGATACCTTGATGAAAAGATTATTCAGAGGCCATTAATTTGGTCTAGGGTTAGGTCAGGATTAATAAGCACAAATAGCAGTTTACAGTCGGACAAGCAAGAGAGAGACGGAAATTAGACAACTTTTACAATCATTGTTTTTGCTTTTACATTATTGGACTTAATTGCTAAACATTGTTAATTTTCGAATTTTTCACTCATCCTGACCTTGTTCCCTTGCATAGAGCATAACTAGAGCTACACTTATCGGATTTGGGTGATCTTGATGTCCCTAGAAAGATAAAGAAGAGACCTACAATTTCAGGTTTCACAAGAATTGTCAAAATAGGCCAAAATCAAGGCTAAATAGGGTCCCGAGTTCTCTGGCAAGGATCAGTGCGCGGTCCATGATGTTCCTTCACTTAAGTGGGCCTAACTTACTCATCTTAAGCCCAATTAAGAAATATGATACCTTGTTGGAAAGCTTATTCAGAGGCCCTTAATTTGGTCTAGGGTAGGTCAGGATTAATAAGCATAAATAGCAGTTTACAGCCGCACAAGCCAGAGAGAGACGAAAATTAAACAACTTTTACAATCATTGTTTTTGCTTTTACATTATTGGACTTAATTGCTAAACATTGTTAATTTTTGGATTTTTCACTCATCCTGACCTTGTTACCTTGCACAGAGCATAACTAGAGCTACAAATATCGGATTTTGGTGATCTTGCTGTCCCTAGAAAGATAAGGAAGAGACCTACAATTTCAGGTTTCACAAGAATTGTCAAATTAGGTCAAAATCAAGGCTAAATAGTGTCCCGAGTTCTCTAGCTCGGATCGGTACGCAGACCATGATGTTCCTTCACTTAAATGGGCCTAACTTACTCATCTTAAGCCCAATTAAGGCATATGATACCTTGTTGAAAAGCTTATTCAGAGGCCCTTAATTTGTTCTATGGTTAGGTCAGGATTAATATACATAAATAGCAGTTTACAGTCGCACAAGCCAGAGAGAGACGAAAATTTGGCAACTTTTACAATCATTAATTTTGCTTTTACATTATTGGACTTAATTTCTAAACATTGTTAATTTTCTGATTTTTCACTCATCCTGACCTTGTTGCCTTGCACGGAGCTTAACTAGAGCTACAGATATTGGATTTTGGTGATCTTACTGTCCCTAGAAAGATAAGGAAGAGACCTACAATTATAGGTGTTACAAGAATTGTTAAATTAGGCCAAAATCAAGGCTAAATGGGCCCCGATTTCTCTGGCGCGGATCAGTACGCAGTCCATGATGTTCCGTCACTTAAATGGGCCTAACTTACTCATTTTAATCCCAATTAATGCTTATGATACCTTGTTGGAAAGCTTATTCAAAGGACCTTAATTTGGTCTATAATTTGGTCAGGATTAATAAGCATAAATAGCAATTTTCATCCGTACAATCCTGAGAGAAACGGAAATTAGACAACTTTTACAATCATTGTTTTTACTTTTTGATCAGCCTCTGGTTGACTAGTTTTATAACTAGTAAGACCATGGCTTTTGCACTAATTATTCGAGTTTCAATCTCGTTTTAGCCCAAATTTGGATTTAGTCGTACTCAAGCAACATTTTGAGTTTCTTAAGTAGTTTCGGACATTTTAGTTAGTTTTTGAGTCAAATAAAGCATTCACTGCTATTTCATTTTTTCAGGTTGAAAGGGAAGCACTTAGAGTCAAGGGAATGAAGAAATCAGTGGAAAATGTAATTCTGGAAGTATTCGCCCCACGAGAGCTTACTCGCCTCGCAAGCCTGAAGACCAGCCAGAGCAGCAAGAGTCACCCTTTCTGTCTCGCCACATGAGCCTGAAGGCCTGACTGTGCCAGAGAATGCCACCCTATTGGTATCGCCTCGCGAATCACCATCTCGCCTCGCGAGAACCCAATTTTGAACTCGCGCCACTTTAATATTTGCCTCGCGAGCGAGCGCAGATCCTGAAGGTTATAAATTGCTGTTTTAGGGCAGATTGGAGGGGGATCATCTTCTTTTCTCTTTTCCATTGACGGCTGCGAATTAGTCTCTAGGGTTTTTATGATGTATTTGATGGAGAACTAATTCCCTTGGATTAATCTGCTGTAATCGGTTTCCATTGCCACTTGAGGTTCTGTAATTCCCAATCTTATTGCTATTCTCTTTCACTACTATGCTATATGTTCTGTTTGCTTAATTCAGGATTGTATAGAATGAGTATTGATTTGTTTTGATGATTCTATGTTCCTATACATAATCGTGTTTGCTTAATTCACGAGTGCTTCACCCCGTTTGCTTAATTCGGGAATTAGGAACATATATCTCGTAGTTCCAGTTTCGCTTGTTAATTGTTGCTACAATCGAAAAGGGATTAGAATCCGCTTAGGGTTTGGAATTTATATGAACCGATGATAGTTGGGAAACTGAGAACGGTATATTAATCGTTTTTAGCTTATTTGACAATCACTTAGTTTGCACTGTTTTTCTTAACTGTTTTCTAAATCAAAGATTCAATCCAAAACCCCCCCAAAAACTGACTTTAAGGTTAATAACAATACAATAGTCCTTGTGAGACGATACTCGAGTTGTCGCGCCCTAACTGCAGTTTTTAAAACCACTCGTTCTTTACGACGTGCGTGCGACAGCGTGTCACTTTTACATTATTGGGCTTAAGTGCTAAACATTATTAATTTTTTATTTTCCACTCATCCGGACCTTGTTGCCTTGCGCAGGGCATAACTAGAGCTACAGATATCGGATTTTGGTGATCTTGCTGTGCCTAGAAAGATAAGGAAGAGACCTACAATTTCAGGTTTCAAAAGAATTGTCAAATTAGGCCAAAATCAAGGCTAAAATGGGTTCCGAGTTCTCTGACGTCGATCAGTGCGCAGTCCATGATGTTACTTCACTTAAATGGGCCTAACTAAATCATCTTAAGCCCAATTAAGGCATATGATACCTTGTTGGAAAGCTTATTCAGAGGCCCTTAATTTGGTCAATGGTTACGTCAGGATTAATAAGCATAAATAGTAGTTTCCAGCCGAACAAGCCAGAGAGAGACGGAAATTAGAAAACTTTTACAATCATTGTTTTTGCTTTTACATTATTGGACTTAGTTGCTAAACATTGTTAATTTTCGGATTTTTCACTCATCCTGACCTTGTTGCCTTGCGCAGGGCATAACTAGAGCTACAGATATCGGATTTTGGTGATCTTGCAGTCCCTAGAAAGATAAGGAAGAGACCTACAATTTCAGGTTTCAAAAGAATTGTCAAATTAGGCCAAAATCAAGGCTAAAATGGGTTCCGAGTTCTCTGGTGCCGATCAGTGCGCAGTCCATGATGTTACTTCACTTAAATGGGCCAAACTTACTCATCTTAAGCCCAATTAAGGCATATGATACCTTGTTGGAAAGCTTATTCAGAGGCCCTTAATTTGGTCAATGGTTAGGTCTGGATTAATAAGCATAAATAGAAGTTTACAGCCGGACAAGCCAGATAGAGACGGAAATTAGAAAACTTTTACAATCATTGTTTTTGCTTTTACATTATTGGACTTAATTGCTAAACATTGTTAATTTTCGGATTTTTCACTCATCCTAACCTTGTTACATTGCACAGACCATAACTAGAGCTACAGATATCGGATTTCGGTGATCTTGCTGTCCCTAGAAAGATAAGGAAGAGACCTAAAATTTCATGTTTCACAAGAATTATCAAATTAGGCCAACATCAAGGCTAAATTAGGTCCCGAGTTCTCTGGCACGAATCAGTTCGCAGTCCATGATGTTCCTTCACTTAAATGGGCCTAACGTACTCATCTTAAGTCCAATTAAGGCTTATGAAACCTTGTTGGAAAGCTTATTCAGAGGCCCTTAATTTGGTCTTGGGTTTGGTCAGGATTAACAACATAAATAGCAGTTTACAGTCGCACAAGCCAGAGAGAGGCGGAAATTAGATAACTTTAACAATCATTGTTTTTGCTTTTACATTAGTGGGCTTAATTGCTAAACATTGTTAATTTTCGGATTTTTCACTCATCTTGACTATGTTGACTTGCATAGAGCATAACTAGAGCTACAAATATCGGGTTTCGGTGATCTTGTTGTCAATAGAAAGATAAGAAGAGACCTACAATTTCAGGTTTAACAAGAATTGTCAAATTAGGCCAAAATCAAGGCTAAATTGGGTCCCGAGTTCTCTGTCGCGGATCAGTGGCAGTCAATGATGTTCCTTCACTTAAATGGGCCTAACTTACTTATCTTAAGCCCAATTAAGGCATCTGATACCTTGTTGGAAAGCTTATTCAGATGCCCTTAATTTCGTCTAGGGTTAGGACTGGATTAATAAGCATAAATAGTAGTTTACAGCCGGACAAGCAAGAGAGAGACGGAAATTATACAACTTTTACAATCATAGTTTTTCCGTTTACATTATTTGGCTTAATAGCTAAACATTGTTAATTTTCGGATTTTTCACTTATCCTAACCTTGTTACATTGCACAGACCATAACTAGAGCTACAGATAACGGATTTCGGTGATCTTGCTGTCCCTAGAAAGATAAGGAAGAGACCTAAAATTTCATGTTTCACAAAAATTGTCAAATTAGGCCAAAATCAAGGCTAAATTGGGTTCTGAGTTCTCTGGCGCCGATCAATGAACAGTCCATGATGTTACTTCACTTAAATGGGCCTAACTTACTCATCTTAAGCCCAGTTAAGGCATATGATACCTTGTTGGAAAGCTTATTCAGAGGCCCTTAATTTGGTCAAGGATTAGGTCAGGATTAATAAGCATAAATAGCAGTTTACAACCGCACAAGCCAGAGAGAGACGGAAATTAGACAACGTTTACAATCATTGTTTTTGCTTTTACATTATTGGACTTAATTGCTAATCATTGTTAATTTTCAGATTTTTCACCCATCCTGACCTTGTTGCCTTGCATAGAGCATAACTTGAGATACAAATATCGGATTTTGGTGATCTTGTTGTCCCTAGAAAGATAAGGAAGAGACCTACAATTTCATGTTTCACAAGAATTGTCAAATTAGGCGAAAATCAAGGCTAAATTGGGTTCCAAGTTCTCTGGCGCGGATCAGTTCGCAGTCCATGATGTTCCTTCACTTAAATGGGCCTAACGTACTCATCTTAAGTCCAATTAAGGCTTATGTCCTTATGATACCTTGTTGGAAAGCTTATTTAGAGACCCTTAATTTGGTCTAGGGTTTGGTCAGGATTAAAAACATAAATAGCAGTTTACAGCCGCACAACCCTGAGAGAGACGGAAATTAGACAACTTTTACAATCATTGTTTTTGCTTTTACATTAGTGGGCTTAATTGCTAAACATTGTTAATTTCCGGATTTTTCACTCATCCTGACCATGTTGACTTGCGTAGAGCATAACTAGAGCTACAAATATCGGATATCGGTGATCTTGTTCTCCATAGAAAGATAAGGAAGATACCTACAATTTCAGGTTTCACAAGAATTGTCAAATTAGGCCAAAATTAAGGAAAAATTGGGTCCCGAGTTCTCTGCTGCGGATTAGTGCGCAGCCCATGATGTTCCTTCACTTAAATGGGCCTAACTTACTCATCTTAAGCACAATTAAGGCATATGATACCTTGTTGAAAAGCTTATTCAGAGGCCCTTAATTTGGTCAATGGTTAGGTCTGGATTAATAAGCATAAATAGCAGTTTACAGCCGGACAAGCGAGAGAGACAGAAATTAGACAACTTTTACAATCATTGTTTTTCCTTTTACATTATTTGGCTTAATTGCTAAACATTGTTAATTTTCGGATTTTTCCCTCATCTTGACCTTGTTGCCTTGCACAGAGCATAACTAGAGCTAAAGATATCGGATTTCGGTGATCTTGTTTTACCTAGAATGATAAGGAAGAGACCTACAATTTCAAGTTACAGAGGAATTGTCAAATTAGATCAAAATCAATGCTAAATTGGGTCCCGAGTTCTCTGGCGCAGATCAGTGCGCAGTCCATGATGTTCCTTCAATGAAGTGGGCTTAACTTACTCATCTTAAGCCAAATTAAGGCATATGATACCTTGTTCAAAATCTTATTCAGAGTCCCTTAATTTGTTCTAGGGTTAGGTTAGGATTAATAAGCACAAATACCAGTTTACAGCCGCACAAGCCAGAGAGAGACGGAAATTAGACAACTGTTACAATCATTGTTTTTCCTTTTACATTACTGGGCTTAATTGCTAAACATTATTAATTTTGGATTTTTAACTCATCATGACCTTGTTGCCTTGCCCAGGGCATAACTAGAGCTACAGATATCGGATTTTGGTGATCTTGCTGTCCCTAGAAAGATAAGGAAGAGACCTACAATTTCAGGTTTCACAAGAATTGTCAAATTAGGCCAAAATCAAGGCTAAATTGGGTTCCGAGTTCTCTGGCACCGATCAATGCACAGTCCATGATGTTACTTCACTTAAATGGGCCTAACTTACTCATCTTAAGCCCAGTTAAGGCATATGATACCTTGTTGGAAAACTTATTCAGAGGCCCTTAATTTGGTCAAGGGTTAGGTCAGGATTAATAAGCATAAATAGCAGTTTACAACCGCACAAGCCAGAGAGAGACGGAAATTAGACAACTTTTACAATCATTGTTTTTTCTTTTACAATATTGGACTTAATTGCTAATCATTGTTAATTTTCAGATTTTTCACTCATCCCGACCTTGTTGCCTTGCATAGAGCATAACTAGAGATACAGATATCGGATTTTGGTGATCTTGTTGTCCCTAGAAAGATAAGGAAGAGACCTACAATTTCATGTTTCACAAGAATTGTCAAATTAGGCGAAAATCAAGGCTAAATTGGGTTCCGAGTTCTATGGCGCGGATCAGTTCGCAGTCCATGATGTTCCTTCACTTAAATGGGCCTAACGTACTCATCTTAAGTCCAATTAAGGCTTATGTCCTTATGATACCTTGTTGGAAAGCTTATTTAGAGACCCTTAATTTGGTCTAGGGTTTGGTCAGGATTAAAAACATAAATAGCAGTTTACAGCCGCACAACCCTGAGAGAGACGGAAATTAGACAACTTTTACAATCATTGTTTTTGCTTTTACATTAGTGGGCTTAATTGCTAAACATTGTTAATTTCCGGATTTTTCACTCATCCTGACCATGTTGACTTGCGTAGAGCATAACTAGAGCTACAAATATCGGATATCGGTGATCTTGTTCTCCTTAGAAAGATAAGGAAGATACCTACAATTTCAGGTTTCACAAGAATTGTCAAATTAGTCCAAAATTAAGGCAAAATTGGGTCCCGAGTTCTCTGCTGCGGATCAGTGCGTAACCCATGATGTTCCTTCACTTAAATGGGCCTAACTTACTCATCTTAAGCCCAATTAAGGCATATGACACCTTGTTGAAAAGCTTATTCAGAGGCCCTTAATTTGGTCTAGGGTTAGGTCTGGATTAAAAAGCATAAATAGCAGTTTACAGCCGGACAAGCAAGAGAGAGACAGAAATTAGACAACTTTTACAATCATTGTTTTTCCTTTTACATTATTTGGCTTAATTGCTAAACATTGTTAATTTTCGGATTTTTTCCTCATCTTGACCTTGTTGCCTTGCACAGAGCAAAACTAGAGCTAAAGATATCGGATTTCGTTGATCTTGTTTTACCTAGAATGATAAGGAAGAGACCTACAATTTCAGGTTACAGAGGAATTGTCAAATTAGACCAAAATCAATGCTTAATTGGGTCCCGAGTTCTCTGGCGCGGATCAGTGCGCAGTCCATGATGTTCCATCACTGAAGTGCGCTTAACTTACTCATCTTAAGCCCAATTAAGGCATATGATACCTTGTTCAAAATCTTATTCAGAGTCCCTTAATTTGTTCTAGGGTTAGGTTAGGATTAATAAGCACAAATACCAGTTTACAACCGCACAAGCCAGAGAGAGACGGAAATTAGACAACTGTTACAATCGTTGTTTTTCCTTTTACATTATTGGTCTTAATTGCTAAACATTATTAATTTTGGATTTTTCACTCATCATGACCTTGTTGCCTTGCACAGGTCATAACTAGAGCTACAGATATCGGATTTTGGTGATCTTATTGTCCCTAGAAAGATAAGGAAGAGCCCAACAACTTCAGGTTCCACAAGAATAGTCAAATTAGGCAAAATTGAGGCTAAATTGGGTTCCGAGTTCTCTGGCACGGATCAGTGCACAGTCCACGATGTTACTTCACTTAAATGGGCCTAACTTACTCATCTTAAGCCCAGTTAAGGCATATGATACCTTGTTGGAAAGCTTATTCATAGGCCCTTAATTTGGTCAAGGGTTAGGTCAGGATTAATAAGCATAAATAGTAGTTTAGAGCCGCATAAGCCAGTGAGAGACGGAAATTAGACAACTTTTACAATCATGGTTTTTGCTCTTACATTATTGGACTTAATTGCTAAACATTGTTAATTTTTGAATTTTTCACTCATCCTGACCTTGTTGCCTTGCACTGAGCATAACTTGAGATACAGATATCGGATTTTGGTGATCTTGATGTCCCTAGAAAGATAAAGAAGAGACCTACAATTTCATGTTTCACAAGAATTGTCAAATTAGGACAATATCAAGGCTAAATTGGGTCCTGAGTTCTCTGGCGCATATCAGTTCGCAGTCCATGATGTTCCTTCTCTTAAATGGGCCTAACGTACTCATCTTAAGTCCAATTTAGGCTCATGATACCTTGTTGGAAAGCTTATTTAGAGACTCTTAATTTGGTCTAGGGTTTGGTCAACAATAAAAACATAAATAGCAGTTTATAGTCGCACAACCCAGAGAGAGACGGAAATTAGACAACTTTTACAATCATTGTTTTTGCTTTTACATTAGTGGGCTTAATTGCTAAACATTGTTATTTTCCGGATTTTTCACTCATCCTGACCATGTTGACTTGCGTAGAGCATAACTAGAGCTACAAATATCGGATATCGGTGATCTTGTTCTCCATAGAAAGATAAGGAAGATACCTACAATTTCAGGTTTCACAAGAATTGTCAAATTAGGCTAAAATTTAGGCAAAATTGGGTCCCGAGTTCTCTGTCGCGGATTAGTGCGCAGCCCATGATGTTCCTTCACTTAAATGGGCCTAACTTACTCATCTTAAGCCCAATTAAGGCATATGATACCTTGTTGAAAAGCTTATTCAGAGGCCCTTAATTTGGTCTAGGGTTAGGTCTGGATTAATAAGCATAAATAGCAATTTACAGCCGGATAAGCAAGAGAGAGACGGAAATTAGACAACTTTTACAATCATTGTTTTTCCTTTTACATTATTGGGCTTAATTGCTAAACATTGTTAATTACTGGATTTTTCACTCATCTTGACCTTGTTGCCTTGCACAGAGCATAACTAGAGCTACAAATATCGGATTTCGGTGATTTTGTTGTCCCTAGAATGATAAGGAAGAGACCTACAATTTTAGGTTACACAAGAATTGTCAAATTAGGCCAAAATCAATGCTAAATAGGGTCCCGAGTTCTCTGGCGCGGATCAGTGCGCAGTGCATGATGTTCCTTCACTGAAGTGGGCCTAACTTACTCATCTTAAGCCCAATTAAGGCATATGATACCTTGTTCAAAAGCTTATTCAGAGTCCCTTAATTTGTTCTAGGGTTAGGTTAGGATTAGTAAGCACAAATAGAAGTTTACAGTCACACAAGCCAAAGAGAGACGGAAATTAGACAACTGTTACAATCATTGTTTTTCCTTTTACATTATTGGGCTTAATTGCTAAACATTATTAATTTTGGATTTTTCACTCATCCTGACCTTGTTGCCTTGCACAGGGCATAACTAGAGCTACAGATATCGGATTTTGGTGATCTTATTGTCCCTAGAAAGATAAGGAAGAGCCCAACAATTTCAGGTGCCACATGAATAGTAAAATTAGGTAAAATCAAGGCTAAATTGGGTTCCGAGTTCTCTGGCGCGGATGAGTGCACAGTCCATGATGTTACTTCACTTAAATGGGCCTAACTTACTCATCTTAAGCCCAGTTAAGTCATATGATACCTTGTTGGAAAGCTTATTCAGAGGCCCTTAATTTGGTCAACAGTTAGGTCAGGATTAATAAGCATAAATAGCAGTTTACAGCCGCAAAAGCCAGTGAGAGACGGAAATTAGACAACTTTTACAATCATTGTTTTTGCTTTTACATTGTTGGACTTAATTGTTAATCATTGTTAATTTTCAGATTTTTCACTCATCCTGACCTTGTTGCCTTGCACAGAGCATAACTAGAGATACAGATATCGGATTTTGGTGATCTTGTTGTCCCTAGAAAGATAAGGAAGAGACCTACAATTTCATGTTTCACAAGGATTGTCAAATTAGGCGAAAATCAACGCTAAATTGGGTTCCGAGTTCTATGGCGCGGATCAGTTCGCAGTCCATGATGTTCCTTCACTTAAATGGGCCTAACTTACTCATCTTAAGCCCAGTTAAGGCATCTGATACCTTGTTGGAAAGCTTATTCAGAGACCCTTAATTTGGTCAAGGGTTAGGTCAGGATTAATAAGCATAAATAGCAGTTTACAACCACACAAGCCAGAGAGAGACGGAAATGAGACAACTTTTACAATCATTGTTTTTGCTTTTACATTATTGGACTTAATTGCTAATCATTGTTAATTTTCAGATTTTTCACTCATCCTGACCTTGTTGCCTTGCACAGAGCATAACTAGAGATACAGATATCGGATTTTGGTGATCTTGTTGTCCCTAGAAAGATAAAGAAGAGACCTACAATTTCATGTTTCACAAGAATTGTCAAATTAGGCGAATATCAAGGCTAAATTGGGTCCTGAGTTCTCTGGCGCAGATCAGTTCGCAGTCCATGATGTTCGTTCTCTTAAATGGGCCTAACGTACTCATCTTAAGTCCAATAAAGGCTCATGATACCTTGTTGGAAAGCTTATTTAGAGACCCTTAATTTGGTCTAGGGTTTGGTCAACATTAAAAACATAAATAGCAGTTTACAGTCGCACAACCCAGAGAGAGACGGAAATTATACAACTTTTACAATCATTGTTTTTACTTTTACATTAGTGGGCTTAATTGCTAAACATTGTTATTTTCCGGATTTTTCACTCATCCTGACCATGTTGACTTGCGTAGAGCATAACTAGAGCTACAAATATCGGATATCGGTGATCTTGTTCTCCATAGAAAGATAAGGAAGATACCTACAATTTCAGGTTTCACAAGAATTGTGAAATTAGGCCAAAATTAATGCAAAATTGGGTCCCGAGTTCTCTGTCGCGGATCAGTGCGCAGCCCATGATGTTCCTTCACTTAAATGGGCCTAACTTACTCATCTTAAGCCCAATTAAGGCATATGATACCTTGTTTAAAAGCTTATTCAGAGGCCCTTAATTTGGTCCAGGGTTAGGTCTGGATTAATATGCATAAATAGCAGTTTACAGCAGGACAAGCAAGAGAGAGACGGAAATTAGAAAACTTTTACAATCATTGTTTTTTCCTTTTACATTATTTGGCTTAATTGCTAAACATTGTTAATTTTCGGATTTTTCACTCATCTTGACCTTGTTGCCTTGCACAGAGCGTAACTAGAGCTACATATATCGGATTTCGGTGATCTTGTTGTCCCTTGAATGATAAGGAAGAGACCTACAATTTCAGGTTTCCCAGGAATTGTCAAATTAGGCCAAAATCAATGCTAAATTGGGTCCCGAGTTCTCTGGCGCGGATCAGTGTGCTGTCCATGATGTTCCTTCACTGAAGTGGTCCTAACGTACTCATCTTAAGTCCAATTAAGGCTTATGAAACCTTGTTGGAAAGCTTATTCAGAGGCCCTTAATTTGGTCTTGGGTTTGGTCAGGATTAATAACATAAATAGCAGTTTACCACCTCACAAGCGAGAGAGAGGCGGAAATTAGACAACTTTAACAATCATTGTTTTTGCTTTTACATTAGTGGGCTTAATTGCTAAATATTGTTAATTTTCGGATTTTTCACTCATCCTGACTATGTTGACTTACGTAGAGCATAACTAGAGCTACAAATATCGGGTTTCGGTGATCTTGATGTTCCTTCACTTAAATGGGCCTAACTTACTTATCTTAAGCCCAGTTAAGGCATATGATACCTTGTTGGAATGCTTATTCAGATGCCCTTAATTTGGTCAAGGGTTAGGTCTGGATTAATAAGCATAAATAGCAGCTTACAGTCGGACAAGCAAGAGAGAGACGGAAATTAGACAACTTTTACAATCATTGTTTTTCCGTTCACATTATTGGGCTTAATTGCTAAACACTGTTAATTTTGGATTTTCCACTCATCCTGACCTTGTTGTCTTGCGCAGGGCATAAGTAAAGCCACAAATATCGGATTTTGGTGATCTTGCTGACCCTAGAAAGATAAGGAAGACACCTACAATTTCAGGTTTCACAAGAATTGTCAAATTAAGCCAAAATCAAGGCTAAATTGGGTTCCGAGTTCTCTGGCGCCGATCAGTGCCTAGTCCATGATGTTACTTCACCAAAATGGGCCTAACTTACTCATCTTAAGCCCAGTTAAGGCATATGATACCTTGTTGGAAAGCTTATTCAGAGTCCCTTAATTTGGTCTAGGCATAGGTCAGGATTAATAAGAATAAGTAGCCGTTTACAGCCGCACAATCCAGAGAGAAACGGAAATTAGACAACTTTTACAATCATTGTTTTTGCTTTTACATTATTGGACTTAATTGCTAATCATTGTTAATTTTCGGATTTTTCACTCATCCTGACCTTGTTGCCTTGCACAGAGCATAACTAGAGATACAGATATCGTATTTTGGTCATCTTGCTGTCCCTAGAAAGATAAGGAAGAGACCTACAATTTCATGTTTCACAAGAATTATCAAATTAGGTCAATATCAAGGCTAAATTGAGTCCCGAGTTCTCTGGCGCGGATCAGTGCGCAGTCCATGATGTTTCTTCACTGAAGTAGGCCTAACTTACTCATCTTAATCCCAATTAAGGCAAATGATACCTTGTTGAAAAGCTTATTCAGAGGCCCTTAATTTGGTCTAGGGTTAGGTATGGACTAATAAGTATAAATAGCAGTTTACAGCCGGACAAGCAAGAGAGAGACGGAAATTAGACAACTATTACAATCATTGTTTTTCCTTTTATATTATTGGGCTTAATTGCTAAACATTGTTAATTTTCGACTTTTTCACTCATCTTGAACTTGTTGCCTTGCACAGAGCATAACTAAAGCTACAAATATCGGATTCGGTGATCCTGTTGACCCTAGAATGATAAGGAAGAGACCTACAATTTCAGGTTTCACAGGAATTGTCAAATTAGGCCAAAATCAATGCTAAATTGGGTCCCGAGTTCTCTGGCGCGGATCAGTGTGCAGTCCATGATGTTCCTTCACTGAAGTGGGCCTAACTTACTCATCTCAATCCAATTAAGGCTTATGATACCTTACTAAAAATATTATTCAGAGGCCCTTAATTTGCTCTAGGGTTAGGTTAGGATTAATAAGCACAAATAGCAGTTTACAGCCGCACAAGCCAGAGAGAGATGGAAATAAGACAACTTTTACAATCATTAATTTTGCTTTTACATTATTGGACTTAATTGCTAAACATTATTAATTTTCATATTTTTCACTTATCCTGACCTTGTTGCCTTGCGCATAGCATAACTTTAGATACTGATATCGGATTTTAGTGATCTTGCTGTCCTTAGAAAGAAGGAAGATACCTACAATATCAGGTGTTACAAGAATTGTCAAATTAGGCCAAAATCAAGGCTAAATTGGGTCCTGAGTTCTCTGGCGCGGATCAGTGCGCTGTCCATGATGTTCCTTCACTTAAATGGGCCTAACTTACTCATCTTAAGCCCAATTAAGGCATATGATACCATGTTGGAAATCTTATTCAGAGGCCCTTAATTTGTTCTAGGGTTTGGTCAGGATTAATAGGCATAAATAGAAGTTTACAGCCATACAAGCCAAAGAGAGACGAAAATTAGACAACTTTTACAATCATTGTTTTTGCTTTTATATTATTGGGCTTAATTGCTAAACATTATTAATTTTCGGAATTTTCACTCATCCTGACCTTGTTGCCTTGCACAGAGCATAACTAGAGCTACAAATATCGGATTTCGGTGATCTTGTTGTCTTAGAAAGATAAGGAAGAGACCTACAATTTCAGGTTTCACAAGAATTGTCAAATTAGACCAAAATCAAGTCAAAATTGGGTCCCGAGTTCTCTGCCACGGATCAGTACGCAGCCCATGATGTTCCTTCACTTAAATGGGCCTAACTTACTCATCTTAAGCCCAATTAAAGCATATGATACCTTGTTTAAAAGCTTATTCAGAGGACCTTAATTTGGTCTAGGGTTAGGTCTGGATTAATATGCATAAATAGCAGTTTACAGCCAGACAAGCAAGAGAGAGACAGAAATTAGACAACTTTTACAATCATTGTTTTTTCCTTTTACATTATTGGGCTAAATTGTTAAACATTGTTAATTTTCGGATTTTTCACTCATCCTAACCGTGTTGCCTTGCACAGAGCGTAACTAGAGCTACAGATATCGGATTTCGGTGATCTTGCTGTCCCTTGAATGATAAGGAAGAGATCAACAATTTCAGGTTTCACAGGAATTGTCAAATTAGGCCTAAATCAAGGCTAAATTGGGTCCCGAGTTCTCTAGCGCGTTTTAGTGCGCAGTCTATGATGTTCCTTCACTGAAGTGGGCCTAACTTACTCATCTTAAGCCCAATTAAGGCATATGATACCTTGTTCAAAAGCTTATTCAGAGGCCCTTAATTTGTTCTAGGGTTAGGTTTGGATTAATAAGCACAAATAGCAGTTTACAGCCGCACAAGCCAGAGAGAGACAGAAATAAGACAACTTTTACAATTATTAATTTTGGTTTTACATTATTGGACTTAATTGGTATACATTATTAATTTTGGATTTTTCACTTATCGTGACCTTGTTGCCTTGCGCATAGCATAACAATAGCTACTGATATCGGATTTTGGTGATCTTGCTGTCCTTAGAAAGAGAAGGAAGATACCTACAATATCAGGTGTTACAAGAATTGTCAAATTAGGCCAAAACCAAGTCTAAATTGGGTCCTGAGTTCTCTGGCGTGGATCAGTGCGCCGTCCATGATGTTCCTTCACTTAAATGGGCCTAACATACTCATCTTAAGTCCAATTAAGGCTTATGATACCTTGTTGGAAAGCTTATTTAGAGACCCTTAATTTGGTCTAGGGTTTGGTAATGATTAATAAGCATAAATAGAAGTTTACAACCATACAAGCCAAAGAGAGACGAAAATTAGACAACTTTTACAATCATTGTTTTTGCTTTTACATTATTGGGCTTAATTGCTAAACATTATTAATTTTGGATTTCCCACTCATCCTGACCTTGTTGCCTTGCACAGGGCATAACTAGAGCTACAAATATCGGATTTTGGTGATCTTGCTGTCCCTAGAAAGATAAGGAAGAGTCCAACAATTTCAGGTTTCACAAGAATTGTCAAATTAGGCCAAAATCAAGGCTAAATTGGGTTCCGAGTTCTATGGCGTGGATTAGTATGCAGTCCATGATGTTACTTCACTTAAATGGGCCTAACTTACTCATCTTAAGCCCAATTAAGGCATATGATACCTTGTTGGAAAGCTTATTCAGAGGCCCTTAATTTGTTCTAGGGTTAGGTTAGAATTAATAAGCATAAATAGCAGTTTGCAGCGGGACAAGCAAGAGTGAGATGGAAATTAGACAAGTTTTACAATCATTGTTTTTCCTTTTACATTATTGGACTTAATTGCTAAACATTGTTATTTTTCGGAATTTTCACTCAACCTGACCTTGTTGCCTTGCACAGAGCATAACTAGAGCTACAGATATCGGATTTTGACGATCTTGTTGTCCCTAGATTGATAAGGAAGAGACCTACAATTTCAGGTTTCACAGGAATTGTCAAATTAGGCCAAAATCAAGGCTAAATTGGGTCCCAAGTTCTCTGGCGCGGATCAGTGCGCAGTCCATGATGTTCCTTCACTGAAGTGGGCCTAACTTACTCATCTTAAGCCCAATTAAGGCATATGTTACCATTGTTGAAAAGCTTATTCAGAGGCCCTTAATTTGGTCTATGGTTAGGTCTGGATTAATAAGCATAAATAGCAGTTTACCGCCGCACAAGCAAAAGAGAGACGAAAATTAGACAACTTTTACAATCATTGTTTTACCTTTTACATTATTGGACTTAATTGCTAAACATTGTTATTTTTCGGAATTTTCACTCATCCTGACCTTGTTGCCTTGCACAAAGCATAACTAGAGCTACAGAAATCGGATTTTGGCGATCTTGCTTTCCCTAGAATGATAAGGAAGAGACCTACAATTTCAGGTGTCACAAGAATTGTCAAATTAGGCCAAAATTAAGGCTAAATTGGGTCCCGGGTTCTCTGGCGCGGATTAGTGCGCAGTCCATGATGTTCCTTCACTGAAGTGGGCCTAACTTATTCATCTTAAGCCCAATTAAAGCATATGATACCTTGTTGAAAAGCTTATTCAGAGGCCCTTAATTTGGTCTACGGTTAGGTCTGGATTAATAAGCATAAATAGCAGTTTACAGCCGCACAAGCAAAAGAGAGACGAATATTAGACAACTTTTACAATAGTTATTTTTGCTTTTAAATTATTGGACTTAATTGCTAAACATTGTTAATTTTCTGAATTTTCACTCATCCCGTCCTTGTTGCCTTGCACAGAGCATAACTTGAGCTACCGATATCGGATTTTTATGATCCTGCTGTCCCTAGAAAGATAAGGAAGAGTCCAACAATTTCAGGTTTCACAAGAATTGTCAAATTAGGCCAAAATCAAGGCTAAATTGGGTTCCGAGTTCTCTGGCGTGGATTAGTATGCAGTCCATGATGTTACTTCACTTAAATGGGTCTAACTTACTCATCTTAAGCTCAATTAAGGTATATGATACCTTGTTGGAAAGCTTATTCAGAGGCCCTTAATTTGTTCTAGGGTTAGGTTAGAATTAATAAGCATAAATAGCAGTTTGCAGCCGAACAAGCAAGAGAGAGACGGAAATTAGACAACTTTTACAATCATTGTTTTTCCATTTCCATTATTGGACTTAATTGCTAAACATTGTTATTTTTCGGAATTTTCACTCAACCTGACCTTGTTGCCATGCACAGAGCAAAACTAGAGCTACAGATATCGGATTTTGGCGATCTTGCTGTCCCTAGAATGATAAGGAAGAGACCTACAATTTCAGGTTTCACAGGAATTGTCAAATTAGGCCAAAATCAAGGCTAAATTGGGTCCCGAGTTCTCTGGCGCGGATCAGTGCGCAGTCCATGATGTTCCTTCACTGAAGTGGGCCTAACTTACTCATCTTAAGCCCAATTAAGGCATATGATACCTTGATGAAAAGCTTATTCAGAGGCCCTTAATTTGGTCTATGGTTAGGTCTGGATTAATAAGCATAAATAGCAGTTTACAGCCGCACAAGCAAAAGAGAGACGAAAATTAGACAACTTTTACAATCATTGTTTTTCCTTTTACATTATTGGACTTAATTGCTAAACATTGTTATTTTTCGGAATTTTCACTCATCCTGACCTTGTTGCCTTGCACAGAGCATAACTAGAGCAACAGTTATCGGATTTTGGCGATCTTGCTTTCCCTAGAATGATAAGGATGAGACCTACAATTTCAGGTTTCACAGGAATTGTCAAATTAGGCCAAAATCAAGGCTAAATTGGGTCCCGAGTTCTCTGGCACGGATCAGTGCGCAGTCCATGATGTTCTTTCACTGAAGTGGGCCTAACTTACTCATCTTAAGCCCAATTAAGGCATATGATACCTTGTTGAGAAGCTTATTCAGAGGCCCTTAATTTGGTCTATAGTTAGGTCTCGATTAATAAGCATAAATAGCAGTTTACAGCCGCACAAGCAAAAGAGAGACGAAAATTAGACAACTTTTACAATCATTGTTTTTCCTTTTATATTATTGGGCTTAATTGCTAAACATTGTTAATTTTCCGATTTTTCACTCATCTTGACCTTGTTGCCTTGCACAGAGCATAACTAGAGCTACAGATATCGGATTTCGGTGATCCTGTTGTTCCTAGAATGATAAGGAAGAGACCTACAATTTCAGGTTTCAAAGGAATTGTCAAATTAGGCCAAAATCAAGGCTAAATTGGGTCCCGAATTCTCTGGGCCGGATCAGTGCGCAGTCTACGATGTTCCTTCACTGAAGTGGGCCTAACTTACTCATCTTTAGCCCAATTAAGGCATATGATAACTTGTTGAAAAGCTTATTCAGAGGCCCTTAATTTGTTCTAGGGTTAGGGTAGGATTAATACGCACAAATAGCAGTTTACAGCCGCACAAGCCAGAGAGAGAAGGAAATAAGATAACTTTTACAATCATTAATTTTGCTTTTACATTATTGGACTTAATTGCTAAACATTATTAATTTTCGGATTTTTCACTTATCCTGACCTTGTTGCCTTGCACATAGCAGAACTATAGCTACTGATATCGTATTTTGGTGATATTACTGTCCTTAGAAAGAGAAGGAAGAGACCTACAATATCAGGTGTTACAAGAATTGTCAAAATAGGCCAAAATTAAGGCTAAATTAGGTCCTGAGTTCTATGGCGCGGATCAGTGGGCAGTCCATGATGTTCCTTCACTGAAATGGGCCTAACGTACTCATCTTAAGTCCAATTAAGGCTTATGATACCTTGTTGGAAAGCTTATTTAGAGGCCCTTAATTTGGTCTAGGGTTTGGTCAGGATTAATAAGCATAAATAGAAGTTTACAGCCGTACAAGCCAAAGAGAGACGGAAATTAGACAACTTTTACAATCATTGTTTTTGCTTTTACATTATTGGGCTTAATTACGAAACATTATTAATTTTGGATTTTCCACTCATCCTGACCTTGTTGCCTTGCACAGGGCATAACTAGAGCTACAGATATCGGATTTTCGTGATATTGCTGTCCTTAGAAAGATAAGGAAGAGCCCAACATTTTCAGGTTTCACAAGAATTGTCAAATTAGGCCAAAATCATGGCTAAATTGGGTTCCGAGTTCTCTGGCGCGGATTAGTATGCAGTCCATGATATTACTTCACTTAAATGGGTCTAACTTACTCATCTTTAGCCCAATTAAGGCATATGATACCTTGTTGGAAAGCTTATTCCGAGGCCCATAATTTGTTCTAGGGTTAGGTTAGAATTAATAAGCATAAATAGCAGTTTACAGCCGCACAAGCAAAAGAGAGATGAAAATTAGACAACTTTTACAATCATTGTTTTTGCTTTTAAATTATTGGACTTAATTGCTAAACATTGTTAATTTTAGGAATTTTCACTCATCCCGTCCTTGTTGCCTTACACAGAGCATAACTAGAGCTGCCGATATCGGATTTTGGTGATCTTGCTGTCCCTGGAAAGATAAGGAAGAGACCTACAATTTCAGGTTTCACAGGAATTGTCAAATTAGGCCAAAATCAAGGCTAAATTGGGTCCCGAGTTCTCTGCCGCGGATCAATACGCAGCCCATGATGTTCCTTCACTGAAGTGGGCCTAACTTACTCATCTTAAGCCCAATTAAGGCATATGATACCTTGTTGAAAAGCTTATTCAGAGGCCCTTAATTTGTTCTTGGGTCAGGGTAGGATTAATAAGCACAAATAGCAGCTTACAGCCGCACAAGCCAGAGTGAGACGGAAATTAGACAACTTTTACAATCATTAATTTTGCTTTTACATTATTGGACTTAATTGCTAAACATTATTAATTTTCGGATTTTTCACTTATCCTGACCTTGTTGCCTTTCGCATAGCATAACTATAGCTACTGATATCGGATTTTGGTGATATTGCTGTCCTTAGAAAGAGAAGGAAGAGACCTACAATATCAGGTGTTACAAGTATAACACCCTGTTTTTCGTGTGCTTAATTATTAGTAAATGCATGCTTTAATGTATTTAATTGTGATAAAATCCAGAGGATGATTTTATTTTAAATAAAATCATTTTCTTGTGTTATTTTACTGTATGAAGTCACAATAAAATTTTCGGTATAAAATTGAGATGGAGTCGGGTCTGGGTTTTCAAAGCCAGTACGAGTTTACTGAGCTAGAGAGCTAATATTGACTCGTGAACGAGACGATTAGTGTTTTTTTTATGTTTTGTGTGGGTTTGGAGTGTTTTGAGAAATCTTGTTCGGGGCCGAATTTCCGAGTATTACCCGGGCGAATCGTCGGGAAATACGATCGGGAAATTCATCTGATGCATGTTGGAGCAGAGCAAAAATGGAGTAGATTGACTGATGTGAAGGCTATGACATAGGCATGTCCATGGCCATACCTTCCTTACACCAATCAAGTCAAATCACCATACTTTCTTACACACACCTTACCTACACCATACCTCCTTTCTTCTCAACCAAGTCAAGCTCTTCTCTCCCCTCCAATCTGCCCCAAAACTGACGCCCTCCCCCTCTCTTTTCCTTCTTCTATTTAAGTTTCAAAGTGTAACCATTTCACACTTTTGCTTCCTTTCACAAAAACACTTTTTTACAACTATTCATCTTCTTCTTCACACAACCAAAGGTACCATTTTTACTAAGTTTTTCAAGTTGTGTTCTTCATCAAAGTTGTTCATATTGGTAAGGGTAATGTCCCTATACCATTTGTTTTTCAAGTTTTGGCTTTATTTTCATAGTTGATGTTTTGAGTTCATAATATGCTTTTAAACTTCAAAAAATTCTCAAAAATTGTAGAAAACTCCGATTGAGGTGAAACCAATTTCTATATTCTTATTTTTACTTCCTCTACAACATACTAAAATATTGTGGAAAACAAAAATCTCGAACACCATTTTCTGTACTGGACAGAATCTATGTCTTTTGTGCCATATGAGTTTTGTTTCATCTTTGCTTGGTTAAGCTTGTGTTTGAGTGTTATTCCAACATGATCATGACCAAGAGCTCCTATGTACATAAGGATGCTAGGTTTAAGTGATTGGAAAAGTTTAGAAACTTTTATGTATTTTCATGAAAAAGTGAAAACTCTAAGTGTTTTGTTATATGTACTTTGAGGTTTTTCCAAAGTGATCATGGATTTGGGCTCCTTGATGTATAAGGATGCTAGATCCAAGAGATTGGAAAGTTTGAAAACCTCTAACCCTCATTTTTACTCAAGGCCGAATGGTAGTGTTTGTGGCCTAGGGTATTTGATTTTTTCATTTTTCCAAAATGATCAAGGTTTTAGGCTCCTTACTAGGTATGGATGCTAACCTAAAGAGATTGGAAAATTTAGAACATCCTATCCTATTTTAGAGGATGAAAACCGAAAAGCTAAGTTGATGACTTAGTGGGATTCTTGATTCAAACTTGTTAAACTTTTGGTGTTTTAAGAACTCCTAACACTTAAGGATCATAAATCCATAAGTTGCATGATTTTTGGAAAACCTTAATCCAAAACCATTGTTGAAAACCGAACCTATGCCTTGTGGCTAGTGTTCTTTGATTAAAAATCTAACCTATGGTTTCATGTGTGTAACCTTAGATTCGTTACGCGCGGACGTTCGTGATCCTTAGTTTTCGTAGTCGGAACCCTTATCGTCTTTTGAGGCAAGAGGGGATTTCCGAAAGATATTCAATAACTCTATGCATGTGTGTATTTGATTAATTGTTTACTTGACTGTTATTGAGTTACTGGATTATCTGAAATGTTATGATATTATATGAAGTTGAACTGTATCGTTATATATGTTGAGATGTATAACTCTGATGAACTGTGATATTGGCATTGAAATGTGAATATATATATGTGTACATACTGCTGTTGTTGTTTGAAGTTTGCTAAGCCGGACGTGTGTCTGTGCTCAATCATTAATAAGGATTAAAAACCTTAATAAGTTTTGAAGATGAAAGGATGGGTGTTCTTTTCCAAAAAGCTTGAATGTTTAAAAGCACTTGTTTTATGTGACAATATAGTTTTAGTGATTTCTAAAATGCAAGAGAAAAACCCTTTTCGAACTATGTGTTTTAAGTGAAAACTTTCGAAAATATTTTACAATATCCTATTGGGGATTTTCAAAGTTAAAAGTGTTTCAAAAACGTTTTATAAAGGATTTTCAAAAGAAAAGGTTTTCTCCCAAATGATTTAGAAACTTTCCGATAGCCAGCATAGGTTATCGAGGCTTTCGATTTCGAAAATTGTTTTCGTCAAATGAAAGATAAGTACTAAAAGAATAGGAATCTAGACGTGAGACGTCGCCTCTAGTTTTCCATGCTTAGCACGTGATCTTGGATCAGTGTTAATTCGGGACCGTAAAGTCCTATTCGTAATGTTATGGACTTCAAGTCCAATTCGCGGAATCGAGGACAGTTCGTTCTGATTTCCGTTGTTGTGGGCTATTGTCCTTAGCATGATAAGTAAAACATGACTAAAAGTATATTGATTTCCATTACCACAAACCTTGACTGCGGCCACGGTCTAGGTGTTGGGATTGAGCATTCGGACTGTGTGTCCTATGTTTCTACGTTTTCAAGTGATGGGGAAATAATGTTAAGTCATTAGCTTTGAGCTTTGACAGTGAAATATTTACACAAAGAAAAACCTTAAAAGGAAAGTTTTTATTCATATGCATTTCCCAGCCAGGACGTGCCTTTGCTTATTGAGGATACCCATGGGGTATCTCGAGAGTCGATCACATTGCCAGCTGTTTCGTTAAGGGCATGTGGCGTTGTTCGACCAAGAGGCCTGGTGCATCGAGGATGCGGTGGCAATGTGCCGTGCGGGCGAAGCTTGACCAACTCTATCTTCTCCAGTGATAACATGGTGTTGTGATCTCATGAGATTAGGATAGAGCCCGATATTGAAGTGTCATGCACATTTTCGAAAACCGATTTTACGGGCTTGAGGACCCCTTGATATAACATGTTATATTATGATGATTATGCATGCTTTAACCGTTGATCTGATTTCGTGTTGCATGTATCATGTATATGGTTGTTGTGGGATATATCTTATGACGGTATCTCACTCTTGCATGTTCCGTATGTTCTTTTATTTTCCTCGCACGGGTATGCGTATGCTTTAGATGGACCCTCTTGTCCCTCTTGTACCCGAGGTCACACGGACAGAGACTTTTGACGAGACCGACAGGATTGGGAATTGGAGGATGGACGCGAATGCGACTACGGCGACGTCTCGAGGCCAATCACTACCACTCAAGCTAATATACATGGAGAGTTCATTAGGAGGATCCACTCGGTGGAATCCAGAACGTGATTCTTCCACCGCCATGGTTGTACCTGAACACGCTACGGAAGTCGGTCTATTCACCCTCACGTTGAGCCCGCCGAGCAGAAGAGGAGGAACCGATGGAGGAAGATCCTGAAGAAGATCCCGAAGAGGATCCCGAGGAGGAGCCTCATGAGCCGTGTAGACGACCGGGTGGGATGAGGAACTCGAGGCGGTTATCACCCTTTGGATATTGAGGAGGAGGATGTCCCGTTGGATGACGGAGGAGAGGTGATTGACCCTGAGCCGAGACTTCTTCTTGTGGGAGCGTTTGTGGCCACTCCGAGTGTCGTAGGCATTGGTAGTGGTTGGAGGCTTTGTTTTGAGTGGTCCATTAGTCTTGGCTTTTGAGCTTTTCTTTTGAGTTTAGATTCCCAAATTCCCATTCCCAGTTGGTGTTTTATTTACCTTATCTTCTCGAGTTATGTTTCGATTATGTTTTCGTTTCCATTGGCCATATTGATTAAGGACGTGGTGTAATGTTAAAACCTAAGACCTTTCGAGGCAATATTATATGTATGTATCGTTGTCGTTTTCAAGTTGTGAGTTTCTTTACCTTTTACTTCTTTTCTTTAAAGAAAAAA
>JAUPTC010000011.1:12978714-13084603 GCA_030762895.1 Sophora flavescens | reverse complement strand
TTAAGCCCAATTAAGGCCTATGATACCTTGTTGGAAAGCTTAATCAGGGGCCCTTAATTTGGTCTTGGGTTAGTTCAGGATTAGTAAGCATAAATAACAGTTTACCGCCGCACAAGCAAGAGAGAGACAAAAATTAGACAACTTTTACAATCATTGTTTTTGCTTTTACATTATTGGGCTAAATTGATAAACATTGTTTAATTGATAAACATTGTTAATTTTCTGATTTTTCGCTCATCCTGACCATGTTGCCTTGCACTGAGCATAACTAGAGCTACACACATCGGATTTTGGTGATCTTGCTGTCCCTAGAAAGATAAGGAAGAGACCTACAATTTCAGGTGTCACAAGAATTGTCAAATTAGGCCAAAATCAAGGCTAAATTGGGTCCCGAGTTCTCTGGCGCGGATCAGTGCGCAGTCCATTATGTTCCTTCACTTAAATGGGACTAACTTACTCATCTTAAGCCCAATTAAGGCATATGATGCGTTGTCGGAAAGCTTATTCAGAGGTCCTTAATTTGGTCAAGGGTTAGGTAAGGATTAATAAGCATAAATAGTAGTTTACAGCCGCACAAGCCAGAGAGAGACGGAAATTAGACAACTTTTACAGTCATTGTTTTTGTTTTTACATTATTGGTCTTAATTGGTAAACATTGTTAGTTTTCGGATTTTTCACTCATCATGGCCTTGTTGCCATGCGCAGATCATAACTAGAGCTACAAATATCGTATTTTGGTGATCTTGATGTCCCTAGAAAGATAAGGAAGAGACCTACAATTCCAGGTTTCACAAGAATTGTCAAATTAGGCCAAAATCAAGGCTAAATTGGGTCCCGCGTTCTCTGGCGCGGATCAGTGTGCAGTCCATTATGTTCCTTCACTTAAATGGGACTAACTTACTCATCTTAAACCCAATTAAGGCATATGATACGTTGTTGGAAAGCTTATTCAGAGGCCCTTAATTTCTCAAGGGTTAGGTAAGGATTAATAAGCATAAATAGCGACTTACAGCTTGAGAAACCAGAGAGTGACGAAAATTAGACAAATTTTACAATCATTGTATTTGCTTTTACATTATTGGGCTTAATTTCTAAACATTGTTAATTTTTGGATTTTTCACTCATCCTCGACCTTGTTGCCTTGCGAGAGCATAACTAGAGCTACGAATATCGGATTTTGGTGATCTTGATGTCCCAAGAAAGGTAAGAAAGAGACCTACAATTTCGGGTTTCACAAGAATTGTCAAATTAGAACAAAATCAAGGTTAAATGGGGTTTCGAGTTCTGCAGCGAGGATTAGTATGCAGTCCATGATGTTCCTTCACTTAAATGGGCCTAACTTATTCATCTTTAGCCCAATTAAGGCCTATGCTACCTTGTTGGAAAGCTTAATCGGAGGCCCTAAATTTGGGCTAGGGTTAGATCATGATTATTAAGCATAAATAACAGTTTATAGCTGCACAAGCAAGATAGAGACAGAAATTAGACAACTTTTACAATCATTATTTTTGCTTTTACATTATTGGGCTTAATTGCTAAACATTGTTAATTTTCGGATTTTTTTTCACCCATCGACCATGTTGCCTTGCGTAGAGCATAACTAGAGCTACGAGATATCGGATTTTGGTGATCTTGCTGTCCCTAGAAAGATAAGGAAGAGACCTACAATTTCAGGTGTCACAAGAATTGTCAAATTAGGCCAAAATCAAGGCTAAATTGGGTCCAGAGTTCTCAGCGCGCATCAGTATGCAGTCCATTATGTTCCTTCACTTGAATGGGACTAACTTACTCATCTAAAGCCCTATTATGGCATATGATATGTTCGTTGGAAAGCTTACTCTGAATAAGTTTTCCAACAAGGTATCATATGCCTTAATGGAGCTTAAGATAGTAAGTCGAGCCCATTTAGGTGAAGGAACATCATGGATGCGCACCGATCCGCGCCGGATAACTTCGGGACCCAATTAGCCTGATTTTGGCCTAATTTGACAATTCTTGTGACACCTGAAATTGTTGGTCTCTTCCTTATCTTTCTAGGGACAGGAAGATCACCAAAATCGATATCCGTATCTCAGTGATCTTATGTAAGGCAACAAGGTCAGGATGAATGAAAAATCCGAAAATTAACAATGTTTATCAATTAAGCCCAATAATGTAAAAGCAAAAACAATGATTGTAAAAGTTGGCTAATTTTCGTCTCTCTTTGACTTGTGCAGCTATAAACTGCTATTTATGCTTATTAATCCTGATCTAACCCTAGACCAAATTAAGGGCCTCTGATTAAGCTTTCCAACAAGTATTCATATGCCTTAATTGGGCTTAAGATGAATAAGTTAGGCCCGTTTAAGTGAAGGAACATCATGGACTGCACACTAATCCGCGCTAGAGAACTCGAGACCCAGTTTAGCCTTGATTTTGGCCTAATTTGACAATTCTTGTGAAACCTGAAATTGTAGGTCTCTTCCTTATCTTTCTTGGGACATCAAGATCACCAAAATCCGATAACTGTAGCTCTAGTTATGCTCTGCGCAAGGCAACAAGGCCAGGATGAGTGAAAAATCCGAAAATTAACAATGTTTATCAATTAAGTCCAATAAATGGGCCTAACTTACTCATCTTAAGCCCAATTAAGGCATATGATACCTTGATGGAAAGCTTATTCAGAGGCCCTCAATTTGGTCTAGGGTTATGTCAGGATTAATAAGCATAAATAACAGTTTACAGCCGCACAAGCCAGAGAGAGATGGAAAATAGACAACTCTAACAATCATTGTTTTTGTTTTTACATTATTGGGCTTAATTGTTAAAAATTCTTAATTTTTGGATTTTTCACTCATCCTGACCTTGTTGCCTTGCGCAAAGCATAACTAGAGCTACAGATATCAGATTTTGGTGATCTTGTTGTCCCTAGAAAGATAAGGAAGAGACCTACAATTTCATGTGTCACATGAATTGTCAAATTAGGACAAAATCAAGGCTAAATTGGGTCCCGAGTTCTCTGGCGCTGATCAGTGCGCAGTCCATGATATTCCTTCACTTAAATGGGCCTAACTTACTCATCTTAAGCCCGATTAAGGCATATGATACCTTATTGGAGGGCTTATTCAGAGGCTCTTAATTTGGTCTAGGGTGAGGTCAAGATTAACAAGCATAAATAGTAGTTTACAGCCACACAAGCTAGAGAGAGATGGAAATTAGACAACTTTCACAATCATTGTTTTGTTTTTACATTATTGGGCTTAATTGTTAAACAGTCTTAATTTTTGGATTTTTCACTCATCCTGATCTTATTGCCTTGCGCAACGTATAACGAGAGCTACAGATATCAGATTTTGGTGATAATGTTGTCCTTAGAAAGATAAGGAAGAGGCCTACAATTTCAGGTGTCACAAGAATTGTCAAATTTTTCCAAAATCAAGGCTAAATTGGGTCCCGAGTTCTCCGACGCTGATCAGTGCGCAGTCAATGATGTTCCTTCACTTAGATGGGCCTAACTTACTCATCTTAAGCCCAATTAAGGCATATGATACCTTGTTGGAAAGCTTATTCATAGGCCTTTAATTTGGTCTAGGGTTATGTTAGGATTAATAAGCATAAATAACAGTTTACAGCCGCACAAGCCAGAGAGAGACGAAAATTAGACAACTTTTACAACCATTGTTTTTGCTTTTACATTATTGGGCTTAATAGCTAAACAATGTTAATTTTCGGATTTTTCACTCATCATGACCTTGTTACCTTGCTTAGACAATAACTAGAGCTACAAATATCGGATTTTTGTGATCTTCCTGTCCGTAGAAAGATAAGGAAGAAACCTACAATTTCAGGTATCACAAGAATTGTCAAATTAGACTAAAATCAAGGCTAAATTGGGTCCCGAGTTCTCTAGCGCGGATCAGTGCGCAGTCCAAGATGTTCCTTCACTTAAATGCGCCTAACTTACTCATATTAAACCCAATTAAGGCATATGACACCTTGTTGGAAAGATTATTCATAGTCCCTTAATTTGGTCTAGGGTGATGTCAGGATTAATAAGCATAAATAGCAGTTTACAGCCGCACAAGCCAGAGAGAGACGGAAATTAGACAACTTTTACAATCATTGTTTTTGCATTTACATTATTGGGATTAATTGGGCTTAATTGCTAAACATTGTTAATTTTCAGATTTTTCACTCATCCTGACCTTGTAGCCTTGTGCAGAGCATAACTAGAGCTATAGATATCGGATTTTGGTGATCTTGCTGTCCCTAGAAAGATAAGGAAAAGACCTACAATTTCAGGTGTCACAAGAATTGTCATTTAGTCCCAAATCAATGCTAAATTGGGTCCCGAGTTCTCTGGTGCGGATCAGTGCGTTGTCCATGATGTTCCTTCACTTAAATGGGCCCAACTTACTCATCTTAAGCGTAATTAAGGCATATGATCCCTTGTTGGAAAGCTTATTCAGAGGCCCTTAATTTGGTCTTGGGTTAGGTGAGGATTAATAAGCATAAGTAACAGTTTACAGCCGCACAAGCAAGAGAGAGATCGAAATTAAATTTTTTTTACAATCATTGTTTTTGCTTTTACATTATTGGGCTTAATTGCTAAACATTGTTAATTTTCAGATTTTTCACTCATCATGACCTTATTGCCTTGCGTAGAGCATAACTATAGCTACAGATATCGGATTTTGGTGATCTTGTTGTCCCTAGAAATATAAGGAAGAGACCTACAAATTCAGGTTTCACAAGAATTGTCAAATTAGGCCAAAATCAAAGCTAAATCGGGTCCTGAGTTCTCTGGCACGGATCAGTGCGCAGTCCATGATGTTCCTTCACTTAAATGGGCCTAACTTACTCATCTTAAGCCCAATTAAGGCATATGATACCTTGTTAGAAAGCTAATTCAAAGGCCCTTAATTTGGTATAGGGTTAGGCCAGGATTAGTAAGCATAAATAGAAGTTTACAGCCGCACAATCCAGAGAGAGACTAAAATTAGACAACTTTTACAATCATTGTTTTTGGTTTTACATTATTGGGCTTAATTGCTAAACATTGTTAATTTTCAGATTTTTCACTCTTCCTGACCATGTTGCCTTGTGCAGAGGATATCTAGAGCTACAGATATCGGATTTTGGTGATCTTGCTGTCCCTAGAAAGATAAGGAAGAGACCTACAATTTCAGGTGTCTCAAGAATTGTCAAATTAGGCCAAAATAAAGGCTAAATTGGGTTCCGAATACTCTGGCGCAGATCAGTATGCAGTCCATGATGTTCCTTCACTTAAATTGGCCTGACTTACTCATCTTAAGCCCAATTAAGGCATATGACACCTTGTTGGACATCTTAATCGAGGCGCTTAATTTGGTCTAGGGTTAGGTCAGGATTAATAGGCGTAAATAGCAGTTTACGGCCGCACAAGCCCGAGAGAGACAGAAGTTAGATAACTTTTACAATCATTGTTTCTGCTTTTACATTATTGGGCTTAATTGCTAAACATTGTTAATTTTAGGATTTTTCACTCATCCTGACCTTGTTGCCTTACTTAGAGCATAACTAGAGCTACAAATATCGGATTTTGGTGATCTTGCTGTCCCTAGAAAGATAAGGAAGACACCTACAATTTCTGGTATCACAAGAATTGTCAAATTAGGCCAAAATCAAGGCTAAATTGGGTCCCGAGTTCTCTGACGCGGATCTGTGTGCAGTCAATGATATTCCTTCAATTAGATGGGCCTCACTTACTCATCTTAAGCCCAATTCAGGTATATGATACCTTGTTGGAAAGGTTATTCAGAGGCCCTTAATTTGGTCTAGGGTTAGGTCAGGATTAATAAGCATAAATGGCAGTTTACAGCCGCACAAGCCAGAGATAGATGGAAATTAGGCAACTTTTACAATAATTGTTTTTGGTTTTACATTATTGGGCTTAATTGATAAACATTATTAATTTTCGGATTTTTCACTCATCCTGACCTTGTTGTCTTGCGAAAAACATAACTAGAGCTACATATATCGAATTTTGGTGATCTTAATGTCCCTAGAAGGATAAGGAAGTCACCCACAATTTCAGGTTTCATAAGAATTGTCAAATTATGCCAAAATCAAGGCTAAATTGGGTCCCGAGTTCTGCTGGGCGCGGTCGGTGTGCAGTCCATGATATTCCTTCACTTACATAGGCCTAACTTACTCATCTTAAGGCCAATTAAGGCATAAGATACCTTGTTGGAAAGCTTATTCAGAGGCCCTTAATTTGGTCTAGGGTTAGGTCAGGATTAGTAAGCATAAATAGAAATCTACTGCCGCACAAGCCAGGAGAGAGACGAAAAATTAGACAAATTTTACAATCATTGTATTTGCTTTTAAATTATTAGGCTTAATTTGGCTTATTTGCTAAACATTGTTAATTTTCGAATTTTTCACTCCCCCTGACCATGTTGCCTTGCGCATAGCAAAACTAGAGCTACAGATATCGGATTTTGGTGATCTTGTTGTCCCTAGAAAGATAAGGAAGCGACCTAAAATTTCAGATGTCTCAAGAATTGTCAAATTAAGCCAAAATCAATGCTAAATAGGGTCCCGAGTTCTCTGGCGCGGATCAGTACGCAGTCCATGATGTTCCTTATTGGGCTTAATTGTTACACATTCTTAATTTTCAGATTTTTCACTCATCCTTACCTTGTTGCCTTATGCAGAGCATAACTAGAGATACAAATATCGGATTTTGGTGATCTTGCTGTCCCTAGAAAGATAAGCAAGAGACCTACAATTTCATGTATCACAAGAATTGTCAAATTAAGCCAAAATCAAGGCTAAATTGGGTCCTGAGTTCTCTGGCATGATCTGTGCTCAGTCCACGATGTTCCTTCACTTAAATGGGACTAACTTACTCTTCTTAAGCATAATTAAGGCATATGATACCTTGTTGGAAAGCTTATTCAGAGGCCCTTAATTTTGTCTAGGGTTAGGTCAGGATTAATAAGCATAAATAACAGTTTACAGCCGCCCAAGCCAGAGAGAGACGGAAATTAGACAACTTTTACAATCATTATTTTTGCTTTAACATTATTGGGCTTAATTGCTAAACATTGTCAATTTTCGGATTTTTCTCTCATCCTGACCTTGTGCCTTGCGCAGAGCATAACTAGAGCTACAGATATCTGATTTTGGTGATCTTGCTGTCCCTTGAAAGATAAGGAAGAGACACACAATTTCAGGTTTCACAACAATTGTCAAATTAGACCAAAATCAAGGCTAAATTGGGTCCCGAGTTCTCTGGTGCGGATCAGTGTGCAGTCCATGATGTTCCTTTACTTAAATGGGCCTAACTTACACATCTTAAGCCCAATTAAGGCATATGATACCTTGTTGGAAAGCTTATTCGGAGACCCTTAATTTGGTCTAGGGTGAGGTCTGGATTAATAAGCATAAATAGTAGTTTACAGCCACACAATCCAGAGAGAGATGGAAATTAGACAACTTTTACAATCATTGTTTTGTTTTTAGATTATTGAGCTTAATTGTTAAACATTCTTAATTTTTGGATTTTTCACTCATCCTGATCTTGTTGCCTTGCGTAAAACATAACTAGAGCTACAGATATCAGATTTTGGTGATCTTGTTATCCTAAGAAAGATAAGGAAGAGGCCTACAATTTCAGGTGTCACAAGAATTGTCAAATTTTTCCAAAATCAAGGCTAAATTGGGTCCCGAGTACTCTGGCGCTGATCAGTGCGCAGTCCATGATATTCCTTCACTTAAATGGGCCTAACTTACTCATCTTAACACCAAATTAAGGCATATGATACCTTGTTGGAAAGCTTATTCAGAGGCCCTTAATTTGGTCTAGGGTTAGGTCAGGATTAATAAGCATAAATAGCAGTTTACAGCCGCACAAGCCAGAGAGAGACGGAAATTAGACAACTTTTACAATCATTGTTTTTGCTTTTACATTATTGGGCTTAATTGATAAACATTGTTAATTTTCAGATTTTTCCCTCATCCTTACCTTGTTGCCTTGTGCAGAGCATAACTAGAGCTACAGTTATCGGATTTTAGTGAACTTGTTGTCCCTAGAAAGATAAGGAAGAGACCTACAATTTAAGGTTTCACAAGAATTGTCAATCTAGGCAAAATCAAGGCTAAATTGAATCCCGAGTTCTCCGACGCTGATCAGTGAGCAGTCAATGATGATCCTTCACTTAAATGGGCCTAACTTACTCGTCTTAAGCCCAATTAAGGCATATGATACCTTGTTGGAAATCTTATTCATAGGACCTTAATTTGGTCTAGGGTTATGTTAGGATTAATAAGCATAAATAACAGTTTACAGCCGCACAAGATTGAGAGAGATGAAAATTAGACAACTTTTACAATCATTGTTTTTTATTTTACATTATTGGGCTTAATTGCTAAACATTGTTAATTTTCGGATTTTGCACTCATCCTGACCTTGTTGCCTTACGCAGAGCATAACTAGAGCTACAGATATCGGATTTTGGTGATCTTGCTGTCCCTAGAAAGATAAGGAAGAGACCTACAATTTCAGGATTCACAAGAATTGTCAAATTAGGCCAAAATCAAGGCTATATTGGGTCCCGAGTTCTCTGGTGCGGATCAGTGCACAGTCTATGATGTTCCTTCACTTAAATGGGCTTAACTTACTCATCTTAAGCCTAATTAAGGAATATGATACCTTGTTGGAAAGCTTATTCAGAGGCCCTTAGTTTGGTCTAAGGTTAGGTCGGGATTTATAAGCATAAATAACAGTTTACAGCCGCACAAGCCAGAGAAAGATGGAAATTAGACAACTTTTACAATCATTATTTTTGCTTTTACATTATTGGGCTTAATTGCTAAACATTGTTAATTTTCGGATTTTTCACTCATCCTGACCTTGTACCCTTGCGCAGAGCAAAACTAGAGCTACAAATATCGGATTTTGGTGATCTTGCTGTCCCTAGAAAGATAAGGAAGAGACCTACAATTTCAGGTTTCACAAGAATTGTCAAATTAGGCCAAAATGAAGGATAAATTGGGTCCCGAGTTCTCTGGCACGGATCAGTGAGCAGTCCATGATGTTCCATCACTTAAATGGACCTAGCTTACTCATCTTAAGCCCAATTAAGACATATGATACCATGTAGGAAAGCTTATTTAGAGGCCATTAATTTGGGTAAGGGTTAGGTCAGGATTAATAAGCATAAATAGAGTTTACAGCCACACATGATAGAGAGAGACGAAAACTAGACAACTTTTACAATCATTGTTTTTGCATTTACATTATTGGGCTTTATTGCTAAACATTGTTAATTTTCGGATTTTTCACTCATCCTGACCTTGTTGTCTTCCGCAGAGGATAACTTAGCTACAGATATCGGATTTTGGTGATCTTGCTGTCCCTAGAAAGATAAGGAAGAGACCTACAATTTCAGGTTTCCCAAGAATTGTCAAATTAACCCAAAATCAAGGCTAAATTAGGTCTCGAGTTCTCCGGTTCGGATCAGTGCGCAGTCCATGATGTTCCTTCACTTAAATGGGACTACCTTACTCATCTTAAGCCCAATTAAGGGATATCAGACCTAGTTGGAAAGCTTATTCGGAGGCCATCAATTTGGTCAAGGGTTAGGTCAGGATTAATATACATAAATAATAGTTTATAGCCGCACAAGACGGAGAGAGACGAAAATTAGACAACTTTTACAATCAATATTTTTGCTTTTGGTAATTTTCGGATTTTTCACTCATCCTGACCTTGTTGCCTTCTGCAGAGGATAACTAGAGCTACCGATATCGGATTTTTGTTATCTTACTCTCCCTAGAAATATAAGGAAGAGACCTACAATATCAGGTTTCACAAGAATTGTCAAATTAGGCCAAAATCAAATCTAAATCGGGTCTCGAGTTCTCTGGCACGGATCAGTTCGGAGTCCATGATGTTCCTTCACTTAAATGGGCCTAACTTACTCATCTTAAGCTAAATTAAGGCATATGACACCTTGTTGGAAAGCTTTTTCAGAGGCCCTTAATTTGGTCTAGGTATAGGTCGGGATTAATAAGCATAAATAGCAGCTTTCAGCCGGACAAGCCAGAGAGAGATGGAAATTAGACAACTTTTACAAACATTGTTTTTGCTTTTACATTATTTGGCTTAATTGCTAAACATTGTTAATTTTCGGATTTTTCATTCATCCCGACCTTGTTACCTTTCGCAGAGCATAACTAGAGCTACAGATATCGGATTTTGGTGACTTGCTGTCCCTAGAAAGATAAGGAAGATACCTACAATTTCAGGTTTCAGAAGAATTGTCAAACTAGGCCAAAATCAAGGTTAAATTGGGTCCCGACTTCTCTGGCGCGGATCAGTGAGCAGTCCATTATGTTCCTTCACTTTAATGGGCCAAACTTACTCATATTAAGCCCAATAAAGGAATATGATACATTATTCAGAGACCTTTAATTTGGTCTTGGCTTAGGTCAGGATTAATAAGCATAAATAGCAGTTCAAAGCCGCACAAGCCAGAGAGAGATGGAGATTAGACAACTTTAAAAATCATTGTTTTTGCTTTTACATTATTGGGTTTTATTGCTAAACATTGTTAAATTTCGGATTTTTCATTCATCTTGACCTTGTTGCCTTGCGCAGAGCATAACTAGAGCTACAGATATCGGATTTTGGTGATCTTGCTGTCCCTAGAAAGATAAGGAAGAGACCAACAATTTCACGTGTCACAAGAATTGTCAAATTAGGACAAAATCAAGGATAAATTGGGTCCCGAGTTCTCTGGCATGGATCAGTGCGCTGTCCAAGATTTTCCTTCACTTAAATCGGCCTAACTTACTCATTTTTAGCCCAATTTAGGCATATGATACCTTGTTGCAAAGCTTCTTCAGAGGCCCTTAATTTGGTCTAGTGTTAGGTAAGGATTAATAAGAATAAATAGCAGTTTGTAGTTGCACAAGCTAGAGAGAGACGGAGATTAGACAACTTTTACAATAATTGTTTTTGCTTTTACATTATTGGGCTTAATTGGTCTTAATTGCTAAACATTGTTAATTTTCGGAATTTTCACCCATCATGACCGTGTTGCCTTGGACAGAGCATCACTAGAGCTACAAATATCGGATTTTGGTGATCTTGCAGTCCCTAGAAAGATAAGGAAGAGACCTACAATTTCAGGTTTCACAAGAATTGTCAAATTAGGCCAAAATCAAGGATAATTTGTGTCCCGAGTTCTCTGACGCGGATCAGTGTGCAGTCCATGATGTTCCTTCAATTAAATGGGCCTAACTTACACATCTTAAGCCAAATTAAGGAATTTGATACCTTGTTGGAAAGCTTATTCGGAGGCCCTTAATTTGGTCTAGGGTTAGGCCAGTAGTAATAAGAATAAATAGCAGTTTACAGCCGCACAAGCCAAAGAGAGATGGAAATTAGAAACTTTTACAATCATTGTTTTTGCTTTTACATTATTGGGCTTAATTGTTGAACATTGTTAATTTTCGGATTTTTCACTCATCCTGGCCTTGTTGCCTTGCGCAGATCATAACTAGAGCTACAGATGTCGTATTTTTGTGATCTTGAATGGGCCTAACTTATTCATCTTAAGCCCAATTATGGCATATGATACCTTGTTGGAAAGCTTAATCAGAGCCCCTTAATTTGGTCTAGGGTTATATCTGGATTAATAAGCATAAATAGCAGTTTACAGTCGCACAACCCAGAGAGAGAGGAAAATTAGACAACTTTTACAATCATTGTTTTTGTTTTTACTTTATTGGTCTTAATTGCTAAACATTGTTAATTTTCGGATTTTTCACTCATAATTGTCAAATTAGGCCACAATCAAGGCTAAATTGGGTCCCGAGTTCTCTGGTGCGGATCAGTTCGCTGTCCATGATGTTCCTTCACTTAAATGGTCCTAACTTACTCATCTTAAGCCAAATTAAGGCATATGATTCCTTGTTGGAAAGCTTATTTAGAGCCCCTTAATTTGGTCTAGGGTTAGGCCAGGATTAACAAGCATAAATAGCAGTTTACATTCGCACAATCCAGTGAGAGACGGAAATTTGACAACTTTTACAATAATTGTTTTTTCTTTTACATTATTGGGCTTAATTGGTCTTAATTGCTAAACATTGTTAATTTTCGGATTTTTCAATCATCCTGACCTTGTTGCCTTGCGCAGAGCATAACTAGAGCTACAGATATCGGATTTTGGTGATCTTGCTGTCCTTAGAAAGATAAGGAAGAGACCTACAATTTCAGGTTTCACGAGAATTGTCAAATGATGTCGTGCGAATGCACGTGCGATTCCGGCAAGTGTACCGGATCTGCCGTCAAGTAATAAAAGATATCGAACCCATAGAGACTGTGTTCTCGAATCGCAATCGGTTTTCGAATCGATTAGATCTGGACTGTTTAAAAAGATTTTTATATTTTTTTGAAATGGTTTTTGAATTTGAATTTAAGAGATAAAACAGAATCAAACAAAACAGAAAACAAATCTTTTTGATTTTTCTGATCTAAATGGGTTCCTAGGGATTTAGGTTACCACAAGATCGTTTACGTTATGAAGTTGATTACCCTTGTTGATTACCGAAATTGCCTTGAAGGCGAGTTTATCCTCTGATAGCTTAAGCTCCCTCTCGGGTTACAAAAGCCGTGCCCAATTGACCCGACCCCTACTCTCGTGGTAGTCGATCCCAGATTGGACCCTTTGCGTTTCGTGACAACTCGTTGCTCCTTGAGGGACGGCTTCTAACTCTCGTGATTTCAGTCCCAAGTCTGACTTCTATAGGTCTGACACCTAAGTTCACCGCTAGGTTCCTCCTTATAATGTCTCGGTCATGCAAATAACCTAAGTTCACCGCTAGGTTCCTCCTTAGATCATTCACATCTCACAAACTAGTGGCTTAGGGCTTTACGAGTGAAACACCCTAGAAATCCTAAGTTCACCGCTAGGTTCCTCCTTAGGACGTCTATGTCACGCAAATAACGGTTGCCGAAATTTATGAGTGAATAACACACTAGAAATCAGATCTAAAGCAAATCGTAATTAACAAAGAGTTTACATCAAATTTACATCATAAACAAACTTGGGCAGAGCCCTAATCCCTAGAAACTAAGCTACTACTCCAGTCTTGCCATGGAGATGACAAGCTGGGTTGACAACATAAAAATCAGAAAAGAGAAGAGAAGAGGAGAAGAGATCTAAGCCTAGAGTAGTAGCCCCTAATGTGTTATTCTCTATTTTTCGATCCTTCATCTCTGATGCCTTGGTCCATATTTATAGAATTGGGGAAGTTAGAGTCCCAAACCAACTCAAAATCTGATCTATTTCGGTTTCTTCAGGTCCAAGTAATGCGCGTCACGGCCGTGATGGCCATCACGGCCAGGCCGTGACGGTCTCTGCCTCTGGCTGCTTTGCAAAATTCAAATTCTCGCGACGCGAGATATGACTCGCGACGCGAGTCCTCAGCTTCATGGCCCGTGAAGAATATCACGGCTAGGCCGTGATGTGCTCTGACTTGTGTTGGTTTTGGGTCACGGCCGTGATGGCTATCACGGCCAGGCCGTGACAGACTCTGACTTCAGCCTTTCTTCTTTTTCAGTTTTGCTCGATCATGGCCGTGATGGGCATCACGGCTAGGCCGTGATGGGCATCACGGCTAGGCCGTGATGGGCTCTGTTTGGCTCATTTTCTTCAGTTTTAAAGCTCCATCTTCATCCAAACTTCATCATGGTTGATCTTGAGCAATTTACCCTTTATATCTGCAAAACAACACACGAAAACCGCCTTACCCGTTCCAAAGGAAAATTAACCTAAAATCTAATAAAAATATGCCTAAACTACATGAAAATGCATGCAAAATGATAGACAAAGATGATGTGGAATCACACTCATCAAATCACCCCAAGCTTAAAACTTTGCTTGTCCTCAAGCAATTACTCAGGCCATAAGATATAAATCATTCAAAGCATGGATAGTGAACCAAGAACCCTAGAAGCTAATCCAAGTAATAGGCATTTTTAATAAGCACTCAAGAGATAATCAATTTCTAGTCCAATTAGAAGCTTAGGTTTTTTTTTTCAAGTTCATGTCCTCACTGATTTGGGCACTCATCTCACCTCACTCAAGTGTTTTAGGGTTTATTACAATTCACTCCATTTCCTCAAGTAAAGTACTTTACCATAGGCTTGACTATTAACCAAATCTCTACTTTATTTAAGAAAACACTTAAGAATCAAGAGGTCTTTTCCTTTGGTTGTAATGTGGCCATGGGATTTATTGTAAGGTGGGAAAATCAATGAAAAGGAATTTCAAGAAGGTTAGACAGATTATCAAACATTACAAAGTATGACACCTTCTAAAATACCTTTTGGGGGCTTTGATTTACTTTTTCCACCTTTCTTTTTTTTCTATTATTTTTTTTTCTTTTTCATTTCTCACTTTCTTTGTCATCCCCTTCTCCATTCTTTTCTGTTCATTTTATTTTATTTGTTTGGAGAAGGGGAGATTTATAGCTCAAGAGAAATATTTTCATCCCATTCTTTTTCCAACTACCAATTACCCTTTTTGTAATACTTTAAAAGGTGTCATACCAAACATTATTTATCAAATTAATTCATGGTACCAAGAAAAGTATTTTTTTTTCTTTAGGCTCAAAATTGGGCAACTAAGGGGTAGCATTTATCAATCAAAGCTCGGGAGGCCGGAAAAATACCTAGTGCCTCAATCATTTCCAAGAATGTTTTCTGAAATTTTTAAGTTTTGAAATGGTTTCAAGTCAAGTTCTAGAAAATACAGTCCATGAGGAATTACAACACTCTATCACAAGAAATGGGGTAGATTTAGTGAATACCCCTATTTGGCTCAAAATCTTACATTTAGTAGTTCAAAAATCAGTGAGGTACACAAGTTTAAGGAACCACATGCTAATTATCAACTATCAAATGACTATCTCAAGAATTTTTTATTTTTAGCCATATCACAAGAATAATGAAAAATTGGGTTCAAAATTCACTATCTCAATTCATTTGGCTCCAAGTTCTCACAATCGGATGCATGTTCTAAGTGAGGGGCAATCTAGAGAATATGATCATACCAATCTATGCCTATGCGAATGCAATATGAATGCAACAATGCAAATGCAAAAATAAATACCCCTACCCCAAGCTTGATTACTTACATTGTCTCCAATGTAAATAATCAAGTCGGAGAGAGGAGAAAAATGGAACAACTTACCGAGGTGGTAGCGGGTGTTGGCTTCACATTCCATTCAAAACTTGGGTAGAAATTTTATCACGGCCGTGAGGCTCATCACGGCTAGGCCGTGATCGTTTCTGGTCCTCAGGAGTTGCCCTGTCACGGCCGTGATCTACATCACGGCTAGGCCGTGATGCTCTCTGGCCTTGGCATCCTACTCATCACGCCCGTGATGGTTGTCACGGCTAGGCCGTGTTCCTTTCTGTGCTCTTGTTTAGTTCATCACGGCCGTGACCACTGTCACGGCCAGGGCGTGATGGCCTCTGACTTTATCTTTTTTTATGCTCTTCTTCTCTTTCTTAACCTGAAAACACTAGACAAACCTATTAATGATATTTTTGCCTCTTGATCTTCTCAAATTATTCAAGAGGTTAATTCAAAAACAAATGGAAAAAGGGAAAGAAAACTTGGGTTGCCTCCCAAGAAGCGCTTATTTATGGTCTTAAGCTTGACCAAACTTCCTTCGATCAACCGGGGTCGGCTGGGCATAGATGTGCAGGCACACTTTTCTTCCAAGGAGCTCCTTCAAATAGCCGTTTCTGTTCATACGGCCAATAATGCTTCCGCTTCGCTCTTTTTTCTCGGAGCTTCCTAGCCTTCCTTCCTTCCGGCGGAAGTTTTGTTTCAATATGGACAGCAACTCCACTTCCATCACTGCTGGGTGCATCATTAGCCATGCATACCTTCGGAGTTGCTTCCATGTTCAGTTCTTCTTTTACCACTGGAGTCTTTACATCAATTCTGCACACATGGCTCTCAAAAGGAGGGTTGTTACAAGAGTTAATCAACTGAAAATTTACCCTACCTTCCTCTACATTTAGAGAGAGTTTGCCATTCCTTACGTCTATTACCGCTCCAGCGGTTGCCAAGAATGGCCTTCCTAAAATGATGGGGAATTTAGAATTCCCTTTCATGTCCAATACCAGGAAGTCGGTAGGGATGAGATATTTCCCTACCTTTAGAGGAACATTCTCTAGTATCCCTAGAGGAGTCCTAGTTGAGCCAACCGCAAATTGTAACGGGAATTTGACTGTTCTCAACTCATTCCTTCCCCACGTTTCGATGATAGTGAGGGACATCAAGCTCGTGCTAGCCCCTAAGTCACATAAGGCTGGGTCTATTTCCACATTTTTCAATCGAGCAAGCGATGGAGAAACTACCGGGTCTTTCAGTTTAGTAGGCATTTTAGTCTCTACATCTACTTTCTTTTTCCCGACCAACCTCTCGTGGGAAAGGTATCGGGGTTGGTACGGTGGTGGAGGGACATATTTCGGTTCGGCTCTTCTTTTTCGCTTGTGTCCTCCTCAGGGTCCACGTCCATTTCAGCTACCCCCACCCCAAGCTTATCATCCCTCAAGTGTATGACATTGCAATGCTCATTGGGATTTGCTTCGGGTTGCCCAGGAATGTATCCTTAGGTCTCGAGTACGTCTCGGCTTGTTGGGCAATCCGGGTTTCTAGCATCTTGTTATGAGTTGCTAAGTTGTCTACCTTAGATGCTAGATCCTTTATTGCCTCACTCACTCTGCCCTTCCTTGTTGTCTAAACTCCTCATTCTGTTTTATCCGAGTTTCGACAAAACTTTCAAATAAAGTCTCGAGTTTAGATCTTTGTACCGAGGATACCCGGTGCTGCTCTCTTATTACCTTGACCCTCTTGGAACTCATGATTAAGCGTGTTGCTTTGTAGTTGCCGTAGGAGAGGTAAGGGTTGTTTCTTCTTTGGTTGTAGGGATTTGGGGGAGCATTGTTGGGCAGCTTCGGGTTCGTATCATAGTAGTTGTTACAAGAATTCACTTGTTCACCCGGCGCTTAGGATCCATGTGGGCATCCCATCATGTCATGTCCCTGCATTCCACAAATCTCACAAACAAGGTTAGTAGCACCTAATGCACTCACATTAGCTCTTTCCAGCCGATCAAAACGTTTATTAAGTGAGTCTATCTTTGACATAATAAGATCTGTGCTATTTACCTCAAACTTACCCCCGAAATCTTGTTCGGGTTATTACCTCTTCGGATCCCCATTGGTAGTAGTTGGTGGCGACATTCTCGATGATGTTGAATGCCTCGATCGAGAGGCCTATTCATAAATGCTCCACCGGCTGCAGAATCTAGTGACACCTTCGAAGAGTAGTCCAATCCGTTATAGAAGGTGTGCACTATTAACCACCTCTCGAGTCCGTGATGTGGGCACGACTCCAGCAGTCCCTTGTAACGATCCCAGGCTTCCGATAATGATTCTCCGTCTTTCTGGAAGAAGCCGGTGATCTGGGTTCTTATGTAGGCCGTCTTGGATGGAGGGAAGAATTTCTCCAAGAACGCCTGCTCCAATTGGTCCCAAGTAGTCAAAGTGTTAGCGGGGATTTGCTTAAGCCAGGCCTTCGCCTTTCCAGTGAGAGATGAGGGGAACAATCTCAAACGCACAACATCGACTGAGGCTCCATGAATCCGGATTGCATCGGTGAACTCTAAAAATGTCTCTATGTGATCGGTTGGGTCCTCCGAAGGCAATCCTCCGAATTGATGTTGCCTAATCATGTTGATTAACATGGGTGGTATGGTATAGTTTTCCGCCTCAATCTCTGGCCTTGCAATCCCAGTTCGCAAGCCTCTCGCATTTGGGGCTGCGTAGTCCTTCAAAGGTTTTGTATCCGGTTGATTCGCCATGAGTGGAACGGGACTCAACCTATCTCCCTCTCTTTGTAGTCTTCTACGTCTGTGGAAGGTCCTCTCAATCTCCGGATCAACTTCACTAAGGCTCCCAAGACTTAGAGATCTTTGCATATAACACACAGAGAGATGGATACAATAGAAGGAAAAGAATGTTTTTGATTTTGTTTTTGTTTTTTTTTTTTAAATTTCAGAAATAAAAATCAAATAAAAAGAAAAGGGTCCAGAAAAATCAATTTAAAAACTAATTGAAATTCGAAAAGGCACAGTCCCCGGCAACGGCGCCAAAAACTTGATGTCGTGCGAATGCACGTGCGATTCCGGCAAGTGTACCGGATATGCCGTCAAGTAATAAAAGATATCGAACCCACAGAGACTGTGTTCTCGAATCGCAATCGGTTTTCGAATCGATTAGATCTGGACTGTTTAAAAAGATTTTTATATTTTTTTGAAATGGTTTTTGAATTTGAATTTAAGAGATAAAACAGAATCAAACAAAACAGAAAACAAATCTTTTTGATTTTTCTGATCTAAATGGGTTCCTAGGGATTTAGGTTACCACAAGATCGTTTACGTTATGAAGTTGATTACCCTTGTTGATTACCGAAATTGCCTTGAAGGCGAGTTTATCCTCTGATAGCTTAAGCTCCCTCTCGGGTTACAAAAGCCGTGCCCAATTGACCCGACCCCTACTCTCGTGGTAGTCGATCCCAGATTGGACCCTTTGCGTTTCGTGACAACTCGTTGCTCCTCGAGGGACGGCTTCTAACTCTCGTGATTTCAGTCCCAAGTCTGACTTCTATAGGTCCGACACCTAAGTTCACCGCTAGGTTCCTCCTTATAATGTCTCGGTCATGCAAATAACCTAAGTTCACCGCTAGGTTCCTCCTTAGATCATTCACATCTCACAAACTAGTGGCTGCCGGGCTTTACGAGTGAAACACCCTAGAAATCCTAAGTTCACCGCTAGGTTCCTCCTTAGGACGTCTATGTCACGCAAATAACGGTTCTTCAAATTTATGAGTGAATAACACACTAGAAATCAGATCTAAAGCAAATCGTAATTAACAAAGAGTTTACATCAAATTTACATCATAAACAAACTTGGGCAGAGCCCTAATCCCTAGAAACTAAGCTACTACTCCAGTCTTGCCATGGAGATGACAAGCTGGGTTGACAACATAAAATCAGAAAAGAGAAGAGAAGAGGAGAAGAGATCTAAGCCTAGAGTAGTAGCCCCTAATGTGTTATTCTCTATTTTTCGATCCTTCATCTCTGATGCCTTGGTCCATATTTATAGAATTGGGGAAGTTAGAGTCCCAAACCAACTCAAAATCTGATCTATTTCGGTTTCTTCAGGTCCAAGTAATGCGCGTCACGGCCGTGATGGCCATCACGGCCAGGCCGTGACGGTCTCTGCCTCTGGCTGCTTTGCAAAATTCAAATTCTCGCGACGCGAGATATGACTCGCGACGCGAGTCCTCAGCTTCATGGCCCGTGAAGAATATCACGGCTAGGCCGTGATGTGCTCTGACTTGTGTTGGTTTTGGGTCACGGCCGTGATGGCTATCACGGCCGTAGGCCGTGACGAACTCGACTTGACCTTTCTTCTTTTTCAGTTTTGCTCGATCATGGCCGTGATGGGCATCACGGCTAGGCCGTGATGGGCATCACGGCTAGGCCGTGATGGGCTCTGTTTGGCTCATTTTCTTCAGTTTTAAAGCTCCATCTTCATCCAAACTTCATCATGGTTGATCTTGAGCAATTTACCATTTATATCTGCAAAACAACACACGAAAACCGCCTTACCCGTTCCAAAGGAAAATTAACCTAAAATCTAATAAAAATATGCCTAAACTACATGAAAATGCATGCAAAATGATAGACAAAGATGATGTGGAATCACACTCATCATCAAACTAGGCCAAAATCAAGGCTAAATTGGGTCCCGAGTTCTCTGGCGCGGATCAGTGCGCTGTCCATGATGTTCCTTCACTTAAATCGGCCTAAGTTACTCATCTTTAGCCCAATTTAGGCATATGATACCTTGTTACAAAGCTTATTCAGAGGCCCTTAATTTGGTCTAGGGTTAGATAAGGATTAATAAGCATAAATAGCAGTTTACAATCGCACAAGCCAGAGAGAGACGAAACTTAGACAACTTTTACAAGCATTGTTTTTGCTTTTACATTATTGGGCTTAATTGCTAAACATTGTTAATTTTCGGAATTTCCACTCATCCTGACCTTGTTGCCTTGCACAGGGCATAACTAGAGCTACAAATATCGGATTTTGGTAATCTTGCTGTCCCTAGAAAGATAAGGAAGAGACCTATAATTTCAGGTATCACAAGTATTGTCAAATTATGCCAAATTCAAGGCTAAATTGGGTCCCGAGTTCTCTGACACGGATCAGTGCGCAATCCATGACGTTCCTTCACTTAAATGGGACTAACTTACTCATCTTTATCCCAATTTAGGCTTATGATACATGGTTGCAAACCTTATTCAGAGGGCCTTAATTTGGCCTAGGGTTAGGTAAGGATTAATAAGCATCAACAGTAGTTTACAGTCGCACAAGCCAGAGAGAGACGGAACTTAGACAACTTTTACAAGCATTGTTTTTGCTTTTACATTATTGGGCTTAATTGATAAACATTGTTAATTTTCGGAATTTCCACTCATCCTGACCTTGTTGCCTTGCACAGGGCATAACTAGAGCTACAAATATCGGATTTTGGTAATCTTGTTGTCCCTAGAAAGATAAGGAAGAGACCTACAATTTCAGGTTTCACAAGAATTGTCATATTAGGACAAAATCAAGGCTAAATTGGGTCCCGAGTTCTCTGGCGCGGATCTGTGTGCAGTCCATGGTATTCCTTCACTTAAATGCGCCTATCTTACTTATCTTAAGCCCAATTAAGCTTATGATACCTTGTTGGAAATCTTATTCAGAGGCCCTTACTTTTGTCTAGGGTTAGATCAGGATTAATAAGCGTAAGTAGCAGTTTACAGCCGCACAAGCCAAAGAGAGACGGAAATTAGACAACTTTTACAATAATTGTTTTTGCTTTTACATTATTGGGCTTAATTTGTCTTAATAGCTAAACATTGTTAATTTTTGGATTTTTCACCCATCATGACCATGTTGCCTTGGGTAGAGAATCACTACAGCTACAGATATCGGATTTTGGTGATCTTGCTGTCCCTAGAAAGATAAGGAAGAGACCTACAATTTCAGGTTTCACAAGAATTGTCAAATTAGGCCAAAATCAAGGCTAATTTGTGTCCCGAGTTCTCTGACACGGATCAGTGTGCAGTCCATGATGTTCCTTCAATTAAAAGGGACTAGCTTACACATCTTAAGCCAAATTAAGGAATATGATACCTTGTTGGAAAGCTTATTCGGAGGCCCTTAATTTGGTCTAGGGTTAGGCCAGTATTAATAAGCATAAATAGCAGTTTACAGCCGCACAAGCCAGGGAGAGATGGAAATTAGACAACTTTTACAATCATTGTTTTTGCTTTTACATTATTGGGCTTAATTGTTGAACATTGTTAATTTTCGGATTTTTCACTCATCCTGGCCTTGTTGCCTTGCGTAGATCATAACTAGAGCTACAGATGTCGTATTTTGGTGATCTTGATCTCCCTGGAAAGATAAAGAAGAGACCTACAATTTCAGGCTTCAGAAGAAGTGTCAAATTAGGCCAAAATCAAGGCTAAATTAGGTCTCGAGTTCTCTGGCACTGATTAGTGTGCAATCCATGATGTTCCTTCACTTAAATGGGCCTAACTTATTCATTTTAAGCCCAATTATGGCATATGATACCTTATTGGAAAGCTTAATCAGAGCCCCTTAATTTGGTCTATTGTTATATCGGGATTAATAAGCATAAATAGCAGTTTACAGTCGCACAACCCAGAGTGAGACGAAAATTAGACAACTTTTACAATCATTGTTTTGTTTTTACTTTATTGGTCTTAATTGCTAAACATTGTTAATTTTCGGATTTTTCACTCATCCTGACCTTGTTGCCTTGCGCAGAGCATAACTAGAGCTACAAATATCGGATTTTGGTGATCTTGCTGTCCCTAGAAAGATAAGAGACCTACAATTTCAGGTTTCAGAAGAATTGCCAAATTAGACCAAAATCAAGGCTAAATTGGGTCCCGAGTTCTCTGGTGAGGATCAGTTCGCTGTCCATGATGTTCCTTCACTTAAATGGGCCTAACTTACTCATCTTTAGCCCAATTAAGGCATATGATACCTTGTTGGAAAGCTTAATCAGAGGCCCTTAATTTTGGTCAAGCGTTAGATCAGGATTAATAAGCATAAATTGTAGTTTACAGTCGCACAACCCAGAGAGAGAGGGAAATTAGACAACTTTTAGATTCATTGTTTTTGCTTTTACTTTATTGGTCTTAATTGCTAAACATTGTTAATTTTCGGATTTTTGACTCATCCTGACCTTGTTGAATGTGCAGAGCATAACTAGAGCTACAAATATCGGATTTTTGTTATCTTGCTGTCCCTAGAAAGATAAGGAAGAGACCTATAATTTCAGGTGTCACAAGAATTGTCAAATTAGGCCAAAATCAAGGCTAAATTGGGTCCCGAGTTCTCTGACACAGATCAGTGCGCAGTCCATGATGCTCCTTCACTTAAATGGGCCTAACTTACTCATCTTTATCCCAATTTAGGCATATGATACAGGGTTGCAAACCTTATTCAGAGGGCCATAATTTGGTCTAGGGTTAGGTAATGATTAATAAGCATAAATAGCAGTTTGCAGTCGCACATTCCAGAGAGAGACAAAAATTTGACAACTTTTACAATAATTGTTTTTGCTTTTACATTATTGGGCTTAATTGGTCTTAATTTCTAAAAATTGTTAATTTTCGAATTTCTCACTCATCATGACCATGTTACCTTGGCCGGAGTATCACTAGAGCTACAGATATCGGATTTTGGTGATCTTGATGTCCCTAGAAAGATAATGAAGAGACCTACAATTTCAGGTATCAAAGTATTGTCAAATTAGGCCAAAATAAGGCTAAATTGTGTCTCGAGTTCTCTGACGCGAATCAGTGTGTAGTCCATGATGTTCCTTCACTTAAATGGGCCTAACTTATCCATCTTAAGCCCAATTATGGCATGTAATACCTTGTGGGAAATCTTAATCAGAGGCCCTTAATTTGGTTTAGGGTTAGATCAAGATTAATAAGCATAAATTGTAGTTTACAGTCACACAACCCAGAGAGAGGGAAATTAGACAACTTTTACAATCATTGTTTTTGCTTTTACTTTATTGGTCTTAATTGATAAACATTGTTAATTTTCGGATTTTTCACTCATCCTGACCTTGTTGAATGCGCAGAGCATAACTAGAGCTACAAATATCGGATTTTTGTTATCTTGCTGTCCCTAGAAAGATAAGGAAGAGACCTATAATTTCAGGTGTCACAAGAATTGTCAAATTAGGCCAAAATCAAGGCTAAATTGGGTCCCGAGTTCTCTGACACAGATCAGTGCGCAGTCCATGATGCTCCTTCACTTAAATGGGCCTAACTTACTCATCTTTATCCCTATTTGGGCATATGATACATGGTTGCAAACCTTATTCAGAGAGCCTTACTTTGGTCTAGGGTTAGGTAAGGATTAATAAGCATAAATAGAAGTTTACAGTCGCACAATCAAGAGAGAGACGGAAATTTGACAACTTTTACAATAATTGTTTTTGCTTTTACATTATTGGGCTTTATTGGTCTTAATTGCTAAACATTGTTAATTTTCAGATTTTTCACTCATCATGACCTTGTTACCTTGGGCAGAGCATCACTAGAGCTACAGATATCGGATTTTGGTGATCTTGCTGTCCTTAGAAAGATTAGGAAGAGACCTACAATTTCAGGTATCACTAGAATTGTCAAATTAGACCAAAATCAAGGCTAAATAGGGTCTCAAGTTCTCTGGCGCGGATTAGTGCGTAGTCCATGATGTTCCTTCACTTAAATGGGCCTAACTTATTCATCCTATGCCCAATTATGGCATATGATACCTTGTTGGAAAGCTTAATCAGAGGCCCTTAATTTGGTCTAGGGTTAGATCATGATTAATAAGCATAAATAGCAGTTTACAGTCGCACAACCCAGATAGACGAAATTAGACAACTTTTACAATCATTGTTTTTGCTTTTACTTTATTGGGCTTAATTGCTAAACATTGTTAATTTTCAGATTTTTCACTCATCCTGACCTTGTTGCCATGCGCAGAGCATAACTAGAGCTACAGATATCATATTTGGGTGATCTTGCTATCCCTAGAAAGATAAGGAAGAGACCTACATTTTCAGGTGTCACAAGAATTGTCAAATTAGGCCAAAATCAAGGCTAAATTTGGTCCCTAGTTCTCTGGCACGGATTAGTGCGCAGTCCATGATGTTCCTTCACTTAAATGGGCCTAACTTACTCATCTTTAGCCAATTTAGGCATATGATACCTTGTTGCAATGCTTATTCAGAGGCCCTAAATTTGGTCTTGGGTTAGGTAAGGATTAATAAGCATAAATAGCAGTTTACAGTTGCACAAGCCAGAGAGAGACAGAAATTAGACAACTTTTACAATAATTGTTTTTGCTTTTACATTATTGGGCTTAATTGGTCTTAATTGCTAAACATTGTTAATTGTCGGATTTTTCACTCATCATGACCATGTTGCCTTGGGCAGAGCATCACTAGAGCTACAGATATCGGATTTTGGTGATCTTGCTGTCCCTAGAAAGATAAGGAAGAGACCTACAATTTCAGGTGTCATAAGAATTGTCAAATTAGGCCAAAATCAAGTATAAATTGGGTCTCGAGTTCTCTGACGCGGATTAGTGCGCAGTCCATGATGTTCCTTCACTTAAATGGGCCTAACTTATTCATCTTAAGCCCAATTATGGCATATGATACCTTGTTGGAAAGCTTAATCAGAGGCCAATAATTTGGTATAGGGTTAGATTAGGATTAATAAGTATAAATAGCAGTTTACAGTCGCACAACCAAGAGAGAGGCGAAAATTTGACAACTTTTACAATAATTGTTTTTGCTTTTACATTATTGTGCTTAATTAGTCTTAATTGCTAAACATTGTTAATTGTCGGATTTTTCACTCATCATGACCATGTTGCCTTGGGCAGAGCATCACTAGAGCTACAGATATAGGATTTTAGTGATCTTCCTGTCCTTAGAAAGTAAGGAAGAGACCTACAATTTCAGGTATCACAAGAATTGTCAAATTAGGCCAAAATCAAGGCTAAATTGAGTCTCCAGTTCTCTGGCGCGGATTACTGCGCTGTCCATGATGTTCCTTCACTGAAATAGGCCTAACTTATTCATCTTAAGCCCAGTTATGGCATATGATACCTTGATGGAATCCTTAATCAGAGGCCCTTAATTTGGTCTAGGGTTACATCATGATTAATAAGCATAAATAGCATTTTATAGTCGCACAACCCAGAGAGAGGTGGAAATTAGACAACTTTTAAAATCATTGGTTTTGCTTTTGCTTTATCGGTCTTATTTGCTAAACATTGTTAATTTTCGGATTTTTCACTCATCCCGACCTTGTTGCCTTGCGCAGAGCATAACTAGAGCTATAGATATCGGATTTTGGTGATCTTGCTATCCCTAGAAAGATAAGGAAGAGACCTACAATTTCAAGTGTCACAAGGATTGTCAAATTAGGCCAAAATCAAGGCTAAATTTGGACACGAGTTCTCTAGCACGGATCAGTGCGCAGTCCACGATGTTCCTTCACTTAAATGGGCCTGACTTACTCATCTTAAGCCCAATTAAGGCATATGATACCTTGTGGGAAACCTTATTCAGAGGCCTTTAATTTGGACTAGCGTTAGGTCAGTATTAATAAGCATAAAAAGCAGTTTACAGCCGTAGAAGCCAGAGAGAGTAGGAAATTAGACAACTTTTACAATCATTGTTTTTGCTTTTACATTATTGGGCTTAATTGCTAAACATTGTTAATTTTCGTATTTTTCGCTCATCCTGGTCTTGTTGCCTTGCGCAAATCATAACTAGAGCTACAGATATCGTATTTTGGTGATCTTGATGTCCCTAGAAAGATAAGGAAGAGACCTACAATTTCAAGTTTCACAAGAATTGTCAAATTAGGAAATTAGGCCAAAATCAAGGCTTAATTGGGTCTCGAGTTCTCTGGCGAGCATCAGTGTGCAGTCCATTAAGTTGTTGGGACTAACTTATTCATCTAAAGCCCTATTAAGGCATATGATACGTTGTTGGAAAGCTTATTCAGAGACCCTTAATTTGGTCAAGGATTAGGTCAGGATTAATAAGCATAAATACCAGTTTACAGCCGCACAAGCCAGAGAGAGACGGAAATTAGACAACTTTTACAATCATTGTTTTTGCTTTTACATTATTGGGCTTAATTGCTAAACATTGTTAATTTTTAGATTTTTCACTCATCCTAACCTTGTTGCCTTGCGCAGAGCATAACAAGAGCTACAGATATCGGATTTTGGTGATCTTGATGTCCTTAAAAAGATAAGGAAGAGACCTACAATTTCAGGTGCCACAAGAATTGTCAAATTAGGCCAAATTCAAGGCTAAATTGGGTCCCGAGTTATCTGGCGCGGATCAGTGCGCAGACCACGATGTTCCTTCACTTAAATGGGTCTGACTTACTCATCTTAAGCCCAATTAAGGCATATGATACCTTGTGGGAAACCTTATTCAGAGGCCTTTAATTTGGACTAGCGTTAGGTCAGGATTAATAAGCATAAAAAGCAGTTTACAGTCGCAGAAGCCAGAGAGAGACGGAAATTAGACAACTTTTACAATCATTGTTTTTGCTTTTACATTATTGGGCTTAATTGCTAAACATTGTTAATTTTCGGATTTTTCACTAATCCTGGCCTTGTTGCCTTGCGCAGAGCATAACTAGAGCTACAAATATCGGATTTTGGTGATCTTGATGTCCCTAGAAAGATAAGGAGGAGACCTACAATTTCACGTGTCACAAGAATTGTCAAATTAGGCCAAAATCAAGGCTAAATTGGGTCTCAATTTCTTTGGCGCGGATCAGTATGCAGTCCAAGATGTTCCTTCACTTAAATGGGCCTAACTTACTCATCTTAAGCCCAATTAAGGCATATGATACCTTGTTGGACAGATTAATCAGAGGCCCTTAATTTGGTCTTGGGTTAGGCCAGGATTAGTGAGCATCAATATCAGTTTACAGCCACACAAGACAGAGAGAGATGGAAATTAGACAACTTTTACAATCATTGTTTTTGCTTTTACATTACTGGGCTTAATTGCTAAACATTGTTAATTTTAGGATTTTTCACTCGTCCTGACCATGTTGCCGTGCACAGAGCATAACTAGAGCTACATATATCGGATTTTGGTGATCTTGCTGTCCCTAGAAAGATAAGGAAGAGACCTACAATTTCAGGTGTCACAAGAATTGTCAAATTAGGCCAAAATGAACGCTAAATTGGGTCCCGAGTTCTCAGGCGCGGATCAGTGTGCAGTCCATTATGTTACTTCACTTAAATGGGACTAACTAACTCATCTTAAACCCAATTAAGGCATATGATACGTTGTTGGAAAGCTTATTTAGAGGCCCTTAATTTGGTCAAGAATTATGTAAGCATTTATAAGAATAAATAGCAGTTTACTGCGGTACAAGCCCGAGAGAGGCGAAAATTAGATAAATTTTACAATCATTGTTTTTGCTTTTACATTATTGGGCTAAATTGCTAAACATTATTAATTTTCAAATTTTTCACTCATCCTGACCTTGTTACCTTGCGCAGAGCATATCTAGAGCTACGAATATCAGATTTTGGTGATCTTGATGTCCCAAGAAAGATAAGGAAGAGACCTACAATTTCAGGTTTCACAAGAATTGTCAAATTTGGCTAAAATCGAGGCTAAATTGGGTCTCGGGTTCTCTGGCGCGGATTAGTGCACAGTCCATGATGTTTCTTCACTTAAAAGGGCCTAACTTATTCATCTTAAGCCCAATTAAGGCATATGATATCTTGTTGGATACATTAATCAGAAGCCCTTAATTTGGTCTAGGGTTAGGCCAGTATTAATAAGCAAAAATAGCAGTTTACAACCGCACAACCCTGAGGGAGACGAAAATTAGACAACTTTTACAATTGTTGTTTTTGCTTTTACATTATTGGGCTTAATTGCTAAACATTGTTAATTTTCGGATTTTTCACTCATCCTGACCATGTTGCCTTGCGCAGAGCATATCTAGAGCTACAGATATCGGATTTTGGTGATCTTCCTGTCCCTAGAAAGATAAGGAAGAGACCAACAATTTCTGATGTCACAAGAATTGTCAAATTAGGCGAAAATCAAGGCTAAATTGGGTCCCGGGTTATCTGGCGCGGATCAGTGCATAGTCCATGATGTTCCTTCACTTAAATGGGCCTGACTTTCTCATCTTAAGCCCAATTAAGGCATATGATACGTTGTTGGAAACCTTATTCAGAGGCATTTAATTTGGACTAGGGTTAGGTCAGGATTAATAAGCATAAATAGCAGTTTACAGCCGCAAAAGCCAGAGAGAGACGGAAATTAGACAACTTTTACAATCATTGTTTTTGCTTTTACATTATTGGGCTTTATTGCTAAACATTGTTAAATTTCGGATTTTTCACTCATCCTGAACTTGTTGCCTTGCGCAGAGCATATCTAGAGCTACAGATATCGGATTTTGGTGATCTTCCTGTCCCTAGAAAGATAAGGAAGAGACCAACAATTTCAGGTGTCACAAGAATTGTCAAATTAGGCCAAAATCAAGGCTAAATTGGGTCCCGGGTTATCTGGCGCGGATCAGTGCACAGTCCATGATGTTCCTTCACTTAAATGGGCCTGACTTTCTCATCTTAAGCCCAATTAAGGCATATGATACGTTGTTGGAAACCTTATTCAGAGGCATTTAATTTGGACTAGGGTTAGGTGAGGATTAATAAGCATAAATAGCAGTTTACAGCCGCAAAAGCCAGAGAGAGACGGAAATTAGACAACTTTTACAATCATTGTTTTTGCTTTTACATTATTGGGCTTTATTGCTAAACATTGTTAAATTTCGGATTTTTCACTCATCCTGACCTTGTTGCCTAGTGCAGAGCATAACTTGAGCTACAGATATCGGATTTTGGTTATCTTGATGTCCCTAGAAAGATAAGGAAGAGACCTACAATTTTAAGGTTCACAAGAATTGTCAAATTATGCCAAAATCAAGGCTAACTTGGGTCTCGAGTTCTCTGGCGCGGATTAGTACGCAGTCCATGATGTTCCTTCACTTAATTGGGCCTAACTTATTCATCTTAAGCCCAATTAAGGCATATGATACCTTGCTGGATAGCTTAATCAGAGGCCCTTAATTTGGTCTAGGGTTAGGTCAAGATTAATAAGCATAAAAAGCAGTTTACAGCCGCACAAGCCAGAGAGAGACGGAAATTAGAAAACTTTTACAATCATTGTTTTTGCTTTAACATTATTGGGCTTAATTGCTAAACATTGTTAATTTTCGGTTTTATCACTCATCCTGACCTTGTTGCCTTGCGCAGAGCATATCTAGAGCTACAGATAAAGGATTTTGGTGATCTTGTTGTCCCTAAAAAGATAAGGAAGATACCAACAATTTCAGGTTTCACAAGAATTGTCAAATTAGGCAAAAATCAAGGCTAAATTGGGTCCCGAGTTCTATGGCGCGGATCAGTGCGCAATCCATGATGTTCCTTCACTTAAATGGGCCTAACTTATTCATCTTTAGCCCAATTTAGGCATATGATACCTTTTTGCTAAGCTTATTCAGAGGCCATTAATTTGGTCTTGGGTTAGGTCTGGATTAATATGCATAAATAGCAGTTTACAGCCGCTCAAGCCAGAGAGAGACGGAAATTAAACAATTTTTACAATCATTTGTTTTGTTTTTACATTATTGGGAAATTGGGCTTAATTGTTAAACATTGTTAATTTTCGGATTTTTCACTCATCTTGACTATGTTGCCTTGCGCAGAGCATAACTAGAGCTACATATATTGGATTTTGGTGATCTTGCTGTCCCTAGAAAGATAAGGAAGATACCTACAATTTCAGGTTTCACAAGAATTTTCAAATTAGGCCAAAATCAAGGCTAAATTGGGTCTCGAGTTCTCTGACGCGGATTAGTACGCGGTCCATGATGTTCCTTCACTTAAATAGGCCTAACTTATTCATCTTAAGCCCAATTAAGGCATATGATACCTTGTTGGATAGCTTAATAAGAGGCCCTTAATTTGGTATAGGGTAAGGCCATGATTAATAAGCATAAATAGCAGTTTACAGCCGCACAAGCCAGAGAGAGACGAAAATTAGACAACTTTTACAATCATTGTTTTTGCTTTTACATTATTGGGCTTAATTGCTAAACATTGTTAATTTTCGGATTTTTCACTCATCCTGACCATGTTGCCTTGCGCAAAGCATATCTTGAGCAATAAATATCAGATTTCGGTGAACTTGTTGTCCCTAGAAAGATAAGGAAGAGACCCACAATTTCAGGTGTCACAAGAATTGTCAAATTATGCCAAAATCAAAGCTAAATTGGGTCACGAGTTCTATGGCGCGGATCAGTGTGCAGTCCGTGATGTTCCTTCCCCTAAATGGGCCTAACTTACTCATCTTTAGTCCAATTTAGGCATATGATACCTTGTTGTAAAGCTTATTCAGAAGATATTAATTTGGTCTTAGGTTAGGTCTCGATTAATAAGCATAAATAGTTTTCAGCCGCACAAGCCCGAGAGAGACGAAAATTAGACAGCTTTTACAATCATTGTTTTTGCTTTAACATTATTGGGCTAAATTGCTAAACATTGTTAATTTTCGGATTTTTCACTCATCCTGACCTTGTTACCTTACGCAGAGCATAACTAGAGCTACGAATAACGGATTTTGGTGATCTTGATGTCCCAAGAAAGATAAGGAAGAGACCTACAATTTCAGGTTTCACAAGAATTATCAAATTAGGACAAAATCGAGGCTAAATTGGGTCTCGAGTTCTCTGGCGCGGATTAGTACACACTCCATGATGTTCCTTCACTTAAATGGGCCTAACTTATTCATCTTAAGCCCAATTAAGGCATTTGATACCTTGTGGGATATCTTAATCAGAGGCCCTTAATTTGGTCTAGGGTTAGGTCAGGATTAATAAGCATAAATAGCAGTTTACAACCGCACAACCCTAAGAGAGATGAAAATTAGACAACTTTTACAATCATTGTTTTTGCTTTTACATTATTGGGCTTAGTTACTAAACATTGCTAATTTTCGGATTTTTCACTCATCCTGAACTTGTTGCCTTGCACAGAGCATATCTACAGCTACAGATATCGGATTTTGGTGATCTTCCTGTCCCTAGAAAGATAAGGAAGAGACCAACAATTTCAGGTGTCACAAGAATTGTCAAATTAGGCCAAAATCAAGGCTAAATTGGGTCCCGAGTTATCGGGCGCGGATCAGTGTGCAGTCCAAGATGTTCCTTCATCTAAATGGGCCTGACTTACTCATCTTAAGCCCAATTAAGGCATATGATACGTTGTTGGAAACCTTATTCAGAGGCCTTTAATTTGGACTAGGGTTAGGTCAGGATTAATAAGCATAAATAGCAGTTTACAGCCGCACAAGCCAGAGAGAGACGGAAATTAGAAAACTTTTACAATCATTGTTTTTGCTTTTACATTATTGGGCTTTATTGCTAAACATTGTTTATTTTCGGATTTTTCACTCATCCTGGCCTTGTTGCCTTACGCACACAGCATATCTAGAGCTACAGATATCGGATTTTGGTGATCTTCCTGTCCCTAGAAAGATAAGGTAGAGACCAACAATTTCAGATGTCACAAGAATTGTCGAATTAGGCCAAAATCAAGGCTAAATTGGGTCCCGAGTTATCTGGCGCGGATTAGTACGCGGTCCATGATGTCCCTTCACTTAAATGGGCCTAACTTATTCATCTTAAGCCAAATTAAGGCATATGATACCTTGTTGGATAGCTTAATATGAGGCCCTTAATTTGGTATAGGGTGAGGCCAGGATTAATAAGCATAAATAGTAGTTTACAGCCGTACAAGCCAGAGAGAGACGAAAATTAGACAACTATTACAATCATTGTTTTTGCTTTTACATTATTGGGCTTAATTGCTAAACATTGTTAATTTTCGGATTTTCACTCATCCTGACCATGTTTCCTTGCGCAAAGCACATCTTGAGCAACAAATATCGGATTTTGGTGAACTTGCTGTCCCTAGAAAGATAAGGAAGAGACCTACAATTTCAAGTTTCACAAGAATTGTCGAATTAGTCCAAAATCAAGGCTAAATTGGGTCACGAGTTCTATGGCGTGGATTAGTGTGCAGTCCGTGATGTTCCTTCACTTAAATGGGCTTGACTTACTCATCTTAAGCCCAATTAGGGCATATGATACCTTGTTGGAAACCTTATTCAGAGGCCTTTAATTTGAACTAGGGTTATGTCAGGATTAATAAGCATAAATAGAATTTTACCGCCGCACAAGCTGATAAGCCTCTGTCTCATCTAGATTCCAGCTAGAAAAGGGGTGTATTCTGTGCCTAATTGGTCGAGTCACCCTCGTTAATCTCCCAAATTGGCCTTGTTTTGTTCCTAAGTTAGACTTTGACTCGTTTTATGCATTTTTAGTAGTTTTTAGTTTATTTTGAGTAGAATTACGCTTTTCGTTTTCTTTTATTATTTCAGGTTAAAAGTGAAGCTCTTATAGTCAAGGAAAATGAAGAAAACAGTGGAAAAGCAATTCTGGAGGTTTCGCCTCGCGAAACAGGAGCTCGCCTCGCGAGCTTGAAGACCAGCCTGAACAGCAAAATGTCACCCTCTCTGTCTCGCCCCGCGAATCACCATCTCGCCTCGCGAGTCTTCAGGTCTGACTGTGCCAGAAATGTCATCCTCTCTGTCTCGCCTCTCGAAACACCACCTCGCCTCGCGAGCATTCAAATCCAGATGAAGCCAAAACTTAATATTCTCATCGCGAGAGGCTACTCGCCTCGCGAGCGCGCGCAGAGTCTGAAATCTATAAATTGCTGTTTTAGGGCAGATGGAAGGAATTTTTGATTCTCCACTTGTTGTAGAGCGTTTTGAGGCGATTCCTTGTTCTCGGGAGCTGCGTCTCCTTATTTTTCTTTTTCTATTATACATTTACGATGAATTCTGATTGCTTGAGCGTTGTTACAAGCATGAGGAGCTAATCCCCTTGTCTAAGAGATCAATAAAACCACCCATGACGGTGTAGTTCAATGTGATGTATGTTTCTCTCCTTTATCTCAATTACTATTTTCCAATTCTGATTTTATTGCGTTGATCATATGCATGCGTGATTGACTAGTTAACGTTGATGAGGCTTAGTAGGCAATTCGCGTTTAGAACTTGAATTGGGATCATCGATCGAATATTGCACGAGAGTGAATAGGAGATCGGTGCAACCTTATAGGAACCATATTTAATAGAGTTTGATGATTGGGTTATGAGACCTAGTAAGTAATTAACTCAATCGTTGAATACATCCTATTGAGCACGACAGTGTCATTAGGAGAATTTGGGGGTCCTAGTTGACATTGTAATTGAACTTAGGGAGAGAATCATCATCACTTGGGTACTATGCATGATTGGGTAGGTGGATTTGTGACCTTAGATGTTTTAATTTCAGATTTTAATTCTTTATTCCCTATTTGATTTGTTAATTTGAATTGCGATCCTATTTTCTTTTTCTTCTCAACCACTGCTGTTACTTGGCCAAACTTATCGGATTTCTTGCGAATTGGTAGAATTGGTAGCCCAATCCTTGTGTTCGACCTCGGTAATTACTTACCGTGTTTTATTACTTGCGATGACCCGGTACAATTGCCGGTGACTCAACACAAGCCAGAGAGAGACGAAAATTAGAAAACTTTTACAATCATTGTTTTTGCTTTTACATTATTGGGCTTAATTGCTAAACATTGTCAATTTTCGGATTTTTCACTCATCCTGACCTTGTTGCCTTGCGCAGAGCATAACAAAAGCTACAAATATCGGATATTGGTGATCTTGCTGTCCCTAGAAAGAGAAGAAAGAGACCTACAATTTCTTGTGTCACAAGAGTTGTCAAATTAGGCCAAAATCAAGGGTAAATTGGGTCCCGAGTTATCTGGCACGGATCAGTGCGCAGTCCATGATGTTCCTTCACCTAAATGGGCCTGACATACTCATCTTAAGCCCAATTAAGGCATATGATACCTTGTTGGAAACCTTATTCAGAGGCCCTTAATTTGGTCTAGGGTTAGGTCATGATTAATAAGCATAAATAGCAGTTTACAGCCGCACAACCCAAAGAGAGTCGGAAATTAGACAACTTTTACAATCATTGTTTTTGTTTTTACGCTATTGGGCTTAATTGCTAAACATTGTTAGTTTTTGGATTTTTCACTCAACCTGACCTTGTTGCCTTGCGCAGAGCATAACTTGAGCTACAGATATCCGATTTTGGTGATCTTGCTGTCCCTAGAAAGATAAGGAAGAGACCTACAATTTTAAGTTTCACAAGATTTGTCAAATTATGCCAAAATCAAGGCTAAATCGGGTCTCGAGTTCTCTGGCGCGGATTAGTACGCAGTCCATGATGTTCCTTCACTTAAATGGGCCTAACTTACTCATCTTAAGCCCAATTAAGGCATATGATACCTTGTTGGATAGCTTATTCAGAGGCCTTTAATTTGGACTAGGGATAGGTCATGATTAATAAGCATAAATAGCATTTTACAGCCGCACAAGGCAGAGAGAGACGGAAATTAGAAAACTTTTACAATCATTGTTTTTGCTTTTACATTATTGGGCTTAATTGCTAAACATTGTTAATTTTAGGATTTATCACTCATCCTGACCTTATTGCCTTGCGCAGAGCATATCTAGAGCTACAAATATCGGATTTTGGTTATCTTGCTGTCCCTAGAAAGATAAGGAAGAGACCTACAATATCAGGTAACACTAGAATTGTCAAATTAGGCCAAAATCAAGGCGAAATTGGGTCCCGAGTTATCTGGCACGGATCAGTGCGCAGTCCATGATGTTCCTTCACTTAAATGGGCCTGACTTACTCATCTTAAGCCCAATTAAGGCATATGATACCTTGTTGGAAACCTTATTCAGAGGCCTTTAATTTGGACTTGATTTAGGTCAGGATTAATAAGCATAAATAGCAGTTTACAGCCGCACAAGCCAAAGAGAGACATAAATTAGACAACTTTTACAATCATTGTTTTTTGCTTTTACATTATTGGGCTTAGTTGATAAACATTGTTAATTTTCGGATTTTTCACTCGTCCTGACCTTGTTGCCTTGCGCAGAGCATATCTAGAGCTACAGATATCGGATTTTGGTGATCTTACTGTCCTTAGAAAGATAAGGAAGAGACCAACAATTTCAGGTTTCCAAGAATTGTCAAATTAGGCCAAAATCAAGGCGTAATTGGGTCCCCAGTTATCTACCGCGGATCAGTGCGCAGTCCATGATTTTCCTTCACCGAAATGGGCCTGATTTACTCATCTTAAGCCCAATTAAGGCATATGATACCTTGTTGGAAATCTTATTCAGAGGCCTTTAATTTGGACTAGGGATAGGTCATGATTAATAAGCATAAATAGCATTTTACAGCCGCACAAGACAGAGAGAGACGGAAATTAGAAAACTTTTACAATCATTGTTTTTGCTTTTACATTATTGGGCTTAATTGCTAAACATTGTCAATTTTCGGATTTATCACTCATCCTGACCTTGTTGCCTTGCGCAGAGCATATCTAGAGCTACAAATATCGGATTTTGGTGATCTTGCTGTCCTTAGAAAGATAAAGAAGAGACCTACAATATTAGGTATCACAAGAATTGTCAAATTAGGCCAAAATCAAGGCTAAATTGGGTCCCAAGTTATCTGGCACGGATCAGTGCGCAGTCCATGATGTTCCTTCACCGAAATGGGCCTGATTTACTCATCTTAAGCCCAATTAAGGCATATGATACCTTGTTGGAAAACTTATTCAGAGGCCTTTAATTTGGACTAGTGTTAGGTCAGGATTAATAAGGAAAAATAGCGGTTTACAGCCGCACAAGCAAGAGAGAGACGAAAATTAGACAACTTTTACAATCACTGTTTTTGCTTTTACATTATTGGGCTTAATTGATAAACATTGTTAATTTTCGGATTTTTCACTCATCCCGGCCTTGTTGCCTTACGCAGAGCATAACTAGAGCTACAGTTATCGGATTTTGGTGATCTCGATGTCCCAAGAAAGATAAGGAAGAGACCTACAATTTCAGGTTTCGCTAGAATTGTCAAATAAGGCCAAAATCAAGGCTATATTGTGTCTCGAGTTCTCTGGCGCGGATTAGTGAGCAGTCCATCATGTTCCTTCACTTAAATGGGCCTAACCTACTCATCTTAAGCCCAATTAAGGCAAATGATACCTTGTTGGAAACCTTATTCAAGGGCCTTTAATTTGGACTCGGGTTAGGTCAGGATTAATAAGCATAAATAGCAATTTACAGCCGCACAAGCCAGAGAGAGACGGAAATTAGACAACTTTTACAATCATTGTTTTTGCTTTTACATTATTGGGCTTAATTTATAAACATTGTTAATTTTCGGATTTTTCACTCATCCTGACCTTGTTGCCTTGCACAGAGCATACAATTTTAGGTTTCTCAAGAATTGTCAAATTAGGCCAAAATCAAGGCTAAATTGGGTCTCGAGTTCTCTGGCGCGGATTAGTGAGCAGTCCATGTTGTTCCTTCACCTAAATGGGCCTGACTTACTCATCTTAAGCCCAATTAAGGCATATGATACCTTGTTGGAAGCCTTATTCAGAGGCCTTTAATTTGGACTAGGGTTAGGTCAGGATTAATAAGCATAACTAGCAGTTTACAGCCGCACAAGCCAGAGAGAGACGAAAATTAGACAACTTTTACAATCACTATTTTTGCTTTTACATTATTGGGCTTAATTGATAAACATTGTTAATTTTCGGATTTTTCACTCATCCCGGCCTTGTTGCCTTGCGCAGAGCATAACTAGAGCTATAGTTATCGGATTTTGGTGATCTCGATGTCCCAAGAAAGATAAGGAAGAGACCTACAATTTCAGGTTTCACTAGAATTGTCAAATAAGGCCAAAATCAAGGCTATATTGTGTCTCGAGTTCTCTGGCACGGATTAGTGAGCAGTCCATCATGTTCCTTCACTTAAATGGGCCTAACCTACTCATCTTAAGCCCAATTAAGGCAAATGATACCTTGTTGGAAACCTTATTCAGGGGCCTTTAATTTGGACTCGGGTTAGGTCAGGATTAATAAGCATAAATAGCAATTTACAGCCGCACAAGCCAGAGAGAGACGGAAATTAGACAACTTTTACAATCATTGTTTTTGCTTTTACATTATTGGGCTTAATTTATAAACATTGTTAATTTTCGGATTTTTCACTCATCCTGACCTTGTTGCCTTGCACAGAGCATACAATTTTAGGTTTCTCAAGAATTGTCAAATTAGGCCAAAATCAAGGCTAAATTGGGTCTCGAGTTCTCTGGCGCGGATTAGTGAGCAGTCCATGATGTTCCTTCACTTAAATGGGCCTAACTTATTCATCTTAAGCCCAATTAAGGCATATGATACCTTGTTGGAAAGCTTAATCAGAGGCCCTTAATTTGGTCTAGGGTTAGGTCAGGATTAATAAGCATAAATAGCAGTTTACAGCCGCACAAGCCAAAGAGAGACGGAAATTAGACAACTTTTACAATCATTGTTTTTGTTTTTACACTATTTGCCTTAATTGCTAAACATTGTTAATTTTGGATTTTTCACTCATCTTGACCTTGTTGCCTTGCGCAGAGCATAACTAGAGCTACAGATATCGGATTTTGGTGATCTTGCTGTCCCTAGAAAGATAAGGAAGAGACCTACAATTTCAGGTTTCACAAGAATTGTCAAATTAGGCCAAAATCAAGGCTAAATTGGGTCCCGAGTTATCTGGCGCGGATCAGTACGCAGTCCATGATGTTCCTTCACTTAAATGGGCCTAACTTATTCATCTTAAGCTCAATTAAGGCATATGATACCTTGTTGTAAAGCTTAATCAGAGGCCCTTAATTTGGTCTAAGGTTAGGTCAGGATTAATAAGCATAAATAGCAGTTTACAGCCACACAAGCCAAAGAGAGACGGAAATTAGGGAACTTTACAATCATTGTTTTTGGTTTTACACTATTGGGGTTAATTTCTAAACATTGTTGGTTTTTGGATTTTTCACTCAACCTGACCTTGTTGCCTTGCGCAGAGCATAACTAGAGCTACAGATATCGGATTTTGGTGATCTTCCTGTCCCTAGAAAGATAAGGAAGAGACCTACAATTTTAAGTTTCACAAGAATTGTCAAATTATGCCAAAATCAAGGCTAAATTGGGTCTCGAGTTCTCTGGCACGGATTAGTACGCAGTCCATGATGTTCCTTCACTTAAATGGGCCTAACTTATTCATCTTAAGCCCAATTAAGGCATATGATACCTTGTTGGATAGCTTAATCAGAGGCCCTTAATTTGGTCTAGGGTTAGGTCAAGATTAATAAGCATAAATAGCAGTTTACAGCCGCACAAGCCAGAGAGAGACGGAAATTAGACAACTTTTACAATCATTGTTTTTGCTTTTACATTATTGGGCTTAATTGCTAAACATTGTTAACTTTTGGGTTTTTCACTCATCCTGGCCTTGTTGCCTTGTGCAGAGCATAGCTAGAGCTACAGTTATCAGATTTTGGTGATCTTGATGTCCCTAGAAAGATAAGGAAGAGACTTACAATTTCATGTTTCACAAGAATTGTCAAATTATGCCAAAATCAAGGCTAAATTGGGTCCCGAGTTCTATGGCACGAATCAGTACGCAGTCCATGATGTTCCTTCATTTAATTTGGCCTAACTTACTCATCTTAAGCTAAATTAAGGCATATGATACCTTGTTGGATAGCTTATTCAGAGGCCTTTAATTTGGACTAGGGATAGGTCATGATTAATAAGCATAAATAGCATTTTACAGCCGCACAAGCCAGAGAGAGACGGAAATTAGAAAACTTTTACAATCATTGTTTTTGCTTTTACATTATTGGGCTTAATTGCTAAACATTGTCAATTTTCGGATTTATCACTCATCCTGACCTTGTTGCCTTGCGCAGAGCATAACTAGAGCTACAGATATCGGATTTTGGTGATCTTGCTGTCCCTAGAAAGATAAGAGACCCACAATGTCAGGTATCACAAGAATTGTCAAATTAGGCCAAAATCAAGGCTAAATTGGGTCCCGAGTTATCTGGCACGGATCAGTGCGCAGTCCATGATGTTCCTTCACTTAAATGGGCCTGACTTACTCATCTTAAGCCCAATTAAGGCATATGATACCTTGTTGGAAACCTTATTCAGAGGCCTTTAATTTGGACTAGGTTTAGGTTAGGATTAATAAGCATAAATAGCAGTTTACAGCAGCACAAGCCAGAGAGAGAAGGAAATTAGACAGCTTTTACAATCATTGTTTTTGCTTTTACATTATTGGGCTTAATTGATAAACATTGTTAATTTTCGGATTTTTCACTCATCCTGACCTTGTTGCCTTGCGCAGAGCATATCTAGAGCTACAGATATCGGATTTTGGTGATCTTACTGTCCTTAGAAAGATAAGGAAGAGACCAACAATTTCAGGTTTCCAAGAATTGTCAAATTTGGCAAAAATCAAGGCGTAATTGGGTCCCGAGTTATCTACCGCGGATCAGTGCGCAGTCCATGATGTTCCTTCACCGAAATGGGCCTGATTTACTCATCTTAAGCCCAATTAAGGCATATGATACCTTGTTGGAAACCTTATTCAGAGGCCTTTAATTTGGACTAGGGATAGGTCATGATTAATAAGCATAAATAGCATTTTACAGCCGCACAAGACAGAGAGAGACGTAAAGTAGAAAACTTTTACAATCATTGTTTTTGCTTTTACATTATTGGGCTTAATTTCTAAACATTGTCAATTTTCGGATTTATCACTCATCCCGGCCTTGTTGCCTTGCGCAGAGCATAACTAGAGCTACAGTTATCGGATTTTGGTGATCTCGATGTCCCAAGAAAGATAAGGAAGAGACCTACAATTTCATGTTTCACTAGAGCATAACTAGGCCAAAATCAACGCTAAATTGTGTCTCGAGTTCTCTGGCGCGGATTAGTGAGCAGTCCATGATGTTCCTTCACTTAAATGGGCCTAACCTACTCATCTTAAGCCCAATTAAGGCAAATGATACCTTGTTGGAAACCTTATTCAGGGGCCTTTAATTTGAACTCGGGTTAGGTCAGGATTAATAAGCATAAATAGCAATTTACAGCCGCACAAGCCAGAGAGAGACGGAAATTAGATAACTTTTACAATCATTGTTTTTGCTTTTACATTATTGGGCTTAATTTATAAACATTGTTAATTTTCGGATTTTTCACTCATCCTGACCTTGTTGCCTTGCACATAGCATACAATTTTAGGTTTCTCAAGAATTGTCAAATTAGGCCAAAATCAAGGCAAAATTGGGTCTCGAGTTCTCTGGCGCGGATTAGTGAGCAGTCCATGATGTTCCTTCACTTAAATGGGCCTAACTTATTCATCTTAAGCCCAATTAAGGCATATGATACCTTGTTGGAAAGCTTAATCAGAGGCCCTTAATTTGGTCTAGGGTTAGGTCAGGATTAATAAGCATAAATAGTAGTTTACACCGCAGAAGCCAAAGAGAGACAGAAATTAGACAACTTTTACAATCATTGTTTTTGTTTTTACACTATTGGGCTTAATTGATAAACATTGTTGGTTTTTGGATTTTTCACTCAACCTGACCTTGTTACCTTGAGCAGAGCATAACTTGAGCTACAGATATCGGATTTTGGGGATCTTGCTGTCCCTAGAAAGATAAGGAAGAGACCTACAATTTCAGGTGTCACAAAAATTGTCAAATTAGGCCAAAATGAAGGCTAAATTGGGTCCCGAGTTATCTGGCGCGGATCAGTACGCAGTCCATGATGTTCCTTCACTTAAATGGGCCTAACTTATTCATATTAAGCTCAATTAAGGCATATGATACCTTGTTGGAAAGCTTAATCAGAGGCCCTTAATTTTGTCAAGGGTTAGGTCAGGATTAATAAGCATAAATAGCAGTTTACAGCCGCAGAAGCCAAAGAGAGACGGAAATTAGATAACTTTTACAATCATTGTTTTTGTTTTTACACTATTGGGCTTAATTGATAAACATTGTTGGTTTTTGGATTTTTCACTTAACCTGACCTTGTTGCCTTGCGCAGAGCATAACTTGAGCTACAGATATCCGATTTTGGTGATCTTGCTGTCCCTAGAAAGATAAGGAAGAGACGTACAATTTTAAGTTTCACAAGATTTGTCAAATTATGCCAAAATCAAGGCTAAATTGGGTCTCGAGTTCTCTGGCGCGGATTACTACGCAGTCCATGATGTTTCTTCACTTAAATGGGCCTAACTTATTCATCTTAAGCCCAATTAAGGCATATGATACCTTGTTGGATAGCTTAATAAGAGGCCCTTAATTTGGTATAGGGTAAGGTCAAGATTAATAAGCATAAATAGCAGTTTACAGCCGCACAAGCCAGAGAGAGATGGAAATTAGACAACTTTTACAATCATTGTTTTTGCTTTTACATTATTTGGCTTAATTGCTAAACATTGTTAATTTTCGGATTTTTCACTCATCCAGGCCTTGTTGCCTTGTGCAGAGCATAACTTGAGCTACAGATATCCGATTTTGGTGATCTTGCTGTCCCTAGAAAGATAAGGAAGAGACCTACAATTTTAAGTTTCACAAGATTTGTCAAATTATGCCAAAATCAAGGCTAAATTGGGTCTCGAGTTCTCTGGCGCGGATTAGTACGCAGTCCATGATGTTCCTTCACTTAAATGGGCCTAACTTATTCATCTTAAGCCCAATTAAGGCATATGATACCTTGTTGGATAGCTTAATAAGAGGCCCTTAATTTGGTATAGGGTTAGGTCAAGATTAATAAGCATAAATAGCAGTTTACAGCCGCACAAGCCAGAGAGAGATGGAAATTAGACAACTTTTACAATCATTGTTTTTGCTTTTACATTATTTGGCTTAATTGCTAAACATTGTTAATTTTTGGATTTTTCACTCATCCTGGCCTTGTTGCCTTGTGCAGAGCATAACTTGAGCTACAGATATCAGATTTTGGTGATCATGATGTCCCGAGAAAGATAAGGAAGAGACCTACAATTTTATGTTTCACAAGAATTGTCAAATTATGCCAAAATCAAGGCTAAATTGGGTCCCGAGTTCTATGGCACGGATCAGTACGCAGTCCATGATGTTCCTTCACTTAAATGGGCCTAACTTACTCATCTTAAGCCCAATTAAGGCACATGATACCTTGTTGGATAGCTTATTCAGAGGCCTTTAATTTGGACTAGGGATAGGTCATGATTAATAAGCATAAATAGCATTTTACAGCCGCACAAGCCAGAGAGAGACGGAAATTAGAAAACTTTTACAATCATTGTTTTTGCTTTTACATTATTGTGCTTAATTGCTAAACATTGTCAATTTTCGGATTTATCACTCATCCTGACCTTGTTGCCTTGCGCAGAGCATATCTAGAGCTACAAATATCGGATTTTGGTGATCTTGCTGTCCCTAGAAAGATAAAGAAGAGACCTACAATATTAGGTATCACAAGAATTGTCAAATTAGGCCAAAATCAAGGATAAATTGGGTCCCGAGTTATCTGGCACGGATCAGTACGCAGTCCATGATGTTCCTTCACTTAAATGGTATTGACTTACTCATCTAAAGCCCAATTAAAGCATATGATACCTTGTTGGAAACCTTATTCAGAGGCCTTTAATTTGGACTTGGTTTAGGTCAGGATTAATAAGCATAAATAGCAGTTTATAGCCGCACAAGCCAAAGAGAGACAAAAATTAGACCACTTTTACAATCATTGTTTTTTGCTTTTACATTATTGGGCTAAGTTTATAAACATTGTTAATTTTCGGATTTTTCACTCGTCCTGACCTTGTTGCCTTGCGCAGAGCATATCTAGCGCTACAGATATCGGATTTTGGTGATCTTACTGTCCTTAGAAAGAAAAGGAAGAGACCAACAATTTCAGGTTCCAAGAATTGTCAAATAAGGCCAAAATCAAGGCTTAATTGGGTCCCGAGTTATCTACCGCGGATCAGTGCGCAGTCCATGATGTTCCTTCACCGAAATGGGCCTGATTTACTCATCTTAACCCCAATTAAGGCATATGATACCTTGTTAGAAGTTTAATAAGCATAAATAGCAGTTTACAGCCACACAAGACAAAGAGAGACGGAAATTAGACAACTTTTTCAATCATTGTTTTTGCTTTTACATTGTTGGGCTTAATTGATAAACATTGTTAATTTTCGGATTTTTCACTCATCCTGACCTTGTTGCCTTGCGCAGAGCATAACTAGAGCTACAAATATCGGATTTTGGTGATCTTGATGTCCCTAGAAAGATAAGGAAGAGACCTACAATTTCAGGTGTCACAAGAATTGTCAAATTAGGCCAAAATCAAGGCTAAATTGGGTCCCGAGTTATCTGGCGCGGATCGGTCCGCAATCCATGATGTTCCTTCACTTAAATGGGCCTGACTTACTCATCTTAAGCCCAATTAAGGCATATGATACCTTGTTGGAAGCCTTATTCAGAGGCCTTTAATTTGGACTAGGGTTAGGTCGGGATTAATAAGCATAACTAGCAGTTTACAGCCGCACAAGCCAGAGAGAGACGAAAATTAGACAACTTTTACAATCACTATTTTTGCTTTTACATTATTGGGCTTAATTGATAAACATTGTTAATTTTCGGATTTTTCACTCATCCCGGCCTTGTTGCCTTGCGCAGAGCATAACTAGAGCTACAGTTATCGGATTTTAGTGATCTCGATGTCCCAAGAAAGATAAGGAAGAGACCTACAATTTCCTGTTTCACTAGAATTGTCAAATTAGGCCAAAATCAAGGCTAAATTGTGTCTCGAGTTCTCTGGCGCGAATTAGTGAGCAGTCCATGATGTTCCTTCACTTAAATGGGCCTAACCTACTCATCTTAAGCACAATTAAGGCAAATGATACCTTGTTGGAAACCTTATTCAGGGGCCTTTAATTTGGACACGGGTTAGGTCAGGATTAATAAGCATAAATAGCAATTTACAGCCGCACAAGCCAGAGAGAGACTGAAATTAGACAACTTTTACAATCATTGTTTTTGCTTTTACATTATTGGGCTTAATTGATAAACATTGTTAATTTTCGGATTTTTCACTCATCTTAACCTTGTTGCCTTGCGCAGAGCATACAATTTCAGGTTTCTCAAGAATTGTCAAATTAGGCCAAAATCAAGGCTAAATTGGGTCTCGAGTTCTCTGGCGCGGATTAGTGAGCACTCCATGTTGTTCCTTCACCTAAATGGGCCTGACTTACTCATCTTAAGCCCAATTAAGGCATATGATACCTTGTTGGAAAGCTTAATCAGAGGCCCTTAATTTGGTCTAGGGTTAGGTCAGGATTAATAAGCATAAATAGCAGTTTACAGCCGCAGAAGCCAAAGAGAGACGGAAATTAGACAACTTTTACAGTCATTGTTTTTGTTTTTACACTATTGGGCTTAATTGCTAAACATTGTTGGTTTTTGGATTTTTCACTCAACCTGACCTTGTTGCCTTGCGCAGAGCATAACTTGAGCTACAGATATCGGATTTTGGGGATCTTGCTGTCCCTAGAAAGATAAGGAAGAGACCTACAATTTCAGGTGTCACAAAAATTGTCAAATTAGGCCAAAATGAAGGCTAAATTGGGTCCCTAGTTATCTGGCGCGGATCAGTACGCAGTCCATGATGTTCCTTCACTTAAATGGTCCTAACTTATTCATCTTAAGCTCAATTAAGGCATATGATACCTTGTTGGAAAGCTTAATCAGAGGCCCTTAATTTGGTCTAAGGTTAGGTCAGGATTAATAAGCATAAATAGCAGTTTACAGCCACACAAGCCAAAGAGAGACGGCAATTAGGCAACTTTACAATCATTGTTTTTGGTTTTACACTATTGGGCTTAATTTCTAAACATTGTTGGTTTTTGGATTTTTCACTCAACTTGACCTTGTTGCCTTGCGCAGAGCATAACTTGAGCCACAGATATCGGATTTTGGTGTTCTTGCTGTCCCTAGAAAGATAAGGAACAGACCTACAATTTTAGGTGTCACAAAAGTTGTCAAATTAGGCCAAAATCAAGGCTAAATTGGGTCCCGAGTTATCTGGCGCGGATCAGTACGCAGTCCATGATGTTCCTTCACTTAAATGGGCCTAACTTATTCATCTTAAGCTCAATTAAGGCATATGATACCTTGTTGGAAAGCTTAATAAGAGGACCTTAATTTGGTCTAAGGTTAGGTCAGGATTAGTAAGCATTCATAGCAGTTTACAGCCGCACAAGCCAAAGAGAGACGAAAATTAGGCAACGTTTACAATCATTGTTTTTGTTTTTACATTATTGGGCTTAATTGATAAACATTGTCAATTTTCGGATTTTTCACTCATCTTGACCTTGTTGCCTTGCGCAGAGCATATCTAAAGCTACAGATATCGGATTTTGGTGATCTTCCTGTCCCTAGAAAGATAAGGAAGAGACCAACAATTTCAGGTTTCACAAGAATTGTCAAATTAGGCCAAAATCAAGGCTAAATTGGGTCCCGAGTTATCTGGCTCGGATCAGTGTGCAGTCCATGATGTTCCTTCACTTAAATGGGCCTGACTTACTCATCTAAAGCCCAATTAAGGCATATGATACCTTATTGGAAACCTCATTCAGAGGCCTTTAATTTGGACTCGGGTTAGGTCGGGATTAATATGCATAAATAGCAGTTTACAGCCGCACAAGCCAGAGAGAGACGGAAATTAGACAACTTTTACAATCACTATTTTTGCTTTTACATTATTGGGCTTAATTGATAAACATTGTTAATTTTCGGATTTTTCACTCATCCTGGCCTTGTTGCCTTGCGCAGAGCATAACTAGAGCTACAGTTATCGGATTTTGGTGATCTTGATGTCCCTAGAAAGATAAGGAAGAGACCTACAATTTCATGTTTCACAAGAATTGTCAAATTAGGCCAAAATCAAGGCTAAATTGGGTCTCGAGTTCTCTAGCACGGATTAGTGAGCAGTCCATGATGTTCCTTCACTTAAATGGGCCTAACTTATTCATCTTAAGCCCAATTAAGGCATATGATAACTTGTTGGAAAGCTTAATCAGAGGCCCTTAATTTGGTCTAGGGTTAGGTCAGGATTAATAAGCATAAATAGCAGTTTATAGCTGCACAAGCCAAAGAGAGACGGAAATTAGACAACTTTTACAATCATTGTTTTTGCTTTTACATTATTGGGCTTAATTGATAAACATTGTTAATTTTCGGATTTTTCACTCATCCTGACCTTGTTGCCTTGCGCAGAGCATATCTAGAGCTACAGATATCGGATTTTGGTGATCTTCCTGTCCCTAGAAAGATAAGGAAGAGACCAACAATTTCAGGTGTCACAAGAATTGTGAAATTAGGCCAAAATCAAGGCTAAATTGGGTCCCGAGTTATCTGGCGCGGATCAGTGCGCAGTCCATGATGTTCCTTCACCTAAATGGGCCTGACTTACTCATCTTAAGCCCAATTAAGGCATATGATACCTTGTTGGAAAACTTATTCAGAGGCCTTTAATTTGGACTAGCGTTAGGTCAGGATTAATAAGCAAAAATAGCAGTTTACAGCCGCACAAGCCAGAGAGAGACGGAAATTAGACAACTTTTACAATCATTGTTTTTGCTTTTACATTATTGGGCTTAATTGATAAACATTGTTAATTTTCGGATTTTTCACTCATTCTGGCCTTGTTGCCTTGCGCAGAGCATAACTAGAGCTACAGTTATCGGATTTTGGTGATCTTGATGTCCCTAGAAAGATAAGGAAGAGACCTACAATTTTAGGTTTCACAAGAATTGTCAAATTAGGCCAAAATCAAGGCTAAATTAGGCCTCGAGTTCTCTGACCCGGATTAGTGAGCAGTCCATGATGTTCCTTCACTTAAATGGGCCTAACTTATTCATCTTAAGCCCAATTAAGGCAAATGATACCTTGTTGGAAACCTTATTCAGGGGCCTTTAATTTGGACTCAGGTTAGGTCAGGATTAATAAGCATAAATAGCAATTTACAGCCGCACAAGCCAGAGAGAGACGGAAATTAGACAACTTTTACAATCATTGTTTTTGCTTTTACATTATTGGGCTTAATTGATAAACATTGTTAATTTTAGGATTTTTCACTCATTCTGGCCTTGTTGCCTTGCGCAGAGCATAACTAGAGCTACAGTTATCGGATTTTGGTGATCTTGATGTCCCTAGAAAGATAAGGAAGAGACCTACAATTTTAGGTGTCACAAAAATTGTCAAATTAGGCCAAAATGAAGGCTAAATTGGGTCCCGAGTTATCTGGCGCGGATCAGTACGCAGTCCATGATGTTCCTTCACTTAAATGGACCTAACTTATTCATCTTAAGCCCAATTAAGGCATATGATACCTTGTTGGAAACCTTATTCAGAGGCCCTTAATTTGGTCTAGGGTTAGGTCAGGATTTATAAGCATAAATAGCAGTTTACAGCCACAGAAGTCAAAGAGAGATGGAAATTAGACAACTTTTACAATCATTGTTTTTGTTTATACACTATTGGGCTTAATTGCTAAACATTGTTGGTTTTTGGATTTTTCACTCAACCTGACCTTGTTGCTTTGCGTAGAGCATAACTTGAGCTACAGATATCGGATTTTGGTGATCTTGTTGTCCCTAGAAAGATAAGGAACAGACCTACAATTTCAGGTGTCACGAAAATAGTCAAATTAGGCCAAAATCAAGGCTAAATTGGGTCCCGAGTTATCTGACGCGGATCAGTACGCAGTCCATGATGTTCCTTCACTTAAATGGGCCTAACTTATTCATCTTAAGCTCAATTAAGGCATATGATACCTTGTTGGAAAGCTTAATCAAAGGCCCTTAATTTGGTCTAAAGTTAAGTCAGGATTAATAAGCATAAATAGCAGTTTACAGCCACACAAGACAAAGAGAGACGGAAATTAGGCAACTTTTACAATCATTGTTTTTGGTTTTACACTATTGGGCTTAATTTCTAAACATTGTTGGTTTTTGGATTTTTCACTCAACTTGACCTTGTTGCCTTGCGCAGAGCATAACTTGAGCTACAGATATCGGATTTTGGTGATCTTGCTGTTCCTAGAAAGATAATGAAGAGACCTACAATTTCAGGTGTCACAAAAATTGTCAAATTAGGCCAAAATCAAGGCTAAATTGGGTCCCGAGTTCTCTGGCGCGCATCAGTGCGTAGTCAAATATCTTCCTTCACTTAAATAGGACTAACTTACTCAGCTAAAGCCCAATTAAGGCATATGATACGTTGTTGAAAAGCTTATTCAGAGACCTTTAATTTGGACTAGGGTTAGGTCAGGATTAATAAGAATAGATAGCAGTTTACAGCCGCACAAGCCAGAGAGAGACGAAAATTAGACAACTTTTACAATCATTGTTTTTGCTTTTACATTATTGGGCTTAATTTATAAACATTGTCAATTTTCGGATTTTTCACTCATCCTGACCTTGTTGCCTTGCGCAGAGCATATCTAGAGCTATAGATATCGGATTTTGGTGATCTTCATGTCCCTAGAAAGATAAGGAAGAGACCAACAATTTCACGTTTCACAAGAATTATCAAATTAGGCCAAAATCAAGGCTAAATTGGGTCCTGAGTTATCTGGCGCGGATCAGTGTGCAGTCCATGATGTTCCTTCACTTAAATGGGCCTGACTTACTCATCTTAAGCCCAATTAAGGCATATGATACCTTGTTGGAAACCTTATTCAGAGGCCTTTAATTTGGACTCGGGTTTGGTCATGATTAATAAGCATAAATAGCAGTTTACAGCCGCACAAGCTGATAGTGTGATTTTACATGATGTTTCCTGTACATATTTGCATGCATTTTTCATATAGATTAGGCATTCTTTAGTTGAGTTTTATTATATTTTCGCTTGGAACGGGTGAAGGTGGTTTCTGTGTGTTGTTTTACAGAAATTGAAGGAAAACTGTGTATGTTTGGCTATAATGAAGCTTGGATGATTTTTGGAGCTTAAAAAGAGAGAAATTGAGCCAAGCGAGAGTCAAGATTCGCCTCGCTAACAATCTTTCACCTCGCGAGCCACGAGAAACGAAGCTATCACGCCCGAGGCCATGATGCTCCTCACGGGCATATTGGAGAACCATTTCTATGGCTCGCGACGCTGAAGCCACTCTCTCCTCGCGAGATCCCATTTCTCGGCAAAAGTCGAGAGCATCACGGTGTAGCCGTGACGGACATCACGACCATGAAAGACTGGAAAATTAAGTTTGGCGTCGCGAACATAAGCTCGCCCGCAGTACGCGAAAATCAGATTCCCTGTTATAAGGTTGTTTAAGGCAGAATTGGAAGACACTTTTGGAGGCTTGGAGGCTACGAGTTTTGGAAACCCTAAAGGCTCTTTGGAAGCAGAGGCAGCTGCAGAGGATTGCCCCCATGGAATCCCTTCTCTCCTTCATCCATCTTTCTTTGGTTGTATCTATGACCATGAGTAGCTAAACCTCCATTGTTGGGGTTAGGGTAACTATGTCTGAATTCTTATGTATTTGATGTAATCTTACAATACAGTTCCTGCTTTGTTATTGAGTGGTTGATTTCTGTACTTAATGCTTGTTGTGGCTAGCACCCCCATGACTCGATTTGTGTTTTAATATGCAATTGGAAAATTCGTGTTGAAACCGGAATTGAGATTAATCACCTAGTAAGCCTTATATCTAGGAATGGAACTGGGTTTATTAGCAATCACGTGATCCCTAATCTTAATGCGAATTCATTAATCTAGGCCACCTAAGGAATTAGGGTCTATTAGTGGATTCAGGCTCTTGTCATCCGAGGAATCGGGACTTGAGTAATTTAGTGGATTGATTGTCATAACTGAAGTGGAAACTGTTTGTGAGTTGTTTCATTGCATGAGGATAACGCTTAGTGAACCTAACCCCAGCTATTTTTATCATCTTTGAAACCCATCTTTTATTGCCTTCCAAGTATTTGAGAAAATAACAAAAAGAGTTTGTTTTTCTTATTTGGTTTATTTTTACTTTTGTGGGCTTGATAATTAGTTTTGAACTCTCTTCAATCCAAGAATCGCTTAGATAGTAGTTGAAGTGGTACGTGCTAGTACTTGTTGCAGTCCCCGTGGATACGATAAACTGGTCTTACCACCGTATTACTTGCACGACTGGGTATACTTGCCCAGATTCGTCTACCAAGTTTTTGGCGCCGTTGCCGGGGACTGTATTTCAATATTAGCATATCCATTTTGGTTACTAATTTGAGCACAAAATTTTTCTGTTTTAAGATTTTTCTTTTCTGTTATAAATTGTTTGCTGTCATTTTTTCTGCTTTGTTTTTGCTGTCAATTTTCTAGTGTGTTTTTGCTGTCAATTTTTTTTTAGTGTGTTTACTGTTGTGTGCTAACCTTTGCTACTAACAATCTTGCTTGCTAGACTGTTTTTGTATGCGAGGTACTATTCCAGCTGACCAACTCCTATACGATCCAGAAATTGAAAGAACAGCTAGGAAGAATAGGAGGCAAGCAAGACAACAGAATTTGTTAGAGCAACAAGGAGAAGACCAAGAGACTTCCATCTCTCCAGTTTGTCAAGAAGAACTCAGAATGGCAGGGAATGGTGAAGATACTCCTCCACCACCACGGAGGACACTTGGTGACTATTCTAATACAAATTTCAACAGGCATGTAACGAGTATAGTGAGACCTCCGGTGAACTCCAACAATTTTGAACTCAAGCCTAATCTTATCAACATGGTTTCACAAAATCAGTTTGCGGGGTTGGAGAAGGAAGATCCTAATGATCATATTTCCACTTTCCGGAGTTGTGCGATACGGTGAAGATAAATGGTGCTTGATGATGCAATTTGATTGAGATTGTTCCCTTTTTCTTTAAGAGATAGAGCCAAGTCTTGGCTCCAATCACAACCAAGGGGGAGTTTCACTACATGGGACAACTTAGAAGAAAATTTTTTGGCAAGGTTCTTCCCCACATCAAGATTTGTAAAGGCAAGGGGTGATATTATGAGTTTTGCTCAACAAGAAGGTGAGACACTGCATGACGCCTGGGAAAGGTTCAAGGAATTACTTCGGAGGTGCCCAAACCATGGTTTTGATGATCTAACTCAGATGCAAACATTCTGTAATGGATTGAGGCCATCAACCAGGTACATGTTGGATGCCTCAGCTGGAGGTTCAATGAATACAAAGACAGCAGAGGAAGCCCTGACTTTGATAGAAGCAATGGCCTCTAATGATTATTTGATGCATCATGATCGGGGTCCCACACAAAGAAGGGGAGTGTTGGAGCTAGATTCACAAACTGCATTGTTGGCTCAGAACAAGATCATGACACAACAATTGGAGTCTCTTACCAAACAATTAGCTCAACTCCCACAACAACTTCAATCTGTTCAAGGGACAACCATGCCACACCAACAGGTACTGAGATGTGATTTCTGTGGAGGTGATCATGAGAATGGAAGATGTGAGGCACCACCTAGTTCCCATGAAGAAGCCAATTATATGGGGAACTATGGGCGACAAGGCAACAACCAAGGGTGGAGGAATCAACCAAATTTTGGTTGGAATCAAGATGCCGGGCAAACAAGCAAGCCTCCTCCTACACAACCGCTTCAAGATCGGGTTTCTATTCTGGAGAACACACTGAATCAGTTCATGCAGTTGTCCATGACGAACCAGAAAAATACCGATGCTTCTCTAAAGAATTTGGAGGTTCAAGTTGGCCAAATTGCAAAGCACCTAGCCGAGCAAACTAGCAGCAGTTTTTCTGGTAACACTCAAACTAATCCGAAGGAGCATTGCAATGCTATTGTGCTGAGGAGTGGAAAAAGTATTGAGAATGTGGCCGGTGAACCTTTGGTGAAGAATCAGAATGTTGATGGGAAAACAGAATTGAGTGCAGAGGAAAAAGAAGAAAAAGAAGAAGATGTTATAGTTGAGGAAGAAGAAAAGGTCAGTGCACAAGACAAGAGGGAGAAGCTAGTAGATGAGAATTCAATTTTGAGGAAGACTAAAAGTCATATTTTGAAAGATTGGGACAAGCCTCAAGTGATTCCCTCTTATGTGAAGTTGCCATACCCTCATTTGACCAAGAAAAAGGAGAAAGACGAACAGTTTGCCAAGTTTCTTGATATCTTCAAGAGGTTGCAGATCAATATCCCTTTTGCTGAAGCACTTGAGCAGATGCCCAATTATGCAAAATTCATGAAGGAACTGCTCACGAAGAAAAGAAAGATTAAAGAAGGCGAAACTGTTACCTTAACTGAGGAGTGCAGTGCGATACTGCAAAGGAAGCTACCTCCGAAGCTGAAAGATCCTGGGAGTTTCACAATCCCTTGCACTATTGGGAATGTTTCTATCAGAAAAGCCTTATGTGACTTGGGAGCGAGTGTCAACTTGATGCCGCTTTCCATGTTGAACAAGCTTGGAGGAGGAGAGGTGAAACCCACAAGGATGGCATTGCAGTTAGCTGACAGATCAATCAATCATCCTTATGGTATTTTGGAAGATGTTCTGGTAAAGGTGGATAAGCTTATCTTTCCAGCGGACTTTGTGGTTTTAGACATGGTGGAGGATGCTGAAGTTTCGTTCATACTGGGGAGACCTTTTCTAGCCACTGGGCGAGCTTTGATAGATGTAGAAAAAGGCCAGCTGAAATTCAGAGTGCAAGAAGAAGAAGTCAATTTCAAGGTATTGGAAGTTATGCATCGTCCGAGCACTGAAGAGGAGTGTTTCCGCATGGATATGGTGGATACAGTGGCTGAAGAAGTTGTTGCACATCAACACCACCCCTCTACTCCAGAGAAGAAGGAAAAGCCCAACATGAAAGCAAATATGAAGCTATGCAAGACAAATGATGTATCAGTTGGTGAGGAAGTTGGCTCTGCTCATCGTGTGAAAACAGAACCTCCACCGGGAAGGAGTAAGAAAAAGGGCAAGAGGCCCAGAGTGAAAGGGGCAAAGGGGAAGCATAAATGTTGGCCTTATATGAAAAATCAGCTCTTTACAGGAGTGCCATGGAAGAAAAGTGCTCTTGCATTTCTATGTCCAGCAGACCCCGGTTAATTGAAAGAAGTTGTCTACACGTCAAGCTAGTGACGTTAAAGAAGCGCTTATTGGGAGGCAACCCAACTTTTCTTAACCCTTCTCCTTAGTTGTTTTCATTTTTTTAGTTAGATTTTGTTTTTGATTTTAACCTCTTGAATAATTTGAGAAGCTCAAGAGGAAAAATAATAAATTGAGAATTGTCAAGTGTTTGCAGGGTAATAAGGAAGGAAGGAGAACAAGAAGAAAAGTCAGCACCCATCAAGGCCGGGACCCAATTTTCATGCAGTTTATTCTGACTAGGAATGTGAGCCAACACCTGCTACCGCCTCGGTAAGCCGTTCCAATTTTTTTTAATTTTATTTTGTATTATTTTTTCTCCTCTCTCTATCTTGATTGTTTACATTGGGGACAATGTAAATTTTTAAGCTTGGGGTAGGGGTATTTTGCATTTGCATTTTGCATGTTGCATTCATATAGTTTTGCATGATCACACAATTAGATTGCCCTTGCTTAGATTTTGCATCCAATTGTGAGAACTAAGTGCCCATAATTTGTGATAGTGAAGTGTTGAACCCAATTCTGTTTATTCTTGTGATATGGCTGCAAATGAAAATGTTTGAGATAGTCTTGGATAGTTGATAATTAGCATATGGTTCTGAGGATTTGTGTTTTTCATTGATTCTGAACTAAAATGTGAGATTTTGAGCCAAAGGGGTACTCACTAAATTTTACCCCATTCTTTGTGTTAGAGTGTTATTCCTCTTGGTTTGTTTTCTCTAGAACTTGACTTGAAACCATTTTGAAGCTTAAAAATTTTTGAAAACATTTTTGAAAATGATTGAGGCAATAGGTGTTTTTCTGGCCTTCTGAGTTTTGAATGATGAAATGCTACCCATTAGTTGCCCAATTTTGAGCCTACAAAAGAATAAAAATGCTTTTCTTGGTACCCTAAAATGGTTTGATAAATAAGTTTGATAAGGGACCTTCTAAAGTATTACAAAAAGGGTAAAAAGGTAGTTGAAAGTTTGGGAAAAGAATCAGAAAAAAATAATTCTCTTGATTTGAAAAATCTCCCCTTCTCCAAATAAAAGAAAAAAAAAGAGAAAAAGAAAAATAAGTATAGAAGGGGATGACAAAAAAAAAAAGTTAAAAATAAAAAAGAAAAAGAAAGAAAAGAAAGGTGGAAAAATAAATTGAAAACCCAAGAAGGTATTTTAGAAGGTCATGTTTGCAATGCTTGATGTTTAAGTAGCCTTTTGAAATGTCCTTTTCTTGTTATCCCCACCTAACGATTAATCCCATGGCCATGTTACAACCAAAGAAAAGACCTCTTGATTCTTAATTGTTTTCATTAATAAAGTAGAGATTTGGTTGATAGTCAAGCCTATGGTAGGATTCATTCCTTGAGGAAAATTGAGCGAAATGTTAAATATCCCTAAACACTTGAGTGAGGTGAGAAAAGAGAACCAAGCAAAATATTAAGCTTGGGGTGAGCTTCACGTGAGAAAGAGTGCCCAAATCAGTGAGAACATGAGTCTAAGGAACCTAAGCCTCTAATTGGACTTGAATTGGTTGTCTCTTGCTGAATTGTTTGAATTGCCTATTGCTTGGATCATTTACTCGGGTTCTTAGTTCACTATCAATGTTCTGTTTATTCTTCTGGCCTTAGTGATTGCTTGAGGACAAGCAATTGAATAAGCTTGGGGTGATTTGATAGTGTGATTTTACATGATGTTTCCTGTACATATTTGCATGCATTTTTCATATAGATTAGGCATTCTTTAGTTGAGTTTTATTAGATTTTCCCTTGGAACGGGTGAAGGTGGTTTCTGTGTGTTGTTTTGCAGAAATTGAAGGAAAACTGTGTATGTTTGGCTATAATGAAGCTTGGATGATTTTTGGAGCTTAAAAAGAGAGAAATTGAGCCAAGCAGAATTCTGAAGATTCGCCTCGCTAACAATCTTTCGCCTCGCGAGCCTGAGAAACAGAAGCTATCACGCCCAGGCCATGATGCTCCTCACGGGCATATTGGAGAACCATTTTACTGGCTCGCGACGCGAAGCCACTCTCTCCTCGCGAGCTCCCATTTCTCAGCAAAAGTCAGAGACTGTCACGGCGTAGCCGTGACAGACATCACGACCATGAAAGACTGGAAAATTAAGTTTCGCGTCGCGAACATAAGCTCGCCCCGCGAGTACGCGAAAATCAGATTCCCTATTATAAGCTGTTTAAGGCAGAATTGGAAGACACTTTTGGAGGCTTGGAGGCTACGAGTTTTGGAAACCCTAAAGGCTCTTTGGAAGCAGAGGCAGCTGCAGAGGATTGCCCCCATGGAATCCCTTCTCTCCTTCATCCATCTTTCTTTGGTTGTATCTATGACCATGAGTAGCTAAACCTCCATTGTTGGGGTTGGGGTAACTATGTCTGAATTCTTATGTATTTGATGTAATCTTACAATACAGTTCCTGCTTTGTTATTGAGTGGTTGATTTCTGTACTTAATGCTTGTTGTGGCTAGCACCCCCATGACTCGATTTGTGTTTTAATATGCAATTGGAAAATTCGTGTTGAAACCGGAATTGAGATTAATCAGCTAGTAAGCCTTGTATCTAGGAATGGAACTGGGTTTATTAGCAATCACATGATCCCTAATCTTAATGCGAATTCATTAATCTAGGCCACCTAAGGAATTAGGGTCTATTAGTGGATTCAGGCTCTTGTCATCCGAGGAATCGGGACTTGAGTAATTTAGTGGATTGATTGTCATAACTGAAGTGGAAACTGTTTGTGAGTTGTTTCATTGCATGAGGATAATGCTTAGTGAACCTAACCCCAGCTGTTTTTATCATCTTTGAAACCCATCTTTTATTGCCTTCCAAGTATTTGAGAAAATAACAAAAAGAGTTTGTTTTTCTTATTTGGTTTATTTTTACTTTTGTGGGCTTGATAATTAGTTTTGAACTCTCTTCAATCCAAGAATCGCTTAGATAGTAGTTGAAGTGGTACGTGCTAGTACTTGTTGCAGTCCCCGTGGATACGATAAACTGGTCTTACCACCGTATTACTTGCACGACTGGGTATACTTGCCCAGATTCGTCTACCAAGTTTTTGGCGCCGTTGCCGGGGACTGTATTTCAATATTAGCATATCCATTTTGGTTACTAATTTGAGCACAAAATTTTTCTGTTTTAAGATTTTTCTTTTCTGTTATAAATTGTTTGCTGTCATTTTTTCTGCTTTGTTTTTGCTGTCAATTTTCTAGTGTGTTTTTGCTGTCAATTTTTTTTTTAGTGTGTTTGCTGTTGTGTGCTAACCTTTGCTACTAACAATCTTGCTTGCTAGACTGTTTTTGTATGCGAGGTACTATTCCAGCTGACCAACTCCTATACGATCCAGAAATTGAAAGAACAGCTAGGAAGAATAGGAGGCAAGCAAGACAACAGAATTTGTTAGAGCAACAAGGAGAAGACCAAGAGACTTCCATCTCTCCAGTTTGTCAAGAAGAACTCAGAATGGCAGGGAATGGTGAAGATACTCCTCCACCACCACGGAGGACACTTGGTGACTATTCTAATACAAATTTCAACAGGCATGTAACGAGTATAGTGAGACCTCTGGTGAACTCCAACAATTTTGAACTCAAGCCTAATCTTATCAACATGGTTTCACAAAATCAGTTTGCGGGGTTGGAGAAGGAAGGTCCTAACAGTCATATTTCCACTTTCCTGGAGTTGTGCGATACGGTGAAGATAAATGGTGCTTCTGATGATGCAATTAGATTGAGATTGTTCCCTTTTTCTTTAAGAGATAGAGCCAAGTCTTGGCTCCAATCACAACCAAGGGGGAGTTTCACTACATGGGACAACTTAGAAGAAATTTTTTTGGCAAGGTTCTTCCCCATTGTCACAGAAAGGTTTCGTCAAATCACTGACTTTCTCACTACTTAGGTGGTAGTGATGTATTGCTAGATACCGCTCACTGTTTGTAATATTAAATGGGATTTAATATTACTACTAACGTTTTGGGAACCTATAGGGTCACACACATAAGAGCGGATCAAAAGAAGCATTAAAAGGAGAGTTGGACTCTTCTATTGGGCCTAGCGCATAGTACATGGGGCTTAGGTCAAACGCTGCTCACTAACTCACTTAAGGGGGTGCTACTATAAGTAGACCACTTAAGCTATTGTGCCTACATGGTTTTTTACCCTAGCCGCACATAATGAGTGGCAGTGAGCAGCAGGTCTCGGTTTTCGAAGCTAGCACTGTGAGGCAGAGACGCTTCGTGTTCGTGACGTTGGACGTTCACGGGATCTGCTCGTGTGGATACCTTAGAGACATCGTTCGTGCGGTGTTCGTGATAGACGATTTCAATCAATTGTCATCGCTTCAAGAGGTAAATCTTCTAACCATGAATCATGACCATTCACAAGGATCCTTCGATGGGATTTTTTTTTCCGCTGCGTTATTTTGTTTTATACGCAAATTCCCAACAGTGGTATCAGAGCTGCTTACGAAACCATGATTCTGGTACGTGGTTTACCTGTTATGTATGATAACATGTTAATAATGTGAATCGTTTTTCTGGAAATTGTTTTCTGAAAATCGTTTGCATCCGTTTTTGCGAAACCTTGTTTCTGTAATTTTCGTATGTATATGATATATGCGTCTATAGCATATTTATGTATATATATGCGATATGTATATTGGTTCTGGAATCCTTATTATGTTCTGCGATGGCGTCAAGTGTTGATGTTAAACATGATCGGTTTCAGTTCTTGGCGACGTTAAAGGGAGTTAGACATGAAAAGTTCATGTTCTTACGGCTGAGGTTCCAAGGGTTGAAACCCTAGCCGCCGTTCCTTGCAGCGTGAAGTGTTCACGGGCCTTGCGGTTTTAGGGTTGAGAGGTTGAAGCCCTAGCCGCCAAGGAAGCGGGAACCCCGTGCTACCTCTGCGTAGTGTGTTATTTCAAAATTCAATTTTTGAAATCTTTTATGTCACCATTTAATAACAACATCAATTATAATAAATGATATTTATTATATATGATATGGTTTCAAAATTTAGATTTTGAAATACTTAACTAATAGTAACATCAATTACAATAAATGTGATTTATAGTAACATCAATTACAATAAATATGATTTATTATATAGATGTTATGTTTTCAAAATTCAGATTTTGAAATCTCTAATTAATAAAAAAATAATAATAATAATAATTGTTTATTATTATTGGTTGTTACTATTTATTTGGTAATGTATGGTGAATGATTATGGCCTTAGTCCTTTAATCTTTTGGTTTATATTTTGAAATACGGCCTGCGTGCCGTGCCTTTCTCTTATATTCCATATGTATATTCTTTTCTCATCTCACTCCCCTCATATGTAAAATGAGGTTTCTATTTATGTAATGTAATGATGGAGACAAGAAGACGTTATCCTGTGGGAGATCATGCTTGGAGAAGCCTGGACGCTCCTAGGTTTCAGTTTAGATTCTCTCATTGACTTGGGAGAATCAATGTGTTAGGGGCCATAACCATATCACATTTATTTGCCTTATATATGTATGAGATGCATGTATGTATATAGTATGTTAAAAGGGGTTTAACTAATATATGTATGAGATGCATGTATGTAAATAGTAAGTTAATGAGTTTAACAAATAATGAGATCAAATTTTAATCAAATCCCTCAAAAGGAAATATTAAGTCACATTTAAAGGCCTTCCAATGCATGGCACTCGTCAAGACTATGATCGATTAAGTGTGGGTCCGCCAAAGCGGGGTACCTTTATCTATATTTGTAAGACGCGATGGGACAAATGTGTTGTTCAACTGCTATCCATTGGGTCTGACTTAACTAAGCCAACTTCAATAGGATTGAAAGGCTTAGAGGCTTAAAAGTTGGGCTTTAGTCCATGTGATGGATTAGAATAAGAGTTATTCACCCAACTGTCCAAGAGTTGCATGAGATGCAATCGGAAAGTGTTTCCTACCTATATAACCGAATTTTGAGTGATCAACCAAAGCTGACTTAAAGCTAGGTGAAATATGGATCTTGGCCCACTAGAAAATCTTCCAACAGGGTTTTCCGAATCAATGATGAGGGTCATTGTTTTGAGTAAAATAGTGGGAGGCGTATTTAATTAAAGACCTTATTAAATAACTTCATGGCATGATACTTATATTTTGCATATTTATCTTTGTAGATTACCATGGCATCAAACACATCAAGTAACCTGTCATTGCGATCCGTCCTTGAGAAGGACAAACTATCCGGAACAAATTTTCTGGACTGGTACAGAAACTTGAGGATTGTCCTCAAACATGAGAAAAAGCTATATGTTTAAGTGCTCCTAGGGCTGACAGGGATGCTTATAAGAAGCATCAGGATGACGCCTTAGACGTCAGCTGTCTTATGCTTGCTACCATGACCTCTGAGCTGCAAAAGCAACATGAGACCATGGAGGCGTACGATATGATCGTGCACCTCAAGATGCTCTACCAAGAGCAAGCAAGGCATGAGCGGTTCGAAGTTTCCAGAGCCCTTTTCCAGTGTAAATTGGTAGAAGGAAGCCCTGTGAGTCCTCATGTACTCCAGATGATCGGGTACATTGAGAATCTCGAGAGACTGGGATTTCCTTTAGGCCAAGAGTTGGCCACCGACTTAGTTCTGCAATCGTTGCCTGAGAGCTATAGTCAGTTTGTCATGAACTATAATATGAATGATCTTGACAAACCTTTGCCAGAATTGTTGAGCATGTTGAGAACTGTTGAACAAAATATTAACAAAGGAAAGGGGAAGGCCATTTTGATGGTCCAGGATGGAAATAGCAAGAAGCAGCCCAAGAAGCCCACGCACAAACAAAAGGGCAAGGGCAAGGGCAAGGCCATCAACAAGATCAAGCCCAGTGCTTCTGGCTTGAAGCCTGTGGGTGGTGTGGCTAAGGAAGGCAATTGCTTCCATTATGGTAGGACCGGACATTGGAAGAGGAACTACCCAAAATACCTGGAAGAAATCAAGAAGAAGAAGGGAAGTGAGACTTCCACTTCAGGTGTGTTTGTTATAGAAGTCAATTTATCTACTTCTGCATCATGGGTATTAGATACTGGATGTGGTTCTCACATTTGTACAAATGTGCAGGATCTAAACAGGAGTACACCATTGGCAAAGGGCGAAGTCAACCTACGAGTTGGAAATGGAGCAAAGGTTGCTGCTTTAGCTGTAAGGACTTACGTATTGACTTTGCCTACTGGGCTTACTATTCAGTTAGAGAACTGTTATTTTGTGCCTGCAATTAGCAGGAATATCATTTCCGTTTCTTGTTTGGACAAGTGTTGAGTCACCGGCAAGTGTACCGGGTCATCGCAAGTAATAAAATAAACACGGTAAGAATTTACCGAGGTCGAACACAAGGATTGGGGTACCAATTCTACCAATTCGCGGGAAGTTCGATAAGTTGGTCAAGCGAGGCGAGTGGTTGAGGGAGAGAAAATATAAGGTCGCAATCTAAATTAACAAATCTAATAAAATAATTAACTAAAAATCTGAAAATTAAAATGTCCAAGGTCACAAATCCACCTACCCAATCATGAATACCCAAGTGATGATGATTCTTTCCTAAGTTAAATTACAATGTCAACCTGGACCCCCAAATTCTCCTATATCCATTGTCGTGCTCAATAGGACGTATTCGATGATTGGATTAATTACTTACTAGGTCTCATAATCCTAATCATCAAACTCTATTAATTCTTGTTCCCTATAAGGTTGCACCGATCTCCTACTCACTCTCGTGCAATAGCCGATCGATGATCCCAATTCAAGTTCTAAAACGCAAATTGCCTCCTAAGCCTCATCATGTTTAACTAGTCATCACGCATGCATATGATCAACACAATCAAATCAGAATTGGAAAACATTAATTGAAAGAAGGGAGAAAGACATACATCACATCGAATCTACACCGCCATAGGTGGCTTCATTGTTCCCTCAGACGAGGGGATTAGTTCCTCATGATCATAGACAAACAATCAGACATAACCACCATAGTAAAATAAGAAAAAGCAAAGAGGAGACGCAACTCCAAAGAGACAAGAAATCGTCCTAAACGCTACTCTAAACAAGTGGGAAAACTAGGATTCGGATCCCCCCTTTCTGATCTGAAACAGCAATATATAGAGTTCTGATTCTGCGCTCGCTCGCGAGGCGAACATTAAAAATGGCGCGCTTTCAAATTGGACTCTCGCGAGGCGAGAGTATGTTCGCGAGGTGAGTCTTCAAACTTTAATCTGTCACAGCCGTGACCTTCATCACGGCTAGGCCGTGATGGTCGCTGTCTTCCAGGGTCTTCAGGCTCTCGCGAGGCGATCAGCCTCTCGCGTGGCAAGATAGAATTGATGACTGTTGCTGGTTTGCTGATCTTCAGACTCGCGAGGCGAGCATCCACTTGCGGGGCGAGTATCTCCAGAATGGCAATTTCCACTATTTCTTGACTTTCTTTGACTCTCGAAGCTTCACTTCTAACCTGAAACAATAAAAAGAAACAAAAAGCGTAATTCTATTCAAAATAGACTAAAAACTATGAAAATTTCCTAGAACGAGTCAAAGTCTAACTTAGGAACAAAACAAGGCCAAATTTGGGCGAAAACGAGATTGAACTCGAATAATTAGCACAGAAACCACAGTCCATCTAATTATAAAGCTAGATAAGCCAGAGGCTTATCAAAACACCCCAAACTTAAACCTTGCTTGTCCCCAAGCAAGCTAAAACTCAAAAAGACTCAAGACTTGGCAAGCTTAAAGGATTCAATCAGTTTCGCACAAATTTCATGCAATCTTTAACAAAACAGTTTTTCTTCAATGATTTCCCCCCTTGCATCAATGTAATCCGCACATTCATTTACTTTAAACATTTTAGAACTTCATCATTCATGGATTCATTAATCTAAGTTGAGGATCAAAGTTACAAACAAAAAGGAAGATCACCAATTTCAACCAATTGCCTTCCTCATAAGGGTATGTAAAATTTTACTCATTCGCTCAAATTCGTCTAGGCTATCAACTTTTCACTCAATTTCACATATCAAGAGCACTTCCCATGAATTTGATTTTCATCTCAAAAATGGTTCCCACGAAAACATGCATGCAACATCAGAAGGTCTTATAAAGGTTGTAATGGGGCTTGGCTGAGGGTAGGATATTCAAGGATACTAGGCTTAAGTCCCTAGGAACTAAGAGAGCATGAGCATTTGACACATCTTCCACTCAAATTCCTTTTTCCAATTTTTTTCTTTTTGCCTAGGGTGACTACAGCCTTTTCCTTGCTATTTTTTCTGTTTTGCCCCTTTTCTTTTGGCAATTTTTTTTTTCTTTCTTTTTTTTTCTTTCTTTTTCTTTTTGCCTTGGGTTTCAACCTTTATTTTTCTTTTTCTCAACCCAAAATGACATATCACTTTGTAGCCACCCCAAACTTAGTTTCTCACAACCCTTCTCTTGCTACGCTTCCATGCTCTCCTAATCCTAAGATCGGGTCAACATGTTTTTTCAGATTTTTGGCTTATAATATAGGGTCATCAAGAAACAATAGGCTAATTAGGCTCAATGTGGCTAACTAGGGAACATGCATTAGGGATGGTTCTTTTTAGGCCAAGTAGCTATTTCAAAGAAAATTGCCTAAATCATTTGATGCAACCCATAGACATGCAAACCATGAAGAGATTCAAGCAAATTCGGGAAAGTGCAACTTAAAAGTGATTCACACAATCAAAAACAAAGTTGGAGGCTCAAATCCTCACCTGGACATTTTGCAAATTGTTTGACCGAGATACAATTCCTAGTGTGTGCACCCCATCACCCCAAACTTGTCATAAATCAAGCAATCACAATAAAGTTTCTCAAAGTTCAATTTTCAATTTCTCACATGGGGATCAACTTTTCTATTTTCAGAACCTAGGGGGAAATCATCAATGGTCAAAATAATTCATGCAATCAATCTATGCTAAATTTAATTAAAATCCAACAAGCTTGCCGACACACCTTCATACACAAACTCTTAATCTTCTCAAATTATTCAAGAGCGACAAACAAAAACAAAAACAAAAACAAAAATAAAAACAAGAGTGAGGAAAGGAGAGGGTGCTCCCTGATCAAGTTTCTATGGTTGCATCCTCATCCAATTGGTCTCACGGGCTCCCTTCTGTTGCATAGCATCCTGGAAGAACTCCTGCAAATTAAAACCTTAAGTGCAGATTTGCGTGGCGAGATACCACTCGCGAGGCGAATCTGGAATTCCAACAGATGATGATGCCCATAATTGCGAGGCTAAAGTATCCCTCGCGACACGATACAGAAGCATGAGCAAGCCTCTGAGATTCAGGGCTTCTGTCTCGCGTGGCCACTGTGGATTCGCGAGGCGAATAAAGCTCTTTTTTTTTAATATATAAATGAAAATGACAGAAACTAAAAATAAAGGATACCTAGCTTGGGTTGCCTCCCAATAAGCGCTTCTTTAACGTCACTAGCTTGACTTATTAAGAAGCATCCACCTGGATCCCATAACCTGTGGTATAAAGGCCAAGAGATGCTCATCATGTGAGATCCTCCACCCGGATCCCATGGTTTGTGAAGTGGCAATTGGAGAAGCAATACGACTCTATCCACAATTCCACCTAGCCTGAGTGTGAAAACTCCATTGACCTTTGCAATTATGAACTCACTTCCTCTCGGGTCAAATGGTGTTTTCACGAGGAAGTGTGTCAGACAAGTGGGAGGGACTAACTTACCAGTGTCCACACATGCATGCAAGCCAACATATTTATTTAATGCAGCTAAATCAGATTGCTCAGCAAGCATGGTGGAGTCCACTACCACTTTATCTACATTTTGAACTCTACCCCCTTGCTCCGTTGCTTTGTCACTTGTCAACTCCTCTTTCTCCGGTTGCTCTTCCTCAACATGTGGTAGTTGTTCCTCAACTTCCTGAGAACTAGTTGCATCCCTGTTAGATCCCAACATCCCACTGCTTCTAGTTGTTATGGCATCGCATTGGTTCTTAGGGTGGTTCTCGGTATCACCTGGGAAAGTCTCTGGGAGACGCTCATTTAGTTGCTTTGCGAGCTGGGCAATCTGCATCTCTAGATTCTGAATTGCCAACCCTGTATGAGTTGCCAACTTATCAATGGTTGTGCTTGTATTGATTGCCAACTTCTCAACTGCCGCATTCATCTTCTCAAGAGCCAACTCCCAAGGTTGTCTTCCACCATCCTGTTGAGGTTGTTGTTGCCAATTCTGTTGAGGTTGTGGTTCCCCGGCTAGACCACCGCCAGCGGTACTCAAAGCGAAACCCGGATGGTCTCTCCTCATATAACCCCAATACTGATTCTGACTCTGATAGTTGTTCTGGGGCACGCTGTCATACAAATTATGGCATGAGTCCACATATTCTTGAGAAGTAGAACGGACAACTCTGAGTGTCATGGTCTCCATTACAATTTTCGCAACCCGGAAGCATTCCCTCGTGTACCTCGCATACAAAACAAGGCAAGACCAAGTGGAATCAAAGAAGTAGAGAGAGATAATAGTAAATAAAAATAAAAATAAAATAAAAAAATAAAAAAATAAAAATAACTTAACCAAATAATCAAACTTCCCTAAAAATTAGGAAAATTGGTTGTGCCAATCCCCGGCAACGGCGCCAAAAACTTGTTGAGTCACAGGCAAGTGTACCGGGTCGTCGCAAGTAATAAAATAAACACGGTAAGAATTTACCGAGGTCGAACACAAGGATTGGGATACCAATTCTACCAATTCGCGGGAAGTTCGATAAGTTGGTCAAGGGAGGCGAGTGGTTGAGGGAGAGAAAATATAAGGTCGCAATCTAAATTAACAAATCTAATAAAATAATTAACTAAAAATCTGAAAATTAAAATGTCCAAGGTCACAAATCCACCTACCCAATCATGCATACCCAAGTGATGATGATTCTTTCCTAAGTTCAATTACAATGTCAACCAGGACCCCCAAATTCTCCTATATCCACTGTCGTGCTCAATAGGACGTATTCGATGATTGGATTAATTACTTACTAGGTCTCATAATCCTAATCATCAAACTCTATTAATTCTTGTTCCCTATAAGGTTGCACCGATCTCCTACTCACTCTCGTGCAATAGTCGATCAATGATCCCAATTCAAGTTCTAAAACGCAAATTGCCTCCTAAGCCTCATCACATTTAACTAGTCATCACGCATGCATATGATCAACACAATCAAATCAGAATTGGAAAACATTAATTGAAAGAAGGGAGAAAGACATACATCACATCGAATCTACACCGTCATGGGTGGCTTCATTGTTCCCTCAGACGAGGGGATTAGTTCCTCATTCTCATAGACAAACAATCAGACATAACCACCATAGTAAAATAAGAAAAAGAAAAGAGGAGACGCAACTCCAAAGAGACAAGAAATCGTCCTAAACGCTACTCTAAACAAGTGGAAAAACTAGGATTCGGATCCCGCCTTTCTGATCTGAAACAGCAATATATAGAGTTCTGATTCTGTGCTCGCTCGCGAGGCGAACATTAAAAATGGCGCGCTTTCAAATTGGACTCTCGCGAGGCGAGAGTATGTTTGCGAGGCGAGTCTTCAAACTTTAATCTGTCACAGCCGTGACCTTCATCACGACTAGGCCGTGATGGTCTCTGTCTTCCAGGGTCTTCAGGCTCTCGCGAGGCGAGCAGCCTCTCGCGTGGCGAGACAGAATTGATGACTGTTGCTGCTTTGCTGATCTTCAGACTCGCGAGGCGAGCATCCACTTGCGGGGCGAGTATCTCCAGAATGGCAATTTCCACTGTTTCTTGACTTTCTTTGACTCTCGGAGCTTCACTTCTAACCTGAAACAATAAAAAGAAACAAAAAGTGTAATTCTATTCAAAATAGACTAAAAACTACGAAAATTTCCTAGAACGAGTCAAAGTCTAACTTAGGAACAAAACAAGGCCAAATTTGGGCGAAAACGAGATTGAACTCGAATAATTAGCACAGAAACCACAGTCCATCTAATTATAAAGCTAGATAAGCCAGAGGCTTATCAACAAGATTAGTTTTTATTTTATAATAAAGAACAAAATTTGTTCTATTTATTTGGATGATATTTTCTATGCTAGTGCACACATGAGTAATGGGCTTTATGTCCTTGATCTTAAAATGCCCATCTATAACATAAATACTAAGAGGTTCAAACCAAATGAGTTGAACCCGTCTTATCTTTGGCATTGTCGTTTAGGCCATATAAATGAGAAGCACATTTCGAAGCTCCATAAAGATGGACTCTTGGACTCATTTGATTATGAATCATATGAGATAAGTGAGTCTTGTTTATTGGGAAAGTTGACTAAAGCTCCATTCACCGGAAAAGGTGAAAGAGCTAACGATCTTTTGAGTCTTATACATAGCGATGTATGCGGACCCCTAAACACATTAGCTAGATGTGGTTTTCAGTACTTCATCACATTCACTGATGATTTCAGTAGATATGGATTTGTGTATCTTATGAAACATAAATCGGAATCCTTTGAAAAGTTCAAGGAATTCAAAAATGAGGTACAAAACCAACTTGGTAAAAATATTAAAACTCTTCGATTAGATCGAGGTAGTGAATATTTGAGCCTAGAGTTTGATGATCATCTGAGAGAGTGTGGAATTTTATCTCAACTCACTCCACCTGGAACACCACAATGGAATGGTATTTCTGAGAGGAGAAATCGAACCTTGTTGGACATGGTTCGGTCTATGATGAGTCATGCAAACCTTCCAAACTCTTTCTGGGGACATGCTTTATTAACAGCAGCTTTTACACTTAACCGTGTTCCATCCAAAGCGGTAGAAAAGACACCATATGAGATATGGACTGGTAGACGACCCAACATGTCTTTTATGAAGATTTGGGGTTGTGAAGCATACGTAAAACGTCAAGTTTCTAATAAGCTTGATCCCAAATATGATAAATGCTTCTTTGTGGGGTATCCCAAAGAAACCAAGGGGTACTATTTCTACAATCCTTCCGAAGGCAAAGTGTTTGTCGCACGGACTGGTGTATTCCTAGAAAAGGAGTTTATCTCCATAGGAACCAGTGGGAGGAAGATAGAACTTGAAGAAATTCAAGAATCACAGAGTAGTGACCTACCATTGGTGGAACATGAGCAACCTTCACAAAATGCTGTGGAGGAACAACCTGCTCCAGTAGCACAAGACCAGCGTAGGTCTAACAGGATACGTCACCAGCCAGAGAGATATGGATTTCTCATGACTCCACAAGGTGATGTATTGCTCATGGATCAAGATGAGCCTGTGACTTACCAGGAGGCCATCACTGGCCTAGAATCTGAGAAGTGGCTTGAGGCCATGAAATCTGAGATGGATTCCATGTACACCAACCAGGTATAGACCTTGGTAGAGCCACCTAAAGGGGTGAAACCCATAGGGTGCAAGTGGGTTTTCAAAAAGAAAACTGACATGGATGGCAAGGTACACACCTTTAAGGTGCGATTTGTCGCTAAGGGTTTCAAGCAAATTCATGGTGTCGACTATGATGAGACCTTTTCTCCTGTTGCGATGCTTAAATCCGGCCGGATCTTACTTGCTATCACTGCATACCATGATTATGAGATATGGCAGATGGATGTCAAAACTGTTTTCCTTAATGGAAAGCTTCTTGAGGATGTGTACATGACACAACCTGAAGGCTTTGGCATTTCAGAGGATGCCGGAAAGGTATGTAAATTGCAGCGATCAATCTATGGATTGAAGCAAGCTTCCAGAAGTTGGAACCTTCGTTTTGATGATGCTGTAAGACAGTACGAATTCATCAAAAATGAAGATGAACCTTGTGTCTACAAGAATGTTAGTGGGAGCATTGTTGTTTTTCTGGTGTTATATGTAGATGACATATTACTCATTGGAAATGACATCCCTACACTACAAAATGTAAAGACATGGTTAGGGAATTGCTTCTCTATGAAAGATTTGGGTAAAGCTACCTATGTATTGGGAATCAGGATCTATAGGGATAGATCGCTGAAATTGCTTGGCCTAAGTCAGAGTACATACATAGACAAAGTGTTGAGACGCTTTAACATGCATGAATCCAAGAAAGGACTCTTGCCTATGTCACATGGTATATGCCTATCAAAGGCACAATCCCCTTCCACTCAAGAAGAAAGGGATCGCATGAGTAAGATTCCATATGCATCCGCAATTGGATCTATCATGTATGCCATGTTATGTACTCGACTAGATGTATCGTATGCTTTAAACATAACGAACAGGTACCAGTCTGATCCCGGTGAAAGTCACTGGTCTGCTGTCAAGAACATCCTTAAGTACTTGAGAAGAACTAAGGATTCGTTCTTGGTATATGGAGGCGAGGAAGAGCTTGCTGTAAAAGGTTACACCGATGCTAGCTTCCAAACCGATAAGGATGATTCCAGATCGCAATATGGTTATGTGTTATGCCTGGATGGCGGGGCGGTGAGCTGGAAGAGTTCAAAGCAAGAGACAGTCGCCGATTCTACTACAGAGGCTGAGTATATTGCCGCCTCCAATGCAGCAAAGGAGGCTGTTTGGATCAGGAAGTTCATTGCTGAGCTTGGTACAGTTCCTAGTATTGTGGACCCCATTGATCTCTATTGTGATAGCAATGGGGCCATTGCACAAGCTAAGGAACCTAGATCTCATCAGCGATCCAAACATATACTTAGGTGCTTCCATCTCATTCGAGAGATTATCGATAGAGGAGATGTGCAAATATGCAGAGTACCAACACTTGATAACGTTGCTGACCCACTTACGAAACCTCTTGCTCAACAGAAGCATGAAGGTCAAACTAGATCGATGGGCATTAGATTTATGCCTGATTGACTCTAGTGCTAGTGGGAGATTGTTGGTGTAAGCCCTAGAGGCCAGTGTATTTCTTAGACTTACATTTGTATCTTGCCATATGATATGAGGCATTCCAGTTTATTGTGTTACTTGTTTAAACATAATAAAGTCCTTAGAATAGAAATTTCAGTTTAATAGAATATCAAGTACATGACTTGATCATGAGACACTATTGAACAATGAAATCCTATTCTTAAATATCCGTAGTCAAGTATTTTATTAATAAGGACAATAATAATACATGAGACTATTATGTGTGCAGACTGATGACCATATCTCACGGGTCATGGATATGAGATATCGAGTCGCCACATAGGTACACATTAGAGTAATGATGTACTGGATTGACCCACCATGAGAACACTACATGGAGCATTATGTGAGTGTCATAAGTAGTTCTCATAGTGACAATGGTGTATGCAATCCTTCGACCTGAAATCGCTACGATCCCTACATGAGGAATCGTGTGCTTTAATATCGTCAAACGTCATATGTAATAGGATGATTATAAAGACGGTCATTGGGCATACCACGAGCCATGCAGAGGGATGTGAGTGACCTAGATGGAATTTTTCCCTCCTACATAACAGGAGTAATATCTGTGGGCCCCCTGATAGAGTGAGACTGTAAAATGCATGACCGTGCTGAAATGAGTCAATATGAGATATTGACCTCATTTGTTGTTAAGTCTACTTGGGTATCAGGGAACATGATATTGAACCATACAAGGGTGACACATTCTATGTCTTATGTTCAATATAGATATATGGACAAAGGGATAATAATGCACATGAATATTTATCACAGAAAGGTTTTGTCAAATCACTGACTTTCTCACTACTTAGGTGGCAGTGATGTATTGCTAGATACCGCTCACTGTTTGTAATATTAAATGGGATTTAATATTACTACTAACGTTTTGGGAACCTATAGGGTCACACACATAAGAGCGGATCAAAAGAAGCATTAAAAGGAGAGTTGGACTCTTCTATTGGGCCTAGCGCATAGTACATGGGGCTTAGGTCAAACGCTGCTCACTAACTCACTTAAGGGGGTGCTACTATAAGTAGACCACTTAAGCTATTGTGCCTACACGGTTTTTTACCCTAGCCGCACATAATGAGTGGCAGTGAGCAGCAGGTCTCGGTTTTCGAAGCTAGCACTGTGAGGCAGAGACGCTTCGTGTTCGTGACGTTGGACGTTCACGAGATCTGCTCGTGTGGATACCTTAGAGACATCGTTCGTGCGGTGTTCGTGATAGACGATTTCAATCAATTGTCATCGCTTCAAGAGGTAAATCTTCTAACCATGAATCATGACCATTCACAAGGATCCTTCGATGGGATTTTTTTTCCGCTGCGTTATTTTGTTTTATACGCAAATTCCCAACACTCGGGACCCTATTTAGCATTGATTTTGGCCTAATTTGACAATTCTTGAGACATCTGAAATTGTAGGTCTCTTCCTTATCTTTCTAGGGAAAACAAGATCACCAAAATCCGATATCTGTAGCTCTAGTTTTGCTATGCGCAAGGCAACATGGTCAGGATGAGTGGAAAATTCGAAAATTAACAATGTTTAGCAATTAAGACCAATTAAGCCTAATAATTTAAAAGCAAAAACAATGATTGTAAAATTTGTCTAATTTTCGTCTCTCTCTGGCTTGTGCGGCTGTAGATTGCTATTTATGCTTATTAATCCTGACCAAACCCTAGACCAAATTAAGGGCCTCTGAATAAGCTTTCCAACAAGGTATGATATGCCTTAATTGGCCTTAAGATGAGTAAGTTAGGCCCATTTAAGTGAAGGAACATCATGGGCTGCACACTGATCCGCGTCAGAGAACTCGGGACCCAATTTAGCCTTGATTTTGGCATAATTTGACAATTCTTTTGAAACCTAAAAATGTGGGTCTCTTCCTTATCCTTCTAGGGACAGTAAGATCACCAAAATTCGATATATGTAGCTCTAGTTATGCTCTGCACAAGGCAACAAGGTCAGGATGAGTGAAAAATCCAAAAATTAACAATGTTTAGCAATTAAGCCCAATAATGTAAAAGCAAAAACAATTATTGTAAAAGTTGCCTAATTTACGTCTCTCTCTGGCTTGTGCGGCTGTAAACTGCTATTTATGCTTATTAATCCTGACCTAACCCTAGACCAAATTAAGGTCCTCTGAATAAGTTTTCCAACAAGGTATCATATGCCTTAATTGGGCTAAAGATGAGTAAGTGAGGCCCATTTAATTGAAGGAATATCATTGACTGCACACTGATCTGTGTCAGAGAACTCGGGACCCAATTTAACCTTGATTTTGGCCTAATTTGACAATTCTTGTGATACCAGAAATTGTAGGTGTCTTCCTTATCTTTCTAGGGACTGCAAGATCACCAAAATCCGATATTTGTAGCTCTAGTTATGCTTTGAGTAAGGCAACAAGGTCAGGATGAGTGAAAAATCCTAAAATTAACAATGTTTAGCAATTAAGACCAATAATGTAAAAGCATAAACATTGATTGTAAAATTTGTCTAATTTCCATCTCTCTCTATCTTGTGCGGCTGTAAACTGCTATTTATGCTTATTAATCCTGACCTAACCCTAGACCAAATTAAAGGCCTCTGAATAAGCTTTCCCATAAGGTTTCATATGCCTTAATTGGGCTTAAATTGAGTAAGTCAGACTCATTAAGTGAAGGACTATCATGGACTGCATACTGATCCGCGCCAGAGAACTCGGGACCTAATTTAGCCTTGATTTTGGCCTAATTTAACAATTCTTGAGACACCTAAAATTGTAGGTCTCTTGCTTTTCTTTCTAGGGACAGCAAGATCACCAAAATCTGATATTTGTAGCTCTAGTTATGCTCTGCGCAAGGCAAAATGGTCAGGAAGAGTGAAAAATTTGAAAATTAACAATGTTTAACAATTAAGCCTAATAATGTAAAAGCAAAAACAATGATTGTAAAAGTTTTCTTATTTCCGTCTCTCTCTGGCTTGTGCGACTGTAGACTGATATTTATGCTTATAAATCCTGACCTATCCCTTGACCAAATTAAGGGTCTCTGAATAAGATTTCCAAAAAGGTATCATATACCTTAATTGGGCCTAAGATGAGTAAGTTAGGCCCATTTAAGTGAAGTAACATCATGGACTGCATACTGATCCGCGCCAGAGAACACGGGATCCAATTTATCATTGATTTTGGCCTAATTTGACAATTCTTGAGACACCTGAAATTGTAGGTCTCTTCCTTATCTTTCTAGGGACAGCAAGATCCCCAAAATCCGATATTTGTAGCTCTAGTTATGCTCTGCGCAAGACAACATGGACAAGAAGAGTGAAAAAACCAAAAATTAACAATGTTTAGCAGTTAAGCCCAATTAAGCCCAATAATGTAAAAGCAAAAACAATGATTGTAAAAGTTGTCTAATTTCTGTCTCTCTCTGGTTTGTGCGGCAGTTAACTGTTATTTATGCTTATTAATCATGACCTAACCCTAGAGCAAATTTAGGGCATCTGAATAACCTTTCCAAAAAGGTATCATATGCCTTAGTTGGGCTTAAGATGAGTAAGTGAGGCCCATTTAAGTGAAGGAACATCATGGATTGCGCACTGATCCGCGCCAGATAACCCGGAACCCAATTTAGCCTTGATTTTGGCCTAATTTGACAATTCTTATGAAACATGAAATTGTAGGTCTCTTCCTTATCTTTCTAGGGACAACAAGATCACCAAAATCCGATATATGTAGCTCAATTATCCTCTGCAACAGGCAACAAGGTCAGGATGAGTGAAAAATCCGAAAATTAACAATGCTTAGCAATTAAGCCAATAATCTAAAAGCAAAAATAATTATTGTAAAAGTTGTCTAATTTCCGTCTCTCTCTGGCTTGTGCAGCTATAAACTGCTATTTATGCTTATTAATCCTAACGTAACCCTAGACTAAATTAAGGGCCTTTGAATAAGTTTTGCAACAAGGTATCATATGCCTAAATTGGGCTAAAGATGAGTAAGTTAGGTGCATTTAAGTGAAGGAACATCATGGACTGCACACTGATCCGCGCCAGAGGACTCAGGACTCAATTTAGCCTTGATTTTGGCCTAATTTGACAATTTTTGGAACCTGAAATTGTAGGTCTTTTCCTTATCTTTCTAGAGACATCAAGATCACCAAAATCCGATATCTGTAGCTCGAGATATGCTCTGCGCAAGGCAACAAGGTCAGGATAAGTGAAAAATCCGAAAATTAACAATGTTTAACAATTAAGCCCAACAATGTAAAAGCAAAAACAATGATTGTAAAAGTTGTCTAATTTCTGTCTCTCTCTGGCTTGAGCGGCTTTAAACTGCTATTTATGCTTATTAATCCTGACCTAACCCTAGACCAAATTAAAGGCCTCTGAAGAAGGTTTCCAACAAGGTATCATATGCCTTAATTGGGCTTAAGATGAGTAAGTCAGGCGCATTTAAATGAAGGAACATCATGGACTGCGTACTGATCCGTGCCAGAGAACTCGGTACCCTATTTAGTATTGATTTTGGCCTAATTTGACAATTCTTGAGACACCTGAAATTGTAGGTCTTTTCCTTATCTTTCTTGGGACATCAAGATCCCCAAAACCCGATATCTGTAGCTCTAGTTATGCTCTGCGCAAGGCAACATGGTCAGGATGAGTGAAAAATCCAAAAATTAACAATGTTTAGCAATTAAGCCCAATTAAGCCCAATAATGTAAAAGCAAAAACAATGATTGTACAAGTTGTCTAATTTTCGTCTCTCTCTGGCTTGTGCGGATGTACACTGCTATTTATGCTTATTAATCCTGACCTAACCCTAGACCAAATAAAGGGCCTCTGAATAAGCTTTCCAACAAGGTATCTGATAAGCCTCTGGCTTATCTAGTTTTATAACTTGTAAGACTGTGGTTTATGTGCTAATTATTCGAGTTCAATCTCGATTTCACCCAAATTGGCCTTGTTTTGTTCTTAAGTTAGAGTTTGACTCGTTTTAGGCATTTTTAGTAGTTTTTAGTCTATTTTGAATAGAATTACACTTTTTGTTTCTTTTTATTGTTTCATGTTAAAAGGGGAAGCACTTCGAGTCAAGGGAATGAAGAAAACAGTGGAAATTGCCATTCTAGAGATTCTCGCCCCGCGAGAGTATTCTCGCCTTACAATCCTGAAGACCAGCTGAAGCAGCAACAATCATCCTTTCTCGCCCCACGAAGATAACACTCGCCTCGCGATCCTGAAGGCCTGACTGTGTCAGAATTGTCATCCTCTCTGTGTCGCCTCGCGAGAGTCCAATTTGAAAGCGCGCCAATTTTAATATTCTCCTCGCGAGAGCTTGCTAGCCTCGCAAGTTCGCGCAGATCCTGAATCCTATATATTGCTGTTTTAGGGTAGAATTGAGGAGCTTTTGATTCTCCACTGTTCATAGTAGCGTTTTTGACCGAATTGCTTGTTCTCTGGAGTTGCGTCTCCTCCTTTCTTTTTCTTATTTTACTATAGTGGTTATGTCCGATTGCTTGTCTGTCTTTACGAGCATGAGGAACTAATCCCCTCGTCTGAGGGATCAATTAAACCACCCATGGCGGTGTAGAATTCGATGTGATGTATGTTTTTCTCCCTTCTTTCAATTAATGTTTTCCAATTCTGATTTGATTGCGTTGATCATATGCATGCGTGATTGACTAGTTAAACGTGTTCAGGCTTAGCAGGCAATTCGCGTTTTAGAACTTGAATTGGGAACATCGATCGACTATTGCATGAAAGTGAGTAGGAGATCGGTGCAACCTTATAGGGGACAAGAATTAATAGAGTTTGATGATTAGGATTATGAGACCTAGTAAGTAATTAATCCAATCGTTGAATACGTCCTATTGAGCACGACAGTGGATATAGGAGAATTTGGGGGTCCTGGTTGACATTGTAATTGAACTTAGGAAAGAATCATCATCACTTGGGTACTATGCATGATTGGGTAGGTGGATTTGAGACCTTAGATATTTTAATTTCTGATTTTAATACCTTAGCTTAATTGATTCGTTAATTTGAATTGCAATCCTATTTTCTCTCTCTCAACCATTTATTGTCACTTGACCAAACGTATCGAACTTCTAGCGAATTATTCGAATTGGTAGCCCAATCCTTGTATTCGACCTCGGTAATTACTTACCGTGTTTATTTTATTACTTCCGACGACCCGGTACACTTGTCGATGACTCAACAGTATCATATGCCTTAATTGGGCTTGAGATGAGTAAGTGAGACCCATTTTATTGAAGGAACATCATTGACTGCACACTGATCGGCGTCAGAGAACTCGGGACCCAATTTAGCCTTGATTTTGGCCTAATTTGACAATTCTTGTGATACCTGAAATTGAAGGTCTCTTCCTTATCTTTTTAGGGACAGCAAGACCACCAAAATCCGATATTTGTAACTCTAGTTATGCTCTGAGCAAGGCAACAAGGTCAGGATGAGTGAAAAACCCTAAAATTAACAATGTTTAGCATTTAAGCCCAATAATGTAAAAGCAAAAACATTGATTGCTAGAGTTGTCTAATTTCCGTCTCACTCTGGCTTGTGCGCTGTAAACTGCTATTTATGCTTATTAATCCTGACCTAACCCAAGACCAAATTGAGGTCCTCTGAACAAGCTTTACAACATGGTATCATATGCCTTAATTGGGCTTAAGATGAGAAAGTTAGGCGCATTTAAGTGAAGGAACATCATGGACCGCGCACTGATCCGCGCCAGAGAAATCGGGACCCTATTTAGCATTGATTTTGGCCTAATTTGACAATTCTTGTGACACTTGAAATTGTAGGTCTCTTGCTTATCTTTATAGGGACAGCAAGATCACCAAAATCCGATATCTGTAGCACTAGTTATGCTCTTAGCAAGGCAACAAGGTCAGTATGAGTGAAAATTCCTAAAATTAACAATGTTTAGCAATTAAGCCCAATAATGTAAATGCAAAAACAATGATTGTAAGAGTTTTCTAATTTCTCTCTGGCTTGTGCGGCTATAAACTGCTATTTATTCTTATTAATCATGACCTCACCCTAGACCAAATTAAAGGGCTTTGAATAAGCTTTCCTATAAGGTTTCATATGCCTTAATTGGGCTTAAAATGAGTAAGTCATGCTCATTTAAGTGAAGGAACATCATGGACCGCGTACTAATCCATGCCAGAGAACTCGGGACCCAATTTAGCCTTGATTTTGTCCTAATTTGACAATTCTTGAGACACCTGAAATTGTAGGTCTCTTTCTTATCTTTCTAGGGACAACGAGATCACCAAAATCCGATATCTGTAGCTCTAGTTATGCTCTGCGCAAGGCAACATGGTCAGGATGAGTGAAAAATCCGAAAATTAACAATGTTTAGCAATTAAGCCCAATAATGTAAAAGCAAAAACAATGATTGTAAAAGTTGTCTAATTTCTGTCTCTCTCTGGCTTGTGCGGCTGTAGACTGCTATTTATGCTTATTAATCCTGACATAACCCTAGACCAAATTAAGGGCCTCTGAATTAGCTTTCCAAAAAGGTATCATGTGCCTTAATTGGGCTTAAGATGAGTAAGTTAGGCCCATTTAAGTGAAGGAACATCATGGACAGCGCACTGATCCGCGCCAGAGAACTCGAGTCCCAATTTAGCCTTGATTTTGGCCTAATTTGACAATTCTTATTAAACCTGAAATTGTGGGTCTCTTCGTTATCTTTCTAGCGACATCAAGATCGCCAAAATCCGATATATGTAGCTCGGGTTATGTTCTGCGCAACGCAACAAGGTCAGGATGAGTGAAAAATCCAAAAATTAACAATGTTTAGAAATTAAGCCCAATATGTAAAAGTAAAAACAATGATTGTAAAAGTTGTCTAATTTTCGTCTCTCTCTGGTTTGTGCGGCTGTAAACTGCTATTTATGCTTATTAATCTTGACCAAACGCTAGACCTAATTAAGGGCCTCTGAATAAGCTTTCCAAAAAGGTATCATGTGCCTTAATTGGGCTTAAGATGAGTAAGTTAGGCCCATTTAAGCGAAGGAACATCATGGACTGCGCACTGATCCGTGCCAGAGAACTCGGGACCCAATTTAGCCTTGATTTTGGCCTAATTTGACAATTGTTATGAACCTGAAATTGTGGATCTCTTCCTTATCTTTCTAGGGACAACAAGATCACCAAAATCCGATATTTGTAGCCCGGGTTATGCTCGGCGTAATGCAACAATGTCAGGATGAGTGAAAAATCCAAAAATTAACAATGTTTAGAAATTAAACCCAATAATGTAAAAGCAAAAACAATGATTGTAAAAGTTGTCTAATTTTCGTCTCTCTCTGGCTTGTGTGGCTGTAAACTGCAAATTATGCTTATCAATCCTAACCTAACCCTAGACCAAATTAAGGGCCTCTGCATAAGCTTTCCAACGAGGTATCATATGCCTCAATTGAGCTTAACATGAGTTAGTTAGGCCCATTTAACTGAAGGAACGTCATGGACTATGCACTAATCCACGCCAGAGAACTTGGGACCCAATTTAGCCTTGATTTTGGCCTAATTTTACAATTCATGTGGTACCTGAAATGGTAGGTCTCTTCCTTATCTTTCTAGGGACATCAAGATCACCAAAATCCAATATCTGTAGCTCTAGTTAAGCTCTGCGCAAGGCAACAATGTCAGGTTGAGTGAAAAATCCGAAAATTAACAATGTTAGCAATTAAGCCCAATAATGTAAAAGCAAAAACAATGATTGTAAAAGTTGTCTAATTTCCGTCTCTCCCTGGCTTGCGCGGCTGTAAACTGCTATTTATGCTTATTAATCCTGACCCAACCCTAGACCGAATTAAGGGTCTCTGAATAAGCATTCCAACAAGGTATCATTTGCCTTAATTGGGCTTAAGATGAGAATGTTAGGCCCATTTAAGTGAAGGAACATCATGGACTGTGCACTGATCCGCGCCAGAGAAATCGGGACCCAATTTAGCCTTGAATTTGGCCTAAGGTGACAATTCTTGGGAAACCTGAAATTGTAGGTCTCTTCCTTATCTTTCTCGGGACATCAAGATCACCAAAATCCGATATCTACAGCTATAGTTATGCTCTGCGCAAGGCAACAAGGTCAGAATGAGTGAAAAATCCGAAAATTAACAATGTTTAGCAATTAAGCCTAATTAAGCCCAATAATGTAAAAGCAAAAACAACGATTGTAAAAGTTGTCTAATTTCCATCTCTCTCTGACTGGTGCAGCTGTAAACTGCTATTTAGGCTTATTAATCCTTACCTGACCCTAGACCAAATTAAGGGTCTCTGAATAAGCTTTCCAACAAGGTATCATATGCCTTAATTGGGCTTAAGATGAGTAAGTTAGGCCCATTTAAGTGAAAGAACATCGTGGACTGCGCACTGATCCCCGCCAGAGAACTTTGGAACCAATTTAGCCTTGATTTTGGCCTAATTTGACAATTCTTGTGTTACCTGAAATTGTAGGTCTCTTCCTTATCTTTCTAGGGACAACAAGATCACCAAAATCCAAAATATGTAGCTCTAGTTATGATCTGCGCAAAGCAACAATGTCAGGATGAGTGAAAAATCCGAAAATTAACAATGTGTAGCTATTAAGCCCAAAAATGTAAAAGCAAAAACAATGTTTGTAAAAGTTGTCTAATTTCCATCTCTCTATGGATTGTGCGGCTTTCAACTGCTATTTATGCTTATTAATCCTGAGCTAACCCTAGACCAAATTAAGGGCCTCTGAATAAGCTTTCCAACAAGGTATCATATGCCCTAATTGGGCTTAAGATGAGTAAGTCACGCTCATTTATGTGAAGGAAAATCATGGACTGCGGACTGATCCGAGCCAGAGAACTCGGGAACCAATTTAGCCTTGATTTTGGCCTAATTTCACAATTCTTGTGATACATGAAATTGTAGGTCTCTTCCTTATCTTTCTAGGGACATCAAGATCATCAAAATCCGTTATCTGTAGCTCTAGTTATGCTCTGCACAAGGCAAAAAGGTCAGGATGAGTGAAAAATCCGAAAATTAAAAATGTTTAGTAATGAAGCCCAATAATGTAAAAGCAAAAACAGTGATTGTAAAAGTTGTCTAATTTCCGTCTCTCTCTGGCTTGTGCGGCTGTAAACTGCTATTTATGCTTATTAATCCTGACCTAACCCTATACCAAATTAAGGGCCTCTGAATAGGATTTCCAACAAGGTATCATACGCCATAATTGGGCCTAAAATGAGTAAGTGAGGCTTATTTAAGTGAAGGACCATCATGGACTGCGCACTGATCCATTCCAGAGAACTCGGGACGCAATTTAGCCTTGATTTTGGCCTAATTTGACAAATCTTGTGATACCTGAAATTGTATGTCTCCTCCTTATCTTTCTAGGGACAGCAAGATCACCAAAATCCGATATCTGTAGCTCTAGCTATACTCTGCGCATGGCAACAAGGTCAGGATGAGTGAAAAATCCAAAAATTAACAATGTTTAGCAATAAAGCACAATAATGTAAAAGCAAAAACAATGATTATAAAAGTTGTCTAATTTCCGTCTCACTCTGGCTTGTGCGGCTATAAACGGCTATTTATGCTTATTATTACTGACCTAACCCTAGACCAAATTAAGGGCCTCTGAATAAGCTTTCCAACAAGGTATCGTATGCCTTAATTGGACTTCAGATGAGTAAGATAGGCGCATTTAAGTGAAGGAACATCATGGACTGCGCACTGATCCGCGTCAGAGAACTTGGGTCCCAGTTTACCCTTGATATTGACCTTATTTGACAATTCTTGTGATTATTAAAATTGTAGGTCTCTTCCTTATCTTTCTAGGGACATCAAGATCATCAAAATCCGTTATCTGTAGCTCTAGTTATGCTCTGCACAAGGCAACAAGGTCAGGATGAGTGAAAAATCCGAAAATTAACAATGTTTAGCAATTAAGCCCAATAATGTAATAGCAAAAACAACGACTGTAAAAGTTGTCTAATTTTCGTCTCTCTCTGGCTTGTGCGGCTGTAAACTGCTATTTATGCTTATTAATCCTGACCTAACCCTAGACCAAATTAAGGGCCTCTGAATAGGATTTCAAACAAGGTATCATACGCCATAATTGGGCTTAAGATGAGTAAGTAAGGCTCATTTAAGTGAAGGACCATCATGGACTGCGCACTGATCCGCACCAGAGAACTCAGGACCCAATTTAGCCTTGATTTTGGCCTAATTTGACAATTCTTGTGATACATGAAATTGTATGTCTCTTCCTTGTCTTTCTAGGGACAACAAGATCACCAAAATCCAATATCTGTAGCTCTAGTTATGCTCTGTGCAAGGCAATAAGGTCGGGATGAGTGAAAAATCCGAAAATTAACAAAGTTTAAGAATGAAGCCCAATAATGTAAAAGCAAAAACAATGATTGTAAAAGTTGTCTAATTTCCGTCTCTCTCTAGCTTGTACGGCTTTAAACTGCTATTTATGCTTATTAATCCTGACCCAACCCTAGACCAAATTAAGGGTCTCTGAATATTCTTTCCAACAAGGTATCATTTGACTTTATTGGGCTTAAGATGAGTAAGTTAGGCCGATTTAAGTGAAGAAACATCATGGACTGTGCACTGATCCGCGCCATAGAAATCGGGACCTAATTTAGCCTTGAATTTGGCCTAAGGTGACAATTCTTGAGAAACATGAAATTGTAGGTCTCTTCCTTATCTTTCTCGGGACAGCAAGTTCACCAAAATCCGATTTCTACAGCTATAGTTATGCTCTACGCAAGGCAACAAGGTCAGGATGAGTGAAAAATACGAAAATTAACAATGTTTAGCAATTAAGCCTAATTAAGCCCAATAATGTAAAAGCAAAAACAACGATTGTAAAAGTTGTCTAATTTCCGTCTCTCTCTGGCTGGTTCAGTTGTAAACTGCTATTTAGGCTTATTAATCCAGATCTGACCCTAGACCAAATTAAGGGTCTCTGAATAAGCTTTCCAACAAGGTATCATATGCCTTAATTGGGCTTAAGATGAGTAAGTTTACCCATTTAAGTGAAAGAACATCGTGGACTGCGGACTGATCCCCGCCAGAGACCTCATGAACCAATTTAGCCTTGATTTTGGCCTAATTTGACAATTCTTGTGTTTCCTGAAATTGTAGGTCTTTCCTTATCTTTATAGGGACAACAAGATCACCAAAATCCGATATTTGTAGCCCGGGTTATGCTCGGCGTAATGCAACAAGGTCAGGATGAGTGAAAAATCCAAAAATTAACAATTTTTAGAAATTAAACCCAATAATGTAAAAGCAAAAACAATGATTGTAAAAGTTGTCTAATTTTCGTCTCTCTCTGGCTTGTGTGGCTGTAAACTGCAAATTATGCTTATCAATCCTAACCTAACCCTAGACCAAATTAAGGGCCTCTGCATAAGCTTTCCAACGAGGTATCATATGCCTCAATTGAGCTTAACATGAGTTAGTTAGGCCCATTTAACTGAAGGAACGTCATGGACTATGCACTAATCCACGCCAGAGAACTTGGGACCCAATTTAGCCTTGATTTTGGCCTAATTTTACAATTCATGTGGTACCTGAAATGGTAGGTCTCTTCCTTATCTTTCTAGGGACATCAAGATCACCAAAATCCAATATCTGTAGCTCTAGTTAAGCTCTGCGCAAGGCAACAATGTCAGGTTGAGTGAAAAATCCGAAAATTAACAATGTTAGCAATTAAGCCCAATAATGTAAAAGCAAAAACAATGATTGTAAAAGTTGTCTAATTTCCGTCTCTCCCTGGCTTGTGAGACTGTAAACTTCAATTTATGCTTATTAATCCTGACCTAACCCTAGACCAAATTAAGGGCCTCTGAATAAACCTTGCAACAAGGTATCATATGCCATAATTGGGCTTAAGATGAGTAAGTTACCCATTTATTTGAAGGAACATCATTGAATGCGCACTGATCCGTGTAAGAGAACTCGGGACCTAATTTAGCCTTGATTTTGGCTAATTTGATAATTCTTGTGATGCCTAAAATTGAAGGTCTCTTCCTTATCTTTCTAGGGACAGCAGGAACACCAAAATTCGATATCTGTAACCCTAGATATGCACTGCACAAGGCAACAAGGTCAGGATAAGTGAAAAATCCGATAATTAACAATGTTTAGCAATTAAGCCCAATAATGTAAAAGCAAAAACAATGATTGTAAAAGTTGTCTAATTTCCGTCTCTCTATGGATTGCGCGGCTGTAAACTGCTATTTATGCTTATTAATCCTCACCCAACCCTTGACCGAATTAAGGGTCTCTGAATAAGCATTCCAACAAGGTATCATTTGCCTTAATTGGGCTTAAGATGAGAATGTTAGGCCCATTTAAGTGAAGGAACATCATGGACTGTGCACTGATCCGCGCCAGAGAAATCGGGACCTAATTTAGCCTTCAATTTGGCCTAAGGTGACAATTCTTGAGAAACCTGAAATTGTAGGTCTCTTCCTTATCTTTCTCGGGACATCAAGATCACCAAAATCCGATATCTACAGCTATAGTTATGCTCTGCGCAAGGCAACAAGGTCAGAATGAGTGAAAAATCCGAAAATTAACAATGTTTAGCAATTAAGCCTAATTAAGCCCAATAATGTAAAAGCAAAAACAACGATTGTAAAAGTTGTCTAATTTCCATCTCTCTCTGGCTGGTGCAGCTGTAAACTGCTATATAGGCTTATTAATCCTTACCTGACCCTAGACCAAATTAAGGGTCTCTGAATAAGCTTTCCAACAAGGTATCATATGCCTTAATTGGGCTTAAGATGAGTAAGTTAGGCCCATTTAAGTGAAAGAACATCGTGGACTGCGCACTGATCCCTGCCAGAGAACTCTGGAACCAATTTAGCCTTGATTTTGGCCTAATTTAACAATTCTTGTGTTACCTGAAATTGTAGGTCTCTTCCTTATCTTTCTAGGGACAACAAGATCACCAAAATCCAAAATATGTAGCTCTAGTTATGATCTGCGCAAAGCAACAATGTCAGGATGAGTGAAAAATCCGAAAATTAACAATGTGTTGCTATTAAGCCCAAAAATGTAAAAGCAAAAACAATGTTTGTAAAAGTTGTCTAATTTCCATCTCTCTATGGATTGTGCGGCTTTAAACTGCTATTTATGCTTATTAATCCTGAGCTAACCCTAGACCAAATTAAGGGCCTCTGAATAAGCTTTCCAACAAGGTATCATATGCCCTAATTGGGCTTAAGATGAGTAAGTCAGGCTCATTTATGTGAAGGAAAATCATGGACTGCGGACTGATCCGAGCCAGAGAACTCGGGAACCAATTTAGCCTTGAATTTGTCCTAAGGTGACAATTCTTGAGAAACGTGAAATAATAGGTCTCTCCATTATCATTCTAGGAACAACAAGATCACCAAAATCCGATATTTGTAGCCCTAGTTATGCTCTGCGCAAGGCAACATGGTCAGGATGAGTGAAAAATCCGAAAATTAACAATGTTTAGCAATTAAGCACAATTAAGACCAATAATGTAAAACAAAAACAATGATTGTAAAAGTTGTCAAATTTCCGTCTTTGTCTGGCTTGTGCAGCTGTAAGATGCTATTTATGCTTATTAATCCTGACGTAACCCTAGACGAAATTAAGGGCCTCTGAATAGGATTTCCAACAAGGTATCATATGCCATAATTGGGCTTAAGATGAGTAAGTTAGGCCCATTAAAGTGAAAGAACATCATGGACTGCGCACTGATCCGTGCCACAGAACTCGGGACCCAATTTAGTCTAGATTTTGGCCTAATTTGACAATTCTTGTGATACCTGAAATTGTAAGTCTCTTCCTTATCTTTCTAGGGATAGCAAGATCACCAAAATCCGATATCTGTAGCTCTAGTTATGCTCTGCGCAAGGCAACAAGGTCAGGATGAGTGAAAAATACAAAAATTAACAATGTTTAGCAATAAAGCACAATAATGTAAAAGCAAAAACAATGAATGTAAAAGTTGTCTAATTTCCGTCTCACTCTGGCTTGTGCGGCTGTAAACGGCTTCATGCTTATTAATCCTGACCTAACCCTAGACCAAATTAAGGGCCTTTGAATAAGTTTTCCAACAAGGTATCATATGCCTTACTTGGACTTCAAATGAGTAAGTTAGGCGCATTTAAGTGAAGGAACTTCATGGACTGCGCACTGATCCGCGCCAGAGAACTTGGGACCCAGTTTAGCCTTGATATTCGCCTAATTTCACAATTCTTGTGATTATTAAAATTGTAGGTCTCTTCCTTATCTTTCTAGGGAGAGCAAGATCACCAAAATATGATATCTGTAGCTCTAGTTATGCTCTGCGCAAGGCAACATGGTCAGGATGAGTGAAAAATCCGAAAATTAACACTGTTTAGCAATTAAGCACAATTAAGACAAATAATGTAAAACAAAAACAATGATTGTAAAAGTTGTCTAATTTCCGTCTCTCTCTGGCTTGTGCAGATGTAAGTTGCTATTTATGCTTATTAATACTGACGTAACCCTATACCAAATTAAGGGCCTCTGAATAGGATTTCCAACAAGGTATCATATGCCATAATTGGGCTTAAGATGAGTAAGTTAGGCCTATTTAAGTGAAGGACCATCTTGGGATCGCAGACCGATCCGCGCTGAGAGAACTCGGGACGCAATTTAGCCTTGATTTTGGCCTAATTTGACAATTCTTGTGATACCTGAAATTGTATGTCTCTTCCTTATCTTTCTAGGGACAGCAAGATCACCAAAATCCGATATCTGTAGCTCTAGTTATGCTCCGCACAAGGAAACAAGGTCAGGATGAGTGAAAAATCCGAAAATTAACAATGTTTAGTAATGAAGCCCAATAATGTAAAAGCAAAAACAATGATTGTAAAAGTTGTCTAATTTTCGTCTCTCTCTGGCTTGTGCGGCTGTAAACTGCTATTTATGCTTATTAACCTTGACCTTACCCTAGACCAAATTAAGGGCCTCTGAATAAGCCTTCCAACAAGGTATCATATGCCTTAATTGGACTTAAGATGAGTAAGTTAGGCCCATTTAAGTGAAGGAACATCATGGACAGCGCACTAAACGCGCTGTCGCCACGCACCAAAAAGCGAGCGATTTACAAAATAATGTAGATAGGGAGCGACAACTCGAGTATCGTCTCACAAGGACTCTTGGGTTGTTGTTAACAGAAAAAGTTAGAAATGGGGGGTTTTGGATTGAAATAAAATAAAGAAAACCAAGCAATAAAAACAGAGCAGTTAAGAGATTAACAAATATGCTAAAGATGATTAATCTACTGTTCTCGATTTCCCAACTATCATCGGTTCATGCAAGTTCCAAGCCCTAAGCAGATTCTAATCCCGTTTCGGTTGTAGCAACAATTAACAACGAAATCGCTACTACGGATATATGTTCCTATTCCCGAATTAACAAACGGGGTTAAGCCCTCATGAACAAACGAACATGAATGAACACATGCGAAGTAACAAACGCGATTAAGTATAGGAACATAACATCACCGAAATGAATCAACACAACACTATACACTCCTGAATTAACAAACAGAAATGCATAATATGGTATTAAAAAGGGAAAAGCAAATAAAACAGGAATTACAAAACCTCAAGTGTGGTAATGGAAACCAATCACAGTAGACTAATCTAGGAGACTAGCTCTCCATTACAGAAATAAACACAAAAGTAAAGAAAAGAAAATAAACTACTGGAAACTACTACTACTAAAGCTAACTCTGACTCCTCAGTTCTGCCTTCAAACAGGCTTATATACACGTTCTGGATTCCGCTGTCTCGCTAGGCTAACACTGTCTCGCGAGGCGAATATCATGAACAGTCTGCATCGTTTGGTCTTCTCGCGAGGCGAAGCACGGCTCACGTGGCGAGGAATGGAAAAGTTATGGCTTCTGGTCTTCATTCTCGCGAGGCGAGTCATCTATTCGCGGGGCGACACCGAAAGGATTGCAAATTTTCTGGCACGGTCACCTTCAGGTTCGCGAGGCGAATGCCTCCTCGCGGGGCGAAAGCTCCAGATTTATTTCTTTTTATTAACCTGAAAACAGAAAATAGCATAAGTGCTTTATTTGACTCTAAAACAACTAAATTAACCTAAAAATACTTTACAGACTCAAAATGCTGCTTAAGGACAATCTAGTCTAATTTGGGCAAAAATGATATAAAATTAGCACAAAACCACAATCATACTAGCTATAAAACTAGATGAGCCAGCGGCTGATCAAAATACCCCAAACTTAAACTTTGCTTGTCCCCAAGCAAACTAAAACTCAAAAACTTAAAAAGACTGAAGACATGGCAAGCTTAAGTATTCAATCAACTTTGCACAGATTTCAAGCAATATATCAAAACAGTTTTCTTCAATATTCCCCCCTTTCAAACAAAGCAATCCCCACAATCCTTTATTCTGAACATTTAAGAAATTCATCATTCAAACAATCATTAATCTAAGCAGGGGATCCAAGTTACACACAAGAGGGAGATCACCAAATTCAAACAACTGCCTTCCTCACAAGGGCATTTAGTGTTTCACTCATCGCTCAATTTTTGTCAGGCAATCAACAATTCACTCAATTCACCTTTCAGAAGTGCTTCCCGTAAATTTGATTTTCATCTCCAAATGATTCCCACAGAAAACATGCATGCAACATCAAAAGGTCTTTTATGGGTTGTAATGGGGCCTGGCTAAGGGTAGGATATACAAAGGTACTAGGCTGAAGTCCCTAGGAACTAAGAGAGCATGAAACACTTCAAAACATTGAAATTCCACTCAAGTTCCTTTTCTCATTTTTCTTTATGCCTTGGGTGACTACAGCCTCTTTTTTTCCTAATACTTTTATTTTAAACATTTTTACACTTTTCTTTTTTTCTCTTTTTTTTTTCTTTTTTTTTTCTTTTTTCTTTTTTTTTCCAACCTTTTTATTATTTTTTTTTCTTTTTCTCAATCCAGAATGACATGTACACATACTTGTAGCCACCCCAAACTTAGTTTCTTGCAACCATTCTCTTGCTAAGGATCCATGGTCTCCTAATCCTAAGATTGGGTTAACATGGTTTTTCAGATTTTAGGCTCATAACATAAGGTCATCAAGAATTAACAGGCTAATTAGGCTCAAAGGGGCTAACTAGGGAACATGCATTATGGATTGGTTCAATTTTAGGCTAAGTAGTTATTTACAAAGAAAATGCCTAAATCATTTGAAGCAAACACATCAACATGCAAATCATAAAGAGATTCAAGCAAATTCGGGAAAATGCAACTTAAAAAGTGATTCTCACAGTCAAAAACATGTTGGAGGCTCAAACCTCACCTGGACATTTTTTTGCAAATTGTTTGACAGAGATTCTATCCCTAGTGTGCGGTTCCTATCACCCCAAACTTATCATAAATCATGTCATCACAACAAAATATCTCAAAGTTCAGTTTTCAATTTTTCAAGTGGGGATCAATTTTCAAAAACAAAATTTTTTTTCAACCTAGGGGGAAAACAGTCAACACATAACATGCAATCAATCTATGCAAAATTAATCAAAACCCAGCAACTTGCCAACAAAAGACTCAACACAACTCCTGAGCTTCTCAAATTATTCAGGAGCTTTATTGAAAACAAAACAGAAATAAAGCAAGGAAAAGAAAATTAAAAGAGCAAGGTTCAGAAAAACTCATTGGAGGTGGTTCCACCGGGATCCCACTGTCTGTGATACAGCGGCCACGGAATGCTCAAATTGCAGTATGGTCCTCCCGGATCCCATGGCCAACAGCATAAGTATGAGAGTGGGTGCCTGATAATTTTGGTAACTCCGCCAAGTGCGGCGGACTTCTCACTCCCTATCAGGTCACAATTGACTTCCTTCTCAACTTTGTCCATAAAATCCTCCCAATAGAAGTGGGATTCAACCTCTTGGACTGGCCATGATGCAAAATCCAGAAGCTTGAACTCCATCACCGGTTGTTCCACATTGGAAGGTGGCTACTCAATGGATGGTACATTTGGAGTAGCCATGATGTCAAGAACCTCGGCTGAACAAACAGCTTCACTCACATTATCACCCTGCAAAATAGAGTCAAGAAACTCAGCACAAACAGCACACGGGTTAGTGTCGATGCAGTCAATACATGTAGTAACAAATCGAATTAGTAGAGGTCCGAATGTCCGGACTTTCAGCCACGATTCATCCATCCCATCACTTTCAACACGTGCATCTACTTCCAAAGGTTCTTCGTTATCCTCAAGCTTATTGCCTTGATTGTTAGGGACGGATTGCATAGCATTGAAGCAAATAAGTATCTTACGTCGAGAATGGGGCATGCCTCAAACAGTGCTCGAGCGAGCCGCACATGCCACAAAACCTTCTCTGCTGAAACAATTGCTTCAAATAAGTGAGCCTATCCATTCCATCAAAATTAGGATAATTTGTGCATGGTGGTGGTTTATAATCAACATTAGGCATATCACCAAACAGTAATTTATCCATAGCAGTACTAAGATCCAGAAACACACACCACACACAAAACTAATTCAGCAAAGATATATATATATATATATATATATATATATATATATATATATATTCTTTATTTTCTAACAATAACAACAATAGTCCCTGGCAACGGCGCCAATTTTTAAACGCGCTGTCGCCACGCGCCAAAAAGCGAGCGATTTACAAAATAATGTAGATAGGGAGCGACAACTCGAGTATCGTCTCACAAGGACTCTTGGGTTGTTGTTAACAGAAAAAGTTAGAAATGGGGGGTTTTGGATTGAAATAAAATAAAGAAAACCAAGCAATAAAAACAGAGCAGTTAAGAGATTAACAAATATGCTAAAGATGATTAATCTACTGTTCTCGATTTCCCAACTATCATCGGTTCATGCAAGTTCCAAGCCCTAAGCAGATTCTAATCCCATTTCGGTTGTAGCAACAATTAACAACGAAATCGCTACTACGGATATATGTTCCTATTCCCGAATTAACAAACGGGGTTAAGCCCTCATGAACAAACGAACATGAACGAACACACGCGAAGTAACAAACGCGATTAAGTATAGGAACATAACATCACCGAAATGAATCAACACAACACTATACACTCCTGAATTAACAAACAGAAATGCATAATATGGTATTAAAAAGGGAAAAGCAAATAAAACAGGAATTACAAAACCTCAAGTGTGGTAATGGAAACCAATCACGGTAGACTAATCTAGGAGACTAGCTCTCCATTACAGTAATAAACACAAAAGTAAAGAAAAGAAAATAAACTACTGGAAACTACTACTACTAAAGCTAACTCTGACTCCTCAGTTCTGCCTTCAAACAGGCTTATATACACGTTCTGGATTCCGCTGTCTCGATAGGCTAACACTGTCTCGCGAGGCGAATATCATGAACAGTCTGCATCGTTTGGTCTTCTCGCGAGGCGAAGCACGGCTCACGTGGCGAGGAATGGAAAAGTTATGGCTTCTGGTCTTCATTCTCGCGAGGCGAGTCATCTATTCGCGGGGCGACACCGAAAGGATTGCAAATTTTCTGGCACGGTCACCTTCAGGTTCGCGAGGCGAATGCCTCATGGGCTTAAAGCTCCAGATTTATTTCTTTTTATTAACCTGAAAACAGAAAATAGCATAAGTGCTTTATTTGACTCTAAAACAACTAAATTAACCTAAAAATACTTTACAGACTCAAAATGCTGCTTAAGGACAATCTAGTCTAATTTGGGCAAAAATGATATAAAATTAGCACAAAACCACGGTCATACTAGCTATAAAACTAGATGAGCCAGCGGCTGATCACGCACTAATCCGAGCCAGAGAACTCAGGACCCAATTTAGCCTTGAATTTGTCCTAAGGTGATGTAATAGCCCGTTTTTAGTTACGCTGTTTAACCGGTTAAAATATAATTACACATATGATTAATTATTTTATTTGGATGTTTATGTTAATTTTGTTATGTGGTTTAATTTGAGTAATTAAATTACTCTCTTCAAATTATTTTATTGGGTGCGTTAGCACTGACTTATTTCAGTGAATGCACGCTTACTAGACAATAAGTTACCTTATTGTCACTATTATTACCAGTACAGAAAAATATTTTAAATAATATGTTTAAGAGAAAAGCATTTTTCATATTTTCATTCAATTTAATTTTTGAGTTGAAAATAAACTGGTTTGACCTTAATCGGAGATTAAATTTTGGACCGAGTATTTTCTTAGTTGATCAGTTCAATTATTAATCTTTGCTTTAATTTGAATTTTGAAATCGTATATTTATCAATATTTATTTTTAGATTCCAAAAAGTAAAAACATGTTTATTTTAGGCCTAATATTTATCACTCATTTTATACCCACTAGTACAAAAATAAGAAAATTCTCTCTCCTCTCTTTCTAAGTAACCCGTAACCCCTCCCCCCCCCCCCCCCCTCTTTTTCTCTTTTTCTTTCTTTCTTTCTATCTCTGCTGCTGCTTTCCCCCTTTCTCCCTTCAACCTAATCTTCTTCCTCCTTCCTCTCATCATAGCAGCGCCGCCCAACCCCGCCAGTCGCTACCCGCACCGCAACCGCCGCCAGTCGAGCTCCAACCGTGCGACACCGCGCCTGGTTTGCGTCACTGTTCAGATCGCGCCTCAGCTGTTGCTGCAGCGCGAAACCACGCTCTCTGCCACTGTTTTCGGACCTTCGGCCACCGTCCCGCCACCATATGGAGAAGAAGACCCAACCACACATCTCTGCTCGTTGTCCCGCACGTGTTGGTCCCTCTAGTTTCTTTGTTTAACGCCATCACAGTCGCTCGAACAGCGCTCCATCGCGGTAAGCACCGCGCGCCGCCGCCTCCATGGTGGTTCCCATTGTGTGAGTCATCTCAATCCGTTCCTTCTTCTTTTCCTTGGTCTTACTCTATCTCTCTTGTTGGAACAGAACCGCCACGAACCACCATCCTCCGCCATGGCTGCCATCATAGCCACCACCGTCTCATCCTTGTCATCTTGGGTAAGTGTTTACCCCTAATCTCTTGTAGATTGAAAATCCCAAAATTGATTTTGAAACCCTAACCCTATCTCTTTAATTTCATATTATAATTTTGAAATTAAACTTTGTTTTATGAAATTGGGACTCTGAATTAGTGTTTCCCTAAATTAATTTCATGGTTCTTGGATTATATTGAGCTTTCCCCAAATTATGTTATGAACTATAAAACCCCAAATCTGTTTTCATTTAAATCAATGATGTTTTTGAGAAATTAAATATATTATTGAATTATATTTATATTTTGATTGTTGAGAAATTAATTTAGTATTTTGTCTGGTTGTTTCAATGCTTGGATCGTCTCTCTGGGATGTTTTTCATGTTTTTGCTTGCTTTGGAGAAGTATGAATTCCTTTTTGGGAACTCATTGGAGCTGATTGCATGGCTGTGAAGTTCCAGAAAAACCTCCGAACGCATTAAAAGGTGGGGGAAAGAATCAACCTATCATCGGAATCGATAAGTAGTAAATTATGTAGTAATTATGTAGGGCGACCTAAACCCTACTAGAAGTCGTATAATCAACAAGACCAGAATCGCTTTAAATTGCTTTTATAAAACATCCATGGTGATTCGGGGATTGTAGGTTGATCGATATTAGGTTGATGTTTATACTGTTGATGGTTGATTTTGAGTTTTATTACCTTTATTGAACTGATTTAGTGCTATGTTGATGTTTTGAAATATCTTTGATTGACTTGATGTTATGCATGATCTGTGTGGTATTTACTTTATGCTTAGTGGATTAAGCGAAGATATATATGTGGTCTAAGAGATGAGTTGTTTTGGGCGTGAGGATCATGATGATTACCAGAGGTGCCTAACCTACATGAAATATGTTAAAGAGGTGTTGTGACATCGAGCATGTGTTTAGGTCTTGATGAGAGGTTAAGGCACTAGGTTATGACCATAGGAGTCTGCGAGGTTCATAAGTTGTGTTGTTTCTATAACCGTATGTGGGACACATACAAGACCTGAAGTCCTTGTGGGACCGTCCAAAGGGTAAACTTAACTTGTGCAGCTACGAGTGTCATTGCTTTGCATGAGCACCTCTGGGAGTGGACGAGGTGTGCACCGGGATCATCGTGCAGCTGTAGTGTCACGCTTTGCGTGAGCGTTCTTACCATGGTGAAAGTGTGCACCGGGATAATCGTGCAGCTATAGTGTCATTGCTTTGCATGAGCACCCACGGTCCGAGGTGTGCACCGGGTTTATTGTGCAGCTATAGTGTCATTGCTTTGCATGAGCATTCTCACCATGACCAAGGATGTGCACCGGGAATGGGACGTGTCGCTTGGACTATTGACCGATAACCATAACTATGATGAGGAAACCATAGCCATGTTCAGTATCGAGTTTTAGTTGTAGGAGTGAGGGTATGATGAATATAAGAATTTTATGGAAGATGGATGAATTGACTGATGTTGTGTCTGTGATAATTACTGTATAGTTTACTATGACTCTTTTCCGTTTTTGATGGTAGAACTGTTTCTTATCCCCTGTATCTTCTGCATGTTGTATTTTGTTTTATGATGAAATCGTACTAGAAGACCTGGTGGACAAACTTAATGATGAGGGATTGGACGGGATTCCCTATGAGCTGGATGCCAGAGATCGAGTCTTGACCATGGTGATTAGGGTCCAGGTAGTATATGGCCAGTGCGTCTTGTGAGACGTTCTAGATGTTTTCAGTTGTTTAGTATTTTTTGTCTAAGTCTATACCTGTGAGGGCTCCTACCGAGAGGATACCCTCAACAGTGTGTTGGTAATGTAATAGATAAATTTGGAGTATTTATATATTATAATCTCGAGAATATTTTATGTTATTATCGAAAACTGTGTATGTGTATGAAAAACCAATTTGGGATTACTGTATCTATTTATCTCCTAAGTCTTTATCACGACTGGAGTCTGTGTATTTATTCTTCCGCTCCTGGTAGTTGATGCAAGACCAGAGACCATTTATGGTTGGATTGAGTTTTGAAGTTATAAAACTGTCTATCAGGTGTTTTTCCGACGTCATACAAATCTCCGATTTTTAAAGGGAACATTTCGAAAATGATTTGTGAAAATCTTTAACGCTAAACGCGTGCTTAAGGAACTAATAATTGTGGTTTTAAGGTAAATGTCACAAAGGGGCACAGCGGGGTGTCTCATTTGGTATCAGAGCAGTTTGATTCTGATCGGACTGCTAAAATTTAGGATGTTGTTACTGGCCGTGTCTAGTTGAATCCACATCGGATATTGACTATGCTTAGAAATTGGGTAGAAAGTTCGCAGCTTCGTCGTTTTAAGTTTCCTAAGTAGAGTAGGGAACGGAAATGATCAATATTCTTACTCATGATAAATACGAAATTTTTGGGGTAAGGTACTTGGGTCAGTTCTTGTATAAAAGAGTGTATCATGGTGGATTGTGCCTTGAAGGTTAGAAATTAAGATTTGGAATAAGTGTTAGACAATAAGTTTATTGGAAGAATAAGTTCATTTTGATAAGGTGTAGTGAGCAATTAGTTGTTGAAAGAAATTTTTATTAAACGAATTTGTTTTAAGCACTTGATATGTTTGGATCATGTGGAATAGTGGTTCGGAATGTTAAATTCGGATTTGAGGAAAATGGTTATAAGTAGGCATGTTGTTCTTGTTTAAAATGTGAGTTTAGGACTTCACTTGAAGCTTTGATGGGTATAGATGGGGTTTAGTTATATTTGGAAGAGTAATTGGTGTTGTGGAAAGATTAAGGATATGAAATGTGACTTAATTATATGGCTAAATAGTTGGATATATGTGAATATGATAATATATTTAAAAGTCAGATTTAAGGCTGATTGGATTAATTTTAGTGTATTGTTCCAATTGGGTTTGTAAGTTGAGATTTTGTTTGATGCCTGAAGGAATATAGATTAGGTTCTAATGCATCTTTAGAATTTAGGTTGTGTCAATTTGATTAATCATGATTGGGTTTGGAGATTTTGAAGGTAAGACTTGCATTGGGTATTACATACATTTTGAATTTTGGATTTATGATCAACTAGGAATTTTGAAGGTAGGATTAATAGAGTTTAGAGAGTTTTATGATAAAGTAAGGGAATCTGAGTGTTTAACATAGTGGTGGAAAATTGAAGTTTGATATTTGGCTCCTGATCTAGTGTTTAAAAGAGGAGAAAAGAAGTAGACTCATGTTTATGAAATTAATATTGTGATGTGAAGATGGACTTATTTTCGAATGATGGAAGTTTGTTTAAAGAAAAGGACGTTTAAGTATATGGTGTTTATAAGAGAATTTGAGTTGAATGTGGCTTGTCCATGACTAGTATTTAAGTCTTTATGTTGAGAATAGAACTAGTTTCTAATCACCTTGAGGTTATTGGAATTTACTAAAAATGAAGTATAACCCTTAACTTGTGACGAGATTTTTTTTCCCCTTAAAGTGAGATTTGATCTATGGAAATAGTATTAATTCAGATTTGGTTTGAGACACAAGGTTATAAGGTAAATTTAGGGGGATTTGAAATGATTTGGAAACATAATGAAGAAGTTTGAGTATATAGAAATGATATATATGGTTAAATCGAAGTTATTTGGAAATGTTGTGTGGACACATGACAATTAGTAGTAGTTCAAACTAAGAGAGGATATTAAGTTAAGATTTTGATTTAAAAAAAAAAAAGCACGGTAGATATGGAAATAGTGTGCTAGTATTTAGGTACATTACTAGGATATGATATTTGAAGAAGATTGTTAATAATGATGAAGGTGATTCTAAGGGAAGGATATGTAGGTAAGTGCTAGTACGTATCAAGTTCATATCTAAGGATTTAATTTGTGATTGGGGACTTGTTATTATTAAAGGAGGACTAAGAGCGGAATGACGATACTTTAGATGAGTAATATTATGGTGATTTGATTTGGGAAGGGATGTTTTACCTAGGCATGGTATTCTTGTTAAAATGATGAGTTTGAGCTTCTAGTAAAATCTTAATTGTTATAGAATATACTTTGTTTGGTTTAATATGGCAGTTAATGTAGTTAATGGCTTAGAGTCATGTTTTATATTTCAATTAGGATGTAAGCCTTCACATTTCTTTTTGTAAAGTGTTGGTGTGCGATAATTGAATAGAGAATTGTAGTTATAAGGTTTGATGATCAATAGTTGAATTATAATGATAGTTTGGTTGCATATATTTTGAGATATTGAAGTTAAGATGTGGATTAAGGTGATTATTTTTTTTATGTTAAATTTTGGTCACTAAGTGTTTGGACAGAAAGGTAGATTCTTAAACTAAGGGACTTACTTATGTTGACTTTGTCATTGTTGATCATGCCTTGAGGATTGGAATAAAGACTGGATTAGCCAATACGTAGGATAAATTCAAATTTCCCTTGAGTACGATAATTCTAAATTGGTTTTGTTAAGACTTATGGTGAATTAGAGACATTGAAAACTATGGGACATGTAGTGGTAGCAATTTTGTTGAGGTGTAATTATGAATGGTAAGATTAAGAGTAATATCGGCTAGTATGACAAATTACTATAGATCGAAGGATCAAATTTTGATTGAGGCAGATATATCATTAAAGGAATTTAGAGTAGTGATCGACGCTTTATGGTTAATGTTGACTTAGTGAGTCCAGAGGATTAACGGAAAATATATATGATAGTTTCCTTAAGCTGAACGGAAATAGTAAAGAGGAGTTTTGAGTGAAACTAAGTTGTTAGAAAAGTTTAAGAATTATGATTGTGGATAATTCAAACTGAAGTGATTCATTTTTGGTTGTAGTTGCATGGAGGTATGTAATCGTATTCTTTAAGATTTAAATGATTGACTACGATATAATTTGGATTGGTGGAATATGTTCAATGTAAACTAAGACTAGAATTTTATACTTTGTGTTGATGGTTGATGTTAATTGTTGTAAAGTTAGTGTTGAACTTGATGTTCGTTGTGAGGATAAGGTGTTGAAGGAGTTTTACTAGCGAGACAAATTTTGAGGCAAGAAGTGATTAAGATTTGATTGTGTCTTGAGTGTAATAAGCTAAGGTGAAATATCGAAGGTAGTGGGGATAACGCGGTAGTGAAAAGCCTCGAGGATAAATAGAATGATATAAGAATAAATTTTGTTACGAGGTTACCACTGTCACTGAAGGGAAAGACAGCGATGAGAAATACGATGTAGGGTCTTTAGATTAAGACACGTGTGCAAGTTTTTACCCCGTTTTGAGTCATGAAATTCCGAGGACGGAATTTTTTTTCTAAGAGGGGTGGTAATGTAACAGCCCGTTTTAGTTACGCTGTTTAACCGGTTAAAATATAATTACACATATGATTAATTATTTTATTTGGATGTTTATGTTAATTTTGTTATGTGGTTTAATTTGAGTAATTAAATTACTCTCTTCAAATTATTTTATTGGGTGCGTTAGCACTGACTTATTTCAGTGAATGCACGCTTACTAGACAATAAGTTACCTTATTGTCACTATTATTACCAGTACAGAAAAATATTTTAAATAATATGTTTAAGAGAAAAGCATTTTTCATATTTTCATTCAATTTAATTTTTGAGTTGAAAATAAACTGGTTTGACCTTAATCGGAGATTAAATTTTGGACCGAGTATTTTCTTAGTTGATCAGTTCAATTATTAATCTTTGCTCTAATTTGAATTTCGAAATCGTATATTTATCAATATTTATTTTTAGATTCCAAAAAGTAAAAACATGTTTATTTTAGGCCTAATATTTATCACTCATTTTATACCCACTAGTACAAAAATAAGAAAATTCTCTCTCCCCTCTTTCTAAGTAACCCGTAACCCCTCCCCCCCGCTATTTTTCTCTTTTTCTTTCTTTCTTTCTATCTCTCTCTTTGCTTTCTCCCTTTCTCCCTTCAACCTAATCTTCTTCCTCCTTCCTCTCATCATAGCACGCCGCCTAACCCCCTTGGTCGCTACCCGCTGGTGAACCGCGCTGGCTGAGAGCTCCAACCGCGCGACACCGCGCCTGGTTTGCGTCACTGTTCAGATCGCGCCTCAGCTGTTGCTGCAGCGCGAAACCGCGCTCTCTGCCACTGTTTTCGGACCTTCGGCCACCGTCCCGCCACCATATGGAGAGGAAGACCCAACCACACATCTCTGCTCGTTGTCCCGCACGTGTTGGTCCCTCTAGTTTCTCTGTTTAACGCCATCACAGTCGCTCGAACAGCGCTCCACCGCGGTAAGCACCACGCGCCGCCGCCTCCATGGTGGTTCCCATTGTGTGAGTCATCTCAATCCGTTCCTTCTTCTTTTCCTTGGTCTTACTCTATCTCTCTTGTTGGAACAGAACCGCCACGAACCACCATCCTCCGCCATGGCTGCCATCATAGCCACCACCGTCTCATCCTTGTCATCTTGGGTAAGTGTTTACCCCTAATCTCTTGTAGATTGAAAATCCCCAAATTGATTTTGAAACCCTAATCCTATCTCTTTAATTTCATATTATAATTTTGAAATTAAACTTTGTTTTATGAAATTGGGACTCTGAATTAGTGTTTCCCTAAATTAATTTCATGGTTCTTGGATTATATTGAGCTTTCCCCAAATTATGTTATGAACTATAAAACCCCAAATCTGTTTTCATTTAAATCAATGATGTTTTTGAGAAATTAAATATATTATTGAATTATATTTATATTTTGATTGTTGAGAAATTAATTTAGTATTTTGTCCGGTTGTTTCAATGCTTGGATGCGTCTCTCCGGGATGTTTTTCATGTTTTTGCTTGCTTTGGAGAAGTATGAATTCCTTTTGGGAACTCATTGGAGCTGATTGCATGGCTGTGAAGTTCCGGAAAAACCTCCGAACGCATTAAAAAGGTGGGGAAAGAATCAACCTATCATCGAATCGATAAGTAGTAATTATTTAGGGCGACCTAAACCCTACTAGAAGTCGTATAATCAACAAGACCAGAATCGCTTTAAATTGCTTTTATAAAACATCCATGGTGATTCGGGGATTGTAGGTTGATCGATATTAGGTTGATGTTTATACTGTTGATGGTTGATTTTGAGTTTTATTACCTTTATTGAACTGATTTAGTGCTATGTTGATGTTTTGAAATATCTTTGATTGACTTGATGTTATGCATGATCTGTGTGGTATTTACTTTATGCTTAGTGGATTAAGCGAAGATATATATGTGGTCTAAGAGATGAGTTGTTTTGGGCGTGAGGATCATGATGATTACCAGAGGTGCCTAACCTACATGAAATATGTTAAAGAGGTGTTGTGACATCGAGCATGTGTTTAGGTCTTGATGAGAGGTTAAGGCACTAGGTTATGACCATAGGAGTCTGCGAGGTTCATAAGTTGTGTTGTTTCTATAACCGTATGTGGGACACATACAAGACCTGAAGTCCTTGTGGGACCGTCCAAAGGGTAAACTTAACTTGTACAGCTACGAGTGTCATTGTTTTGCATGAGCACCTCTGGGAGTGGACGAGGTGTGCACCGGGATCATCGTGCAGCTGTAGTGTCACGCTTTGCGTGAGCGTTCTTACCATGGTGAAAGTGTGCACCGGGATAATCGTGCAGCTATAGTGTCATTGCTTTGCATGAGCACCCACGGTCCGGGGTGTGCACCGGGTTTATTGTGCAGCTATAGTGTCATTGCTTTGCATGAGCATTCTCACCATGACCAAGGATGTGCACCGGGAATGGGATGTGTCGCTTGGACTATTGACCGATAACCATAACTATGATGAGGAAACCATAGCCATGTTCAGTATCGAGTTTTAGTTGTAGGAGTGAGGGTATGATGAATATAAGAATTTTATGGAAGATGGATGAATTGGCTGATGTTGTGTCTGTGATAATTACTGTATAGTTTACTATGACTCTTTTCCATTTTTGATGGTAGAACTGTTTCTTATCCCCTGTATCTTCTGCATGTTGTATTTTGTTTTATGATGAAATCGTACTAGAAGACCTGGTGGACAAACTTAATGATGAGGGATTGGACGGGATTCCCTATGAGCTGGATGCCAGAGATCGAGTCTTGACCATGGTGATTAGGGTCCAGGTAGTATATGGCCAGTGCGTCTTGTGAGACGTTCTAGATGTTTTCAGTTGTTTAGTATTTTTTGTCTAAGTCTATACCTGTGAGGGCTCCTACCGAGAGGATACCCTCAACAGTGTGTTGGTAATGTAATAGATAAATTTGGAGTATTTATATATTATAATCTTGCGAATATTTTATGTTATTATCGAAAACTGTGTATGTGTTTGAAAAACCAATTTGGGATTACTGTATCTATTTATCTCCTAAGTCTTTATCACGACTGGAGTCTGTGTATTTATTCTTCCGCTCCTGGTAGTTGATGCAAGACCAGAGACCATTTATGGTTGGATTGAGTTTTGAAGTTATAAAACTGTCTATCAGGTGTTTTTCCGACGTCATACAAATCTCCGATTTTTAAAGGGAACATTTCGAAAATGATTTGTGAAAATCTTTAACGCTAAACGCGTGCTTAAGGAACTAATAATTGTGGTTTTAAGGTAAATGTCACAAAGGGGCACAGCGGGGTGTCTCGATGACAATTCTTGAGAAACCTGAAATTATAGGTCTCTCCATTATCTTTCTAGGGACAGCAAGATCACCAAAATCCGATATTCGTAGCCCTAGTTATGCTCTGCGCAAGGCAACAAGGTCAGGATGAGTGAAAAATCCGAAAATTAACAATGTTTAGAAATTAAGCCCAATTAAGCCCAATAATGTATAGCAAAAACAATGATTGTAAAAGTTGTCTAATTTCCATCTCTCTATGTCTTGTGCAGCTGTAAGCTGCTATTTATACTTATTAATCCTAAAGTAAACCTAGACCAAATTAAGGGCCTCGGAATAGGATTTCCAACAAGGTATCATATGCCATTATTGGGTTTAAGATGAGTAAGTTAGGCCCATTTCGATGAAGGAACATCATGGATCGCACACCGATCCGCGCCATAGAACTCGGGACCCAATTTAGTCTAGATTTTGGCCTAATTTGACAATTCTTGTGATACGTGAAATTGTATGTCTCTTCCTTAGCTTTCTAGGGATAGCAGGATCGCCAAAATCCGATATCTGTAGCTCTAGTTATGCTCCCGAGCAAGGCAACAAGGCGAGGATGAGTGAAAAATACGAAAATTAACAATGTTTAGCAATAAAGCACAATAATGTTAAAAGAAAAAACAATGATTGTAAAAGTTGTCTAATTTCCGTCTCACTCGCTTGTGCGGTCAGTAAACGGTCTTCATTCTTATTAATCCTGACTTAACCCTAGACCAAATTAAGGGCCTTTGAATAAGCCTTCCAACAAGGTATCATATGCCTTACTGGGACTTCAGATGAGTAAGTTAGGCGCATTTAAGTGAAGGAACATCATGGACTGCTCACTAATCCTCTCCAGAGAACTTGGGACCCAGTTTAGCCCTGATATTGGCCTAATTTCACAATTCTTGTGATTATTAAAATTGTAGGTTTCTTCCTTATCTTTCTAGGGAGAGCAAGATCACCAGTATTCGATATCTGTAGCTCTAGTTATGCTCTGCGCAAGGCAACATGGTCAGGATGAGTGAAAAATCCGAAAATTAACAATGTTTAGCAATTAAGCACAATTAAGACCAATAATGTAAAACAAAAACAATGATTGTAAAAGTTGTCTAATTTCCGTCTCTCTCTGGCTTGTGCAGCTGTAAGCTTCTATTAATGCTTATTAATCCTGACGTAACCCTAGACCAAATTAAGGGCCTCTGAATAGGATTTCCAACAAGGTATCATATGCCATAATTGGGATTAAGATGAGTAAGTTAGGCCCATTTAAGAGAAGGACCATCATGGATCACAGACTAATCCGCGCCAGGAAGAACTCGGGCACTAATTTAGCCTTGATTTTGGCCTAATTTAACAATTCTTGGGATACCTGAAATTGTATGTCACTTCCTTTATCTTTCTAGGACAGCAAGATCACCAAAATCCGATATCCGTAGCTCTAGTTATGCTCTGCGTGAAAGGCAACAAGGTAAGGATGAGTGAAAAATCCTAAAATTAACAATGTTTAGCAATTAAGCTCAATAATGTAAAAGCAAAAACAATGATTGTAAAAGTTGTCTAATTTCCGTTTCTCTCTGGATTGTGCGGCTGTAAACGGCTATTTATGCTTATTAATCCTAACCTATGCCTAGACCATATTAAGGGCCTCTGAATAAGCTTTCCAACATGGTATCATATGCCTTAATTGGGCTTAAGATGAGTAAGTTTGGCGCATTTAAGTGAAGGACCATCATGGACTGCGCACTGATCCGCGCCAGAGAACTTGGAACCCAATTTAGCCTTGATTTTGGCCTAATTTGACAATTCTTGTGAAACCTGAAATTGTTGGTGCTTCCTTATCTTTCTAGGGACAAGAAGATCACCAAAATCCGATATCTTCTAGCTCTAGTTATATGCTCGCACAAGGCAACAAGGTCGGGATGGTGAAAATCTGAAAATTAACAATGTTTAGCAACTGAGCCCAATAATGTAAAAAAGCAAAAACAATGATTGTAAAAGTTATCTAATTTACTGTCTCCCTCTGGCTTATGCGGCTGTAAACTGCTATTTATGCTTATTAATCCGGACCTAACCCTAGACCAAATTAAGGGCCTCTGGAATAAGCTTTCCAACAAGGTATCATATGCCTTAATTGAGCTTAAGATGAGTAAGTTAGGGCAATTTAAGTGAAGGAACTTCATGGATCATGTACCGATCCGTGCCGGAGAACTTTGGAACCAATTTAGCCTTGATTTTGGCCTAATTTGACAAATCTTCGATACCTGAAATTGTAGGTCTCTTCCTTATCTTTCTAGCTACAGCAAGATCACCCAAAATCTAGATATCTGTAGCTCTAGTTATGCTTTGTGCAAGGCAACAAGGTAGGGATGAGTGAAAAATCCGAAAATTAACAATGTTTAGAAATTAAGCCCAATAATGTAAAAGCAAAAACAATGATTGTAAAGTTGTCTTATTTCCGTCCCTCTCTAGCTTGTGTGGCTATAAACAGCTATATATGCTTATTAATCCAGACCTAACCCTAGACCAAATTAAGGGCCTCCGAATAAGCTTTCCAACAAGGTAGCATATGCCCTAATTGGGCTTAAGAGAAGAAAGTTAGGCCCATTTAAGTGAAGGAACATCATGGATTGCCTTGATTCACATCAGAGAATCGGAAACCAATTTAGCCTTGATTTTTGCCTAATTTGACAATTCTTGTGATAATCCGAAATTGTAGGTCTCTTCCTTATCTTTCAAAGGACAGCAAGATTACCAAAATACGATTTCTATAGATCTATTTATGGTATGCACAAGGCAACAAGGTCGGATGAGTGAAAAATCCAAAATTCACAATGTTCAGCAATTAAGCCCAATAAAGTAGAAGAAAAACAATGATTGTAAATGTAGTCTAATTTCTGTCTCTGTCTGGATTATGCGGCATAAACTGCTATTTATGTTTATGAATCCAGACCTAACCTTGACCAAATCTAAGGGCCTCGAATAAGGTTTCCAACAAGGTATCATATGCCATAATTGGGCGTAAGATGAGTGAGTTAGGCCCATTCAAGGGAAGGAACATCATGGATTGGACATCGATGCGTGCCAAAGAACCTTAGAAACCAATTTAGCCTTGACTTTAGCCTAATTTGATAATTCTTTTGACACCCGAAATTGTAGGTCTCTTCCTTATCTTTCTAAGGACAACAAGATCACCAAAATCCGATATCTCAGAGCTCTAGTTATGCTCTACACAAGGCAACAAGGTCGGGATGAGTGAAAAATCCGAAAATTAACAATGTTTAGTAATTAAGCCCAAATAAGCCCAACAATGTAAAAAGCAAAACAATGATTGTAAAAGTTGTCTAATTCCCTCGCCTTACTGGCTTTTGTGGTAAACCGCTATTTATGCTTATTAATCCACGACCTAACCTAGACCAAAATTAGGGCCTCCGAATAAGCTTTCCAACAAGGTATCATATGCCTTAATTGGGCTTAAATGAGTAAGTTAGGGCCCATTTAAGTGAAAGAACATCGTGGAGCATGACCGATCCCCCCAGAGAACTCATGAACCAATTTAGCCTTCATTGTGGCCTAATTTGACAATTCTTGTGTTACCCCGAAATCAGTGGGTCTCTTCCTTATCTTTCTAGGGACAGCAAGATCACCAAAATCTAAAATATGTAGCTCGGTTATGCTCTGCACAAGCAACAATGTAAGGATGAGTGAAAAATTGAAAATTAACAATGAGTAGCTATTAAGCGCAAAAAATGTAAAAGCAAAACAAATGATTGTAAAAGTTGTCTAATTACGCCTCTCTATGGATTGTGCGGTTGTAAACTGCTATTTATGTTTATTAACCCTGAGCCAACCCTAGACCAAATTAAGGGTCTCTCGAACAAGCCTTCCAACAAGGTATCATAGGCCCTAATTGGCTCAAGATGAGTAAGTTAGGCTCATTTATGTGAAGGAAAATCATGGATCTGGACTGATCCGTGCCAGAACTCGGAACCAATTTAGGCTATTTTCACCAATTTATCAATCTTGGTGATACATGAAATTGTAGGTCTCTTCCTTGTCTTTCACAGAGACAGCAAGATCTTAGTATCCGATATCCGAGCTCTAGTCATGCTCTTGCACAAGGCATTAAGGTCGGGATGAGTAGAAAATCTTAAATTAACAATGTTTAGTAATGAAGCCCCTATAATGTAAAAAAGCAAAAACAATGATTGTAAAGTTGTCTAATTTTCAGTCTCTCTGGCTTGTGCGGTTGAAACGGCTTATTTTATGCTTATTAACCATGACCTTACCCTAGACCAAATTAAAGGCCTTGAATAAGCCTTCCAACAAGGTATCATATGCCTTAATTGGGCTTAAGATGAGTAAGTTAGGCCCATATAAGTGAAAGGAACATCATGGATTTGCATGACGATCCGGCCAGGAGAACTCAGATAAATTTTGCCTTGAATTTATCCCTAGGTGACAATTCTTGAGAAACCCGAATTATAGGACTCTTCCTTATGCTTCAGTAGGGACAAAGAGATCACTAAAATCCGATATCTATAGTCCCTAGTTATGCTCTCGTACAACATGGTCAGATGAGTGAAAAATCCGAGAAAATTAATAATGTTTAGCAATTAAGCACAATTCAGACCAATAATGTAAAACAAAAACAATGATTGTAAAAGTTTCTAATTTCCGTCTCTCTCTGCTTGTGCATCTATAAGCTGCTATTTATGCTTAATAATCTGAGTAACCCTGACCAAATTAAGGGCCTCCAATAGGATTTCCAACAAGGTATCATATGCCATAATTGGCTTAAGGAGTAAATTAGGCCCTTTAATTGAAGGAACATCATGGACTGCACACTCGATCCGCGCCATGTAACTCCTGGACCCAATTTATTCTTTATTTTGGCCTAATTTGACAATTCTTGTGATACTTGAAATTTATGTCTCTTCCTTATCTTTCTTGAGATAGCAAGATCACCAAAACCCGAATATCCAGCTAGTTATGCTCATGCAAGGCAACAAGGTCGATGAGTGAAAAATACGAAAATTAACAATTTTAGGAATAAAGCACATTAATGTAAAAGCAAAACAATGATTGTAATAGTTGTCTAACTTCCGTCTCCTCACGGCTTGTGCGGCTGTAAACAGCTATTTATGTTTATTAATCCTGACCAACCTAGACCAAATTAAGGGCCTCCGAATAAGCTTTCCAACAAGTGTATCATATGCCTTAATTAGGCTTTAAGATGAGTAAGTTGGGCCCATTTAAGTGGTAAAGAACATCGCTGGGCTGCGTGACTCGATCCCAGCAGAGCACTCTGAACCAATTTAGCCTTCATTGTGGCCTAATTTGACAATTCTTGTGTTACTGAAATTGTAGGTCTCTTTCATATCTTTCTAGGGATAGCAAGATCACCAAAATCTAAAATAGTAGCTCTAAACTTTGCTCACAGAGCAACGTGGCGATGAGTGAAAAATTCGAAAATTAACAATGTAGCTATTAGCGCAAAAATGTTAGAAAGCAAAAACAAGCGATTGTAAAAAGTTGTCTAATTACGTCTCTCTATGGATTATGCATGTAAACTTGTTATTTATGTTATTAACCTGAGCTAACCCTAGACCAAATTGATGGTCTCGAATAAGCCTTCCAACAAGGTATCATATGCCTAATTGGGCTTGGGTAGATGAGTTTAGGCTCATTTATGAAGGAAAATCATGGATTACGGACTGATCCATGATAACCGGGAACCAATTTAGCTTGATTTCGCCCTAATTGCAACAATTCTTGTGATACATGCTATTGTAGGTCTCTTCCTTATCTTTCTAGGGACAGCAAGATCACCAAAACCGATATATGTAGCTCTAGTTATGCCAAGACAAGGCAACAAGGTCGATGAGTGAAAAATCCGAAAAATAA